>CM050326.1:1200000-1773233 GCA_027475135.1 Bactrocera correcta
CGAAATTATAAATATGTATTCAAGTACACTGATATGCGGACGTGTGTAGCCTTGCTCTGCAGTCACCTCACCCATTCTAGAGTGTCTGAGTTGAGCAAAATCTAAAGTCCTGAAATGAGCGGACTATGTGCATACATACCGTACTCACTTTATTTTCTCTCAAGGGAGATTTGGCAGGTGAGAAGATTTTAGTGTTTGCTGCGGCGTTTTGTCTATCTGACTGACACTGTTTTTGCATATCTTTTGCACTTGCAACAGGAAAGGGCTCAGCACGTTTCATTCGCTTAACGAATTGTAGTCTACTGGTCTGTCCTTTTCGTCGACAGATATCAGAGGCTTATATGTGAGTGTGTTTCATTGGATTTCAGTTTCAATTTTGTGTCTTACGCAACGTTATATTGTTGTAGTTGTAACTTTACATGCGTTTCTCCTTGTTGTCTACACACTTTGTGAAGCTCGTATCGAGTAACATGGTCAACATGGCAAATGCAGCACACCTTTTGTTGCATAACATGCTTCAACCACTTTGTTAGCTCATTTCTGCCCAGTGGTATCATACCACAACCCTGTCGGAAAACATGGCTCAATCAGGCAAATATCTTATGTAGTCCAGGAACTATAGAAAAGTCATCCAATTCATACCAGTTCATGATAGCTTAAATAAGATTTTATTCTCATGCAATGTGTGCTTAGGAAATATGAACGCAATAATGGAACTCTTGAGCTGGAGCTGAACAAAGATTTCGGTTGCTATTTTTTTCAGCAGGGATGTTCTCACATGCACATGTGCAAATATGTAGATTGTGATATCAAGTAACGAATGCATTGAAGGTAGTTTTGACGGGTTGATTTTCAGAAACTTCAAAATTACGTTCAAAATTCCAACAATTCATTTGCATAACACTTTGGGCCATTAGAGTTATTTTTTAACAAATAACTGTAACGGGTGATCCAAGTATAGGTACTTTTTTTGTCAGATGACACGTGAGTCGTGTCAAGAAGTCATGTTATTTTTGTTCAGTATTATTTGACATTTTATCATGGAAAGACTTACACATGCACAAATTGTTCAACTATAATATATTACGAAAATTTTACCTTTTTATAGAAAGTGTTTCACTCGCGTTCGCTCAACTTATGGTCAACATAATCGGCCTACTGAGCTTACTATCGCATAGTCGATTCCTCAAAAATGATGCCGATAAGAACTTAACCGTCGATAGCGTCCCTTATTACGCTATAATAACTAACTACATATATGATGCCCGAAATTGAAGCTCGTGATCTCGGCGACATTTGGTTTCAACAAGACGCCACTTCCCACACATCGCACTACTCAATGGATTTATTGAGAGGACACTTCCTCTTTTGAGCCGGTTGATTGACCACTAAGATCGTCTGATATCACACCGTTAGATTTTTCCATTGGGATATGTAAAGTCTAAAGTATATGCGGACAATCCCGCCTCGATTCATTCTTTGAAACAAAACATTATGCATGTAAATCGCTAGTTACCAGTCGAAATGCCACCTGAGACGTAGCCGCGATGGAAGGAGATAATCTGCAAAAAAGAAATGCCAAAGATTGTTCTTTCGAATGATAATAACATTTCCCATTAAATTTGAAGTTTCTGTGTCTTTTTTATAGGAAACCTCTATATGAGGTAAAAAATACTTATAACATACAAATACAAATAATTTATTTATATCTCAAAGGCACAGTTTGAGGACAGCTATTATGTCTTATATATAAACTAAAATTCAATCGTCCTCTAAATAATCAAGCGGATATGTACTGATACCTTAATTTAATTTCATACGATAGTATGTTTAATAATAATACTTGTCGCGTTTGATATACACACTTGCATAGTTTTGATTGTTTGTGTAGAAATAGATTTCAGAGCCACAAATGAATTTGTTTCTGTCACCTGCTGCGTCTGATAACGGACAAACAAACAAGTAACAATAATCGCACTAATTGCAGCGACACGATCTCTACAAAATGCAGATGACAGTTCTCAAATGCACTATTTATGGGTTAAACTAATAGTTTTTAGCTTATAGTGACTACTGTTATTATTGAGGATAACAGTGAACAGCATGAACAACTAATAACGGTAACATTGATGAAATACTCGTATGTCACTCGATTGTCGTGCAAATTATACGAGGTATGTGTATTCGCTTATCGATTGTTTTAATGCGTTATATTGGTACTCATTTCGCTCACTTATGCTGACAAGTTCGGCCAATTTGAATGTTTAGTTAATTTTTGACAATTGTTTTGCTTGGGCACGATTTGGTTTTTGCTTATTTTAAAAAATTTACCAAAGAATCCTGGACGAAAGCAACGCTTATCGGTGGTACAACATGTTCTAAGTGCCTAGAGAAGATGTGAAAGAAGACCGTGCCACAGGCCCGAGTACGTCTAGAAAAGACGAAAACATTATCAAGTGAATGCAATAGTCAATAAAGAATATTACCAGCAAATACTGCGTAATTTGCGCGAAGCAATCCGCCTGGAACAACCGGATTTGTGGAAGAAAGTGGCTTTTGTACCATGATAACGACCCTGCTCACGCATCGTGTTTTGTGAGCAAATATTTGGCCAAAAACAACACATTAATGACTCCGCAGCCAGAGTATTCTCCAGACTCGACACACTGTGACCTTTTTTGTTTCCAAAACTGGTCTCTTCAGTTATGATTGGAGAACCTAAATACGATCACAAAAATTACTTTTTAAAGGCTTTGAGGATTGAAAACACGCTAGGGGAGCAACAAACATTTTAGACATTTTAGGTGCTGCGAAGAAATTCTCGGTGTAATATTATTCAAGTTTAGTTGTTTTAGTTTACCACAATATTACTGCGAAGCTGCAGGTAAAATTTCAAGACAAGACTTTCTCGGTGTACTATTCCAACCCAATTTAAAGAATGCAGATTTGAGAAAAAAGGCATTTAAAGTTTAATGTATTAAAGTGGATTGGCTCAAAGTAAAGTGGGAATAATTTATATTTTTAAATACTCTTACAATTCAAAAAAGTATTTAAGATAAAAAAAGTGTACTTTATGCCAAAACCAAAAAAGAATTTGAAAACTTTAGATTAACCCCTCGAGCAGCTCTAACCATTGTAACTCTGCGGTTGTTGGTATATTATATTACTAGTTTAGTGAAGTTAGGTACTACTCCTAATATAATAGAACATCCAATAAACATACATATATATAAGCGCATAAAAATCAATCCGTATGCTCACCACCTAAGGATTGTTTATGAATACAACCCGATAAGTTGAAAAATCTAGTCGGTGGTTTGGTTAAAACCAAAAGCTGTTTACATTGGCTTCTATTTTATTTACTTTTATACAAAATTTATTATAAGAACAATTGCACCAGTTGCCGCTATCGTGTAGCAAATTGTTGTGACGACTGTTTGATCAAACGATTTTCACCTCACATACTAACAAACATTTACCAATATTAATTCAATATTTTATTGCCAATGTAGTCTAGAGTTTGCAAATGGGTAAAACAACTCAGATAGTTAAGTACACAGGTATGTTCAAAGACCTTACTTAAACAGAGATATACATATGTATATGCTTTCATACGAAGAAGTTATTATTGCTTATGTGCTAGTAAATTCGGGCTAAATTCGGGTGTAAGCAAACATTTCATACTCTTGACTCGTATTTCCAACGATCAAAGGCGGGGAAATACCTTCAGATGTTGGCTTCCAATCAAATTTGGTATATTATTAGTTCACATTATTGGTAATATTCTAGCACCCGATTTCATCCGTTTTACGCACACAGATTCATTGTTACTAGAAAAGACGATCTCCCATTATCATTAATATAACCAACATATTAGCCGATATATACGGTATAAGATCCACCGGAAATTCGAAAATCGTTTCATTCTTTCTTCTTCTTTTTTAGTATACAGATATACTATTATGATGAAAGGATTCCCTTTTTCGAATTTTAATTACACATCTCGATTTGACCATTTTTGGTCATAAGATGGCATACCTTACTCGTGCAAAGTTTTATCAATCATTGGTGCTTGATTTTTAAACCGAAAAGTAAAAGAATCAGACTGAAATTAATATTGTTTCATATGGAACGTTGGTATGTTTCCGTTTCGATGTATTAATTTCCATTTTCGCACTGTAACGGAAAAACGGATAATATTATCCACCGAATTTGATTGAAATCGGTTGAGTAAGTTTCGAGATATGATTTTCACTTGATTGTTGGTATCGCTGCGCCCATCTTCCAAACTTGACAACAGCTCTTATAAAGCGTATTTATTATTATCATTGTTATTATAGCTTGAATAGTTTAGGAAGTGTATGTTTATTAGAGGGTAGGCAAACACTCACATTTAAAAAAATATTTCAAACATAGATGTCCCTTTTTGTGCAATTCGTTGAACCAAATAACAGCATTATAACTTATTGTTGGATTTAGTTTATGCATTTTATAAGCTTATGACGTTTTGTTGTCGTGACAGTTTGCCGATTATGCTCATTAACGAACTCGTACTCTCTTTTTTTGCCAGGGAACCCCTACTATCATTACGAAATCTAAATTTTTTCTCAGAGTTGGATAACATACAATTCCAAGTCGATAATCTCCATTAACTCTGAAGCCAACTGTATATATTTTCCACAGTTTTTGTTTTATTAGTTCACGAATATTATTAAACTACAAATAAGAAAGACCATTCGCAAGAAACTTTATATCTCTTGTTAAGGCGATTTCTCGATATGGTTTGGTCGTCAAATGTTAGCCGCATATGACAAAAAAGAGTTACATGGATGCAAAATATTTAACGGTAAAATGGAGATGTAAATTTTAATTCTAAAAGAAGTAAGTTTCCAGGATTTTTAAATCTTATTTTCATTAAAAATTTGATAAAGTATACCGAACCTAAATGTTAAATGCATGTTTTTACTTTGGCACCTAGTTTGAAAGCTATTTGTAAATTTCTAAGCCTCTAAAACATCCAAAGTATGTATTTGAAAGAACTACCTCCGCAAATATCCATTCATAAAAACTTCGCTAGAACATTACCGACACTAGCAAAAAATAAGTTAGAAGATATTATGTTAAAAGTGTATTACGTTCAAAAGTACATGCTTATAAATATATATGTACAAGTATGTATCTAACTGCAGTCTAATCACGTTGACAACGGCATCGTAAACAAAAGCAAAAAAACTGAACTATGCTGAAACTTAAGTTGGAAGTAAAAAACATGAGTTCATACTGAAAATGGAATTGTAGTGTGGATTCAGAAGTCTGAAAGTCGGTCGTGAGTTGCGTGTTATCATGCAATTTTAATATAAGTAAGTGTATGTTTGTAAATTGAATATTAACCAATTTACATATATAAAGCTAAAAAAGCGTGAATGATATGGCGGTAGAATAACTAGCAACTTTGTTACCATTACGGAGTGTTACCCAGTTTTATGATTTACAAAAATATTCGCATAAATACGCACGCACACTGAATGAACATACACTTCTCGCTTTCGTAAAACAACATATTTCGAATAGAGCCATAGGCTTCTGTTCTTTGTTTATAAATCATTAAAGTATGTTTCAATCAAATAATTTTTTTTGTACATGCAAATACATATGTATGTAGGTGTGTGTTTTGATGTCGCAATGTTTTTTCTTTGTTGATCGAAGGGATTTGCTGCAGCTTAAAAGCACACATTCTCGGCTGATTGGTTCTCAGGCGCGAATTTTCGCTTCCGGTTGCCTTACGTAGTAAAGTTCATGTATTTATTTGCGTACAAATATAAATACATGTACATACGTACATATATCTGAGCGTATACACCATATGTTCCTATATCGTACACTTTTAAGAACGTAACGTCATGCGATTGTGTGGCAAGTGCATATGTGGCAAACGCAATTGTCGCTCCAGTAACACTTTGTTTGTTAAGCTCAGAAGACAGTGCGTGTTCAAATCGGTCAAGTATTTCACCATTCTATATACGTTTTATACAAGTGAGTATATACATATGTATATAAGAATTTAAAATACATATTGTTACTTAATTATTCCTGATATGAGTATATCTATATATGTATAACAATTATATACATAGATGCTTAGTGAAAGCATTAAAATATCCGTCGCCACCAAGGACTGTATCGAGTACTTTCGTAGATCACGTAGAATCAAATCTGTTGAAAAAGTTTTCTAACGCACTATTTCTGATATGTACTATCAAAGCATTTCATGACTTCTTGCTATAGCGCGGTAATTATGCTAAAGCCTAAAGTAAAAAATTTCCCAATACAGTATCTTCTTAGTAGGAAAGGTCCAACCTAAGAGAATATTTGTGGAATGGAAAAGTTTATAGTATATCCAAAAGTAATCAGACTTACATTTACAATGCTTACACATATATTCAGATATTTTCTTCCTTGCCTTTGAAGCAAGAAAAAATGTATTTGACTGACTATAAAAGATTATCTTTTTAATTTCATTTATACTTAAAAAAAACTGAAAAATAAGTTAAGTTTCTTCCATTGGGACAGCAAAATATAAGTTATGAAAAAGTTGATAGGTGGCAGAAGATTATATCTATACTTGAAATCGACAACAAAAAATATTCAAGTTCAAAGTTTGTATTGACGTTAATATAGTCTAAAGTGGTTGAATACAATAAGCGCCTTACAAATGCTCGCAACATTCCTTAACAATAAAAAACTGGCCAATCCAAACAGAAAATTGTCGACAGAACATAAAAGAACGCACTGAACAAATGATTATAAAACCAGAGTTTAGAAAGGCAACAACCATGCCGCCAACTAAACGTAGGGGAGGATGTGGATGTTCATAAAATATATACATAGTGCTTATGTTGTATAGCATCAAGAGAAATTGGAGTTGACTGGCAAACAATGCATATACCCTTTTTTGGATAACTCATGGCCTTATCGATAAAGTAAACTAAATATAATCGGACCATTGACCAACTGGACGAATGTTATTTTACCGGCATTTGCTCCCTTATTGAAAGCATTGCATACGTAGGGATATGCTTAAGCATAAGGTTGCTGCCATTTTTGTGAACATCTGCCGCACTTAACTTATATTTGGCCACCTTAAGAACAAAAATTAAGCAGACGTGAAAGAAATAAACGTGAAGATATTCGTAAGCCTTTGTTTTTGCCTTCCCATGTAGTTTTGCAGACTTTGCTTCATGTATATGCAAACTTTTTGTACCGGTAAAAGAAGACTTCACTAAGGTTGCATCCACTGGTGGTTAGAATAAGTATAATGACAACACGTGTTTTATTGTAAATATACGGTGGAATTTGTAGCAACAATGTCAAAGCCAAAATGCCCACAACTAACAACAGCTTCAGATTTACTCGCGCAATAATTAGACTACCGCTCAAGTAGATGAACAATTTTAAAAGACGTCGTTGGAAAGCAACTTAACATACAAGTGAGTTTATGCATCTTAATAAACGCTGGCCATAAGAACACAATGATGGTGGTACCGGCACTTAAAGCCGCTTATTTGTTGTACAAATAAGGCTTAAACAAGCTGTTGTCACTTGCAACTACCCCATGCACCGCTGACCGCATCGAAGTATACTATAATTGCCGCAAATTCATTTCTCGCAGAAAAAGTTGACACTGCACGTACTTAACAACATAAAAATTTACATTTGTAAAAAATGTTAAATTGAAACTAAAAATCTAAATCTTGGCATGGCGATCTCAAAGTAGAATTAAGTGAAATGCCGATCTTGAATGCGCGAGCAGATAGTAAATCGACGCCGCCATCAATGGATGACTTAATTAAAAGCTCCGGTACAATGAAAATCACAATACGTTATACGATCAACATACCTCGATTAAAACAGACTCATATACTGAACACAGTTTTATTGTTTAGATTTAACAAAGAGGTAGCTTCATCAAATCTCGTTTTTATGTGACTATTTTGTGTCATATGAAAACCAATCGTAATTACAGCCCGGTTTTAACTCGATCGCCGACAATTTGCTTATCGTCTGACGAATTCCCAGAAAGCTACTACTGAATTACTTACAAACACTATGCACTCCACAAAGTGCCGCCTCTGTCATTGGCGCGTCCATGGCACTTTAATTCATTAGTATTCATTTGCCCATGCGCGGCTTAACCGACTGCTGAGCGCTTGAGCCATTAAAGCGGAAACCGAATTGCCGATGGCGCTGATAAACTCATTACGCGCAGCTACAAATGCCACCGGCGAGCTAAAGCGGCGAAGTGACAACACTTTACGAGAACAAACAGTTGCAATGAAAATTTCAATATTTGTAAATATTGGTTTGTTTTATGTGTTTTTAAATGAATAAGAATGTATGAGCTCTTCAGTCCAATGTTGAGATGCAGCTTATAGTGCTCGGCAATAAAGTTGCGCTTAAAGTGCATACTATATTTTAATGGTATTCGAGAAATACGATTAGAAAGTACGTATTGTAAATTGCAGGTGTAATTAATTAATTACTAACTAATAATCTGAAGAGTCACGGCCTCCACTTGAACAGATCACTAGTATGTTGGAACATCTAAAACGGTGAAAGAATTGGGTCACTCTGGAGCTTAGAGAGTACGTAAACATTTTTTGCTTGCATACAAAAATTGCAAATTGGCATTTTTATACAAAGAATACAAAAGCACTGATGCGGCCACGGTGATTCTAGGCGTTCGAGTTACCTACAACAATAAAATAAAAACCTCCATCTTAACCTTTATAAGATTTTATAAAAAGTTAAATTATTATTAAATTTTTACCAAAAAGTTTAAAATTCAAATAGATACGTGCAATTTTCGACAATTCGTTTAGAGATTTACGTCCTGAAATTCTATAATAAATTAGACAAGGAAACTTTTTTTTACGCACTTAAAAAACCGAAAGCTTAATGATATAATGTATCAGGCCTCTGTTGAGTACAGAAAAAACTCAAATGATTACATTTCCAATACACCAACGGCCATGCGGAACTTAACATTATACTTTTATACATTTTTTCGATTTTTTCAACTTTGTTTTTTGTTATGTTTTTAGTAAACACAAGTAAACTATATTATAAAGGGTGATTCACTTCGAGATTCCCTACTTTTTTAAAGAAAAAACACAGAAACTTCAAATTTCATGGGAAATATTTATTATCATTCGGAAGAACATTCTTTGGTATTTATTTCTTGAATATTGTCTCTTTCGGAAGATATCATATACATACCTTAGAAAAAGTCTAACGAGGTGATATCACACGACTTTAGTAGCCCCTTTAAATAGTGGGTTATCATAGCGCGATAACGGTCGCCACTGACGGTTACGTTCTCACCTGTATCATTTCACAAATCACACCAAACCGTTGTTTTCCTGATTTTATTGTTTTTAAATTAATAACGCGACCAAACTTGTATTTAAATAAAAAATAAAACAAAATTTTTCAGTGTCAGCCTATTATTCTATTCCGATTCAATTGTGTAAATGATTTAGTTTACAACTGGGTATATTTGGCAATATATTTAACTAGTTCAGAATAATAAAAGACAAGTTATAACAAAATTAGTTAACTTATTTGATGCCAATTTCACAAAATTTTATATTTTCCATATTCCCTTAATTCTGAGGAATGCTTCTGAGTTGACTGTCCTTTGCCTGTTACATATCCGGTCATATTTATCACAATACCAACATCTAAACAATCGAATTAGAAAAGTTTATTTAACGAATTAATAGTATATTAATCCTTATCAAGGGATATACCAAGAAACAGTAAGCTCTTTCTATGTAAAATTAACAATATGGCAGTTTTTCTTTTTAACACATCTCGTTCTTTTATATACTTATCTTAAATGAGCTGTTTTGTATTTTTTGTACACTGTCTATAACAATTGGCCAGGAGCTTATTTATATTTGTCCATTTGTGCAAATAATATCTACTATTTAGCCCTACTGTCTTCTCGCTGAACAAAAAAGGCAATTCTATCAATAAATGCGCATATTAATGCGAGTATTATCATAATTCGCTGTCAGAACAAATGCAGCGACATCTGAAATGTTGAAATGTGACAACAGCGACACACAACAGACAGTTTGATGGCCAACTACCGAAAGGAAAAAAGTATATTTGCGTTTACATTCCAACATCACTTCCAAAGCACTTAAGGTGACAATCAGGTTTTCCTCACCAGCTTAATTAGCACACTCCTGCACCTGATACTTACTCATCGAGTTAAGGGGCACAATCTTTCACTCTTCCATGTGTGGCACAGAAACCGTAAATATAGGACCCGTTGAACGAAGTCTTTGGTGGCCATCACTGAAAGTGTTTACTACAGTCGTGTGCGCCATTAAAAATGCATGAATGAATTTCTCATTTAATTTACACCATTTTTTCATACTCGTGCCTACCTACCTGCCTTAAACAAGTAATTAAGTGATTTGAGTAATATGTTGAGACTGTTTATTTGTGTCGCATTTATGATTGTCAGATGTTTATTTTTTGTATGAATGTGTAACTGTACGAGTATAGTTGCATATATCGACATTTGCTAATTCAGTGCAATGAGGCAGAAGACTGCCTAATTGCACAAGGAGGTTTGCCTCTCGTAACACGAAAGGCAATCGCCCATAAAAAACGAAATTAGCCCAAGCGTGCAGACGCTATTTCACGTTTATAGTTCCCAGAGTATGTTTGTACATTCTTAATTAGGAAACATCATATATATCGTTTAATATACGTGAAGTTGCAGCTACGGAACCATTCATTATTATACTCCCGCATAAAGCTGCTACAGAGTATTATAGTTTTGTACTCTTGACGAATGATTGTACTGCTCAAAACTATTATAACGGGTGGGCCATCTATCGTTTTAAATTTTAATTATCTACGAGTATATTTCGACATTGGAAACGTCAAATACCATCCGGAAAGTGACAGATATTCAATAAAAAGTCTAAAATTTACGAAATGGGTCGCTATTCACTAGGACGAATTTGAAAAAAGACCGCGCTATGAAGCCATATAAAGTTCAATTGGTGCAACAGCTGAAGCCACTTGACCGCCGGATCCGTCTACAGTTCCCAGATTGGACAGCAGATCCTATGACCGAGGATGGTCAATTTGACCGAAAAATCATCTTTTCGGACGAGGCTCATTTCCACCTCGATGGTTACGTTAACAAGCAGAATTGTCGCATTTGTGGCACAGTAAACCCGCACGTAATCGTCGAGAAGCCAATGCGTCCAGCACGAATCACTGTATGGTGCGGATTTTGGTCTGGTGGAATCATCGGCCCATTTTTCTTCGAAAATGAAGAAGGAACCGCCGTAACCATCAATGGTGAGCGATATCGCGCGATGTTAACCGAATTTTTCTCCCCTATTGAAGAGGAAGACTTGGACAATATTTGGTTCCAGCAGGACGGCGCTACGTGCCATACAGCAAATGCTGCACTTAATCTTTTACGCCCTATCTTCGAAAAGCACATAATCAGCAAAAGAGGTGATGCGAATAGGTCTCCCAGAAGCTCCGATTTAACTCCGTTGGACTATTTTCTGTGGAAAGCTGTCAAAGACAAATGTTACGCCAACCATCCAGGAACAATTCAAGATCTAAAGTACGAGATTCAAGCTGCTGTAGCTGCCATAAGGCCTGAAACCATCGAGAAAGTACTCCAAAATTGGGTGGATCGGATAAGCTACTGTAAACTCAGCCGTCATTTGTCCGAAATTGTTTTCCACAAATAAATTTCATAAAACACCATTGGTCAAAAACGTATGAAGTTCTATAACATAGCTCTAAAGTAATTTTCAAAACTGTAATTTGGTACCGGCTACCGGTCCAAAAGTATTCGATATCGGAGGATAAATTTTTAGGTTGAATGAAAAAAAAATCGGTTACACCCGAAATTTGTTCTTTCTTACTAGTTTTTGGATGCAATTTATTAGCTACTGCTTAGGAAGTTTTCGTTAATTGAATGAGCATTACTAAAATTTGCAGTGTTTAATTATCCGGACATATTATATTAGTTAAGTTTGAAATTAATCACATACAGTACTTTGCAGAATTATTTATAATGTTGTTTTTCTTCTTTGCAGGTATAAAAACAATGTGTGAACTGCATGGCCGATATTTGGTAAAAGTATATTTAATTAGCATTTAAGGTAAAACAAATTTGATACAAACCAATATAATGATGCCAAATATGTTGCATATTGATTTGCTAAATACTTTTATTTCTTTTAATTGCATTTGTTGGATGTTCGCGATTAATAAATTCAGAAAAATCAGCTGAAGTATAAACAATGGGAAGTAGTGCAGCTGCTAAGCCTCAGCAAAGTAATCAATAGAGTACTCTACTAAAGCATATACATTAGTGCGGGTAAATTTTTTTTCTATATCACCAACTATGTGGAAAATGTTCTACGGATTATTCTGAGCAACTTCGCTTAGGAGACTTTGGGTCTTTAGACGGTTTTGAGGCAGCGATTATTAAGGCGCAAAGTAATAAGACTGTGCCAAATGTAAGAATATGCGCCAAATTTCACATCAAAACAATCATTAGTGTTTAGTTTCAACAAAGAAGTTCTATTAAATTGTGTGCGCGGAACCAAATTTCTGGTGCCGAAACGTCAGAATGTTCAAAAAGGCCTTCTATGATAATTACCAGGATGCCATGAAACGTATTATCACTGGCGATGAGCCTTGGACCCACAAGCAGACTATCAATCGGTTTAATACCGTGGCAAAGGTGGGCCGAAGTCGAAAATCAGGTCAAACTTCAAGGTTTTGTTAACAGTTTTTTCGATTATCGAGGTATAGTGCACTCCGAATTCCTTCCGATGGGCCAACCTGTCAACAAGTAATACTATTTGAGTGGTAAGCGTGGTTTGAGCGAAGCAATTTAAAAACAAATACCTGAATTATGGGCATACAACTGTTGGTTTTTGCACCAAGATAATTTTGAAGTGAACGACATATATATTGAAGAATAAATAAGGGATTTTAAAATTATATACAAAGTTTTGTATGTGATGTACTTGTCTGATCTGACCGATTCCGACAAATGATCAATAGAATATCTAGGTGTTTTTAGAAAATTAAATTTTTTGCCGATATCTCAAGAAGAAATTTTTATAAAAAACCGGTGTTAGACCTACACTTTTTATGCAAAGTTGTTCAGAAGTATCCGCAGAACATTTCCCGCATACGCTATTTTTCCGTTTTTTGGCTCCCTGTAAATCGACCCGCTTTAATGTACATATGGGTTTGTATATATGTATGTATACAATCATTTTCCTAGGGCGTAGTTCAAGTTTTCTACTCAAAAACTGATGTAATCAGAATCATTGCAAATTGGTTTGGACGATTGCGTGTGTCAGGAAATATTAGTTATACTTTTATATAAACTATGTAGGCCAATACTATAGTTTTGTTTTTAAAAATTATTTCACGAAAAATATAAACTTTTGTTATAAAAAAGATAGTAAACAGAGAAAATCATTTGACTTATTGTTACTTTTTTAATAATTTCAAAAGATTATAATTTTGTAAAATAATTTTATAAGGTTTACGGCCCCATATCAAATAAATGTGTTTTGTTCCGCCACTGTGCAATATTGCACAATATCAACACATTTTTGGGTTCATATGTATGCGACGTTGCACTAACTTTTCCGAGTGCAAACAACCCCTACGAATTTCTGAATTTCGAATCTTATTGTGGTGTGTGTTGAAACGTTTACCCTCGTACGTGTGATTGTCAGTATGTGAAATTGATGCCAGTGATTGTGATGGCAAAGCACTACCATAGTGGATTTAGTGGTGTTCAGTGTGCACTGATAGCCATGATGGTGTTGCCGGCAAATGGCGATCGGGGTCGCAGCAGCTGGTGGTGTCTGTTAGTGCTAATTCCATTTTAGTTTTTCGCATTGTTATTGAGTTTTTCACATTTCCTCTAGCTTCATGCCTCAATTTTGTTGCAACTGACTTGTTTTTCTTCTCTCTTTTGATTCCCTCCTTTTTTGCCTGTACTTTTTGTTTGCAGCTCTTCAGCAAAACATATTCATATGTATGTATATTAAATATGGCTGTACGTACATAGGTATATATCTTTCTGGCTTTCTGTAGCGTGTTGACGTTGGTAAAAATTTAGTCAGTAACCGCCGAAAAAGTACGAAACCCAATTCCACCACCACATTCATCCCTTTCACCGCAAAAGAAATTCCATACAAATGCTTCTAAATAGTTTTATATCGGAAGCTTGTTTTTCCAAGCGTGAACTTCCTGTTAACGTACAGATTACATATGTGTTGTATGTTAGAATACCATACACCTCAGATTGCTCAACCATATGTGTTGGCGGAACTTGAATTTTTACAATTCCCTAGCGGCGAAGAAAACTTTGTTCTGCCATCTTTAAACACAAGTAGAAGAGAGGAAGAGAGCAGGCGAAAAATTGATAATGTATAGATATCGATTAAACAAACGAATAACGGTTAATTAAATATTAGTTTCAGTTCAGTATTACAGAAAAATCATTCTTCCTTATATTAATTTCGCAAATTAATACAAAGCATATGAGGTTTGGACCAAAATCTAAACTAATTTCATTTATTTTCAGCGCTAAGCCACATAATTAATAAAAATAAATCCACTTCATTTCATTAAAATATCATACGTTTTGGCCAACATAAACATTTTAATGTAACGTGGAAAGCCGGAAATCACTCTACATGGTATACATATTGTAGCTAATGGTAGGACTGATTGCTTTAATATTTGACATATGATATTTAATATTTGAAGTATACTTGAGAACATGTTTCCATGCAATTTTATGAATACCAACCAAAAGTTGGAAACTGTATATTTGATATGTACTTGTATATGGGGGCTAGTGGTAGTGTTGTTCCTATTTGATTCACTTTTGGTATCATTACTTATAATTTCTGAAAAAATGTTATCTTAGTTTTAATGAAATAACACACAGGTTGACCAATATAGACGGTATAAAGTTGCCAGATGTTTGAGAATACATAAGCCGCGGGGGATGGTATAGAAAATTTAACCCAGTTTTAGAAGAAAAGCACACTGCAACATTTAGCAAGATGTTTTCTAAATTTCAATAACATAAGTCAGTGCTTTACAATAATTGACAGCAATTGAAGTCGACACTATAATACCAATATCTGGAAATTTTAAAAGTAATCTTCAGACTTCGACTGTTTTTAAACGCGAGATGGCATACCACGAGAGCACTATTAGTACAGAGTTTTATTGTGAATATTACGTTGATAAGTGTAACATAAAAATTAAAAAATAGTGTCACACACCAAATGTGATGGAAATTGGTCATACTGTTCCTGAGGTATAAGATTTCACCTTAAGGCGAGCGGTGATGCATCCATTGGCCAATTCTGACATTGGTTCCTGTAAAAGCTATTCATTAAATCTTTGGTCTAAACTTGTATGTCTTTAAGATATTGCTTTATTGATATAGCGGTTTTTGTAGTTTTCAACATAACATGGGGAGAGGTCATTTATATATACGCAAACAATTCTATATCTACCTTGATTAGTTTTAAGTGATACAAACAACGTTTAGGTGAACAAAACTATTGTGTCTTAAGCAACATGTTGCGAGAGTAAAATAATCACTATCCTTTTGTACAATAACATAGTTGAAATAGACTTTTTAAATATGCTTATTAAAATGTGTTTAGGTGTAACGCTTCCACATTATACTTGCAACAGTCTACGGTGCTTTTAATTTATTGGAACAGCGGGCGTGTGTTTTAGGATTTTCACCCACTTACTTTCCGTCCGTACTTTTCTTAGCTTGTTACTTAACTATAAAAAGTTGAAAGAATTAATTTGACTTATCTTTTATTTTTTATGCATTTTTGTAATATGGTGTTATTACATAAAAAGCGGTGTATGTAACACCAATTTCACATCAGCATTGTTGTAATTACAATCAAGGTTATTACTCGTACTAGCAGCTTGGAAAGCGCAGCATGTTTCCAGCTAATTCTATCAAAGTTGACACAACCGACACATGTGTATTTCCCCAGCAATCAACAACCAACAAGCTATGATGACAACCTTCAGATAGATACAGGGACAACATGCATACAACAAGCCTGATGAACATTGTCATTTGGCAACATGAGTCTGTGGTAAGCATGTCGGTCGCGCCAACCGCAATGTGAAGGAGGTAACGGCCAATGTAAAATGTGAAATGTGAACTTAAATGAAATGTAATGCCCAATGGAGTTATTATTATGCGCCTGTGAAAGTGATGAACACATTTGTGACTGTTTTTGTAAATAAATTTACATGGCGTGCGATGCATACTCCATTTGTAAACGTATTTGCAACATGTGTGTAGTTTTAATTTCGCCACATTATGTACTGAAATGGGAAAAAGCAGACGCACGAGGACGACTATGAAATATCATTCAGCTTTTCTCTGCTAGAGTTTCGTGTTTCATTTATCATGTTGCCGCGGTTGCTATTACTGAGACGTTGATTAGCAACTGGTCTAAACAACCAAATCCATTACCCCACAAAAACAGCTTTCTAATTTTCACAATCTCACCTCGGTCACAGGGAAATGCAAAAGCATGTGGAAGCCACTATGTGGTCTATGTAATTATCTAATTAGTGTTATACCTCCATTAGGGACTACTGTGTTGGTTCAGTTTTGTGAAAACGAATGCCAGTTGTACGAGTAAGACAGAGTCACGTTTGGACGAAACCTATTTACAGACAACCTCGCAAATTTTTAGAATTTAAAGGTGTTTAAAATATTTGGAGATGTCTGGATAATTAAATGTAAATAATCTAAGGTCGAAAATCCGTATTGCTTTTGCAATATTATTCCAAGGTATGCTTTTTAAATAATTATGCTAAACTGTAGAACTCTCCAAATTCATAGTCGATGTATTGGTTCTGCAGAAAAATATGCACCGCTTACGAATACTTTGAAAGTGTTGTTTCATACCGATTTTTGCATCTATGTGATTCTAAACAATCTATCTCCATATATTTTTATTATAAAGTCAAATTAGCTCATGGTATTATACTTATATAGGTAGTAGACATACCATAGTTGTGGTAATATTTATAATATTTTTTTATATACATACATATGTATATGTAAATTTAACCAAGGTAACTGAGAAATTTGTAGTCCACCTTTAATATCATATATGTATATACCTAACAAAATCTCTTTTTATATAACAGAACACTTCTTAGTTTTAAGGTAAATAAAATTCAATAAGAAGCAGCACGAGATAGTTTCGAATATTTAAAATTTCAGGCAAAGGCCAATTGGATTTGGATTGGATATTATTATACCTATTGCTAAAGCATTACGTAAGGTATATTTTAAAAAATTTGTGTTTCCGAATAAACGATTAAGAATAAACGTATCATAAATCGACCTTGGGTCATTCTGATTTCACTTTCCTGTCCAATTGATCTCTGTTTTCATTATATAACACCCATCCGTTATGAAAATTGCATTGGTGCATAAAACTATTTGTAAACGGCAATGCTAGGCATGGCGAATTCCAAACTAATGCTTTGTTTTCCATTCCAACTGGTAAAGGTGGAATATAACAATATTCTTACCAAAGCCTGCTGTGCTGGAAAATCCTATTTCTATACAGTAGACCGTAAACTCAAGTGACGTAAACTGCACCGTCGGTGTAGCAATAAAATTTGTCCCGCCGAGGACAGTGAAAGTTTTCAAAGATTTCCTGTTGTGCATAGCACAAATGCATTCACATCGAAACTGAGAGACGCTAAACAAATTCGGGCTGCACTTGTATTTTAAATCACATTTTCGCACCAACACCAAAACAAAAACGTGGTCAAAGTGCAAAAAAATACCCAAAGCGTAGAGTATTTCCATATAGCATTTTACGCAGCTGTTAAGCAATGTATTTTATGTGTACTTTAACTCTATAGTGACACCGACGGAATCAGGTAGCTACTCACAGTGACAATGAAGATTTAATTACAGTCGGTAAGTGCTAGGTACAATTTTATGACATCCACTAAATAACCAAAATAAAGTAATTACAATAAACCTTGTTTGTTTTGACCCAGCTTTTATACCACTTCAAGTATTAAGTTGTTGTCATGGTGTTGTTGTTATACATGCAAACATGCAATCTTAAATATCTGCTAAAAACTAAGTCGCAACTTTAACACGTATTTGTCATTATGAGCAATGCCAAACACTCAATTTCAATGGAACGTTAATGAGGGTCAAATTCTATTAAGATCAGATCAGAGTTGGAAAATTTATTTTACAACAAAAAAACTTTATTCATCCAACAGAACATGTAAAAGTTTAGTAGTGATTCCTTTAGAAATATCTACAAATACCAAAAAACAAACGTTGTACACAAATGTTCTGGTATCTGTTTCAATAGTTATTTCGTCAAATTTAGGATAACGAAATCATATTTTCTATTTATGATGGCTAAATTACTTATGCAGTGCAGTTCAATTGCGTATTTCTTCATTGTATAGCATTTATTAGTGCAAAGAAAAGTTATTATTATTAAATACAAATGTTTCTATTTGTTCGCGATAACGTTTAATAAATTCGTTTGAAGTTTTTCTGAATAATTACACATTAGTGCTTCGGCATACCACTTTTAGCGTTCAGCTAAACATAATATTTCCTGAATCATTTCTTGACATTTTATAGTATTACAAGCATTAGAATAAATATTATATTTTTTATGTACAGTAAGAGAAGAGTTAACTGACACACACTGAGTAATAGAATGTAAAACAAATCGAACACAACCATTGCACGAGTTTTGATTATATTGCGTGAGTTTTTTAAGATATGTTATATGCTGAAAAAATAACGCCATTAATTTATGAGATTTTCAATTTTAATTTACAAATGGGTTTAACTGGCTGCAAAGTCCTAATAAGTGATTCCAATGTTATAGCATTTTAAGTATTTTTTTTTTAAGAACGTTACAAAAAACTAGACAAACGATATTTCAATATTTATTTTATATACTTCTTGTTACTTACGCTTTCCAATCTCTGTTTTTGTAACTAAACGGGATAGAAGAAATTAGAAGGATAACTCGTGGTGGTTTTCCAACGGCGAAATTTGGTAAATGAATGCGTTCTCCTATCTCAGGTGTTTTAATGACTAGTCAAATGAGTATTGGAAGAAGTTTTCCATTTTCTGTTATACATACTCATAAATATATTTAATTAGTCGTAAATACGGTTGCCACTGTAAGTAATTAGCAATGATCTGACTTCAAAAATCGAAAAATGGAATATATCGTCTATAATGTGCCGCTCTCTGATATGTGATGTACTAAACATATACCAGTCGTTAAGTTAAATGTCTGAGTCAACGCAAAATGTTATTTTGAGGAAGACTTCTAGCAGCTTAGACCAAAGATTAAGCCTTGTTATACTATATGTGCTGTAATTATTTAGAATACAAAATATTGGATATTTGTTTTTCTTTACTTTGTACTTCACAAACATATTTTGTATCCCACAGAACAACATAAAAAGCCGAATAACTAGAAAATACGCAGACGTGTATGACGGCAGACTAAATGGATGACAAGTCACAGAATTGTGTATAGAATTTTGTAAGCATTAACGTTGTGACACTTTAACACCAATGCAAATAACGTAGGTGGAAATTATGCATCAACTTCGCCCACAAGTAGTTTATTGCAACATTCCTTTTCCTTTCGTTGGGTGGCGACGCACACATCAAAGTGAGAAAGTCTTGTAAAAATAAATAGTTTTTCACATTTGCAAAGGGCTCTTCAAAATAACTAAAGAAGTATTTCATACAGTTATGCTTGTAGGGGCGTTGTTGTAATAATTAACTTAATTTAGAGGTGATAACAGTGAAAATTGCTTCGTTAAAAATTGCTGAATATATTTTCATATTACTTGTTTTAAGATTTTAATTGGTTTACTAAAAAAGTAGGTAATTTGGGAGGCAACATTGCACAAGATCTCTAAGCTTACCACAGCTTGCGACGCAACCATGCGCAGGACAGCACACCATACCAACCGAAGACCAGTGTATTGGTGGAATGAAGAAATAGCTGGGCTCAGAAAACTCTGCAACTCAGCTAGACGCCGCCTACAACGTAATCAGAGTGAAGAAAATGAAAGCAGTCTTAGGAATATATTTAAAAGTCAAAAGAAGCTTCTGAAGTCAGCCATTGATCGCAGTAAAAAGAAGTGTTTTGAAAAACTCTGTAAGGAAGCAAACGAAGACCCCTGGGGAACAGCATACAAAATCTGTATGTTAAAATTCAAAAATAAGGCCCAACAACCCAAAAGCGCACCCTTTATGAGAAATGTCGTCGAAACTTTGTTTCCAAAACACGACAGTATTTCTTATGCTAAACCTCTAATCGAAGTCGAAGAGCCACCACTGCTAGTTAGTGAAGAAGAAATATTGGCCATAGCCGGAAAAATTAAAAGCAACAAAGCGCCTGGATTAGATGGCATTCCAAACAGAGCCCTAAAAGAAGCCATGACTCTGAATCCTAAATTATTCGTGAAAATGTACAATGCGTGCTTAAAAGAAGGAATATTTCCTGACCCATGGAAAGTCCAGCGATTGGTTCTTCTTCCTAAACCAAAAAAGCCACCGGAGGAACCATCTTCATATCGACCTCTGTGCATGCTTGACACTATTGGAAAAGTATATGAAAGCATTGTTAGAAACCGCTTGGAGATAGCAATCCAGAAAGCCGGCGGATTATCAGAAAGACAATACGGCTTTATGAAAAAGAGGTCCACCATTGACGCACTATACGCTGTCGTTGACACCGCGAAATGCGCAGTAAGTGGCAAGCGATGGAAAGGCGGAACAAAAAAATATTGTGCGCTGATCACCCTGGATGTGAAGAATGCTTTCAACTCAGCAAAGTGGGCAAACATAATCAAAGCTCTGTATGAAATACGTGCTCCTCAATATCTTATGGAAATTGTCATAAGTTATTTTGAAAACAGGCGACTATTATACGATACAGATGAAGGCACAAAGAGCTACTCAATTTCGAGTGGAGTACCGCAAGGCTCGGTACTAGGCCCCCTTCTATGGAACATAATGTATGATGGGGTGCTAAGGAGACACCAACCGAAAGATATTAAATTAGTTGCATACGCAGACGACCTTATTGTGGTAGCAGTGGCTAAACACCTCGACGACCTCCGGAGCAAATGTAATGAGTGCATAAACGGTCTGCGCCAATGGTTCTCCTCAATGAGTTTAGAACTGGCTGAGCAAAAGACAGAAGTCTTGCTCATAAGTACAAGGAAAGTAGAGGAAAGTATATCTCTCACCATAGGGGAGTGCGAGATTCATTCACAGCCACACCTAAAATATCTGGGAGTAATAGTAGACTCCAGGCTCAAATTTAAGAATCACCTAGAGTACACTGCAGGTAAAGCGAATAAAATCCTGAATGCCTTATCAAGAATGATGGCAAATAAAGGTTGCGTCCGTTCCAGCCGGCGTTTTTTACTCGCAAAGGTAATGAGATCGGTTATATTATATGCGGCTCCAATATGGATCCAGGCGCTAGGCATCAAAGCATATGCCAGACAAATAAACACAGTGCACAGGCTGTCGGCACTAAGAGTTATCAGTGCTTTCCGAACAATTTCAAGTGACGCTGCTGAAGTAATAGCCAGTATGATGCCCATAGACATCCAGGGTGATGAATACGAACGAGTTTACAAATTACCAGAGGCATCTATAGGAGCCAAACGAGAAGAGAGAGTGAAAAGCTTAACAATATGGCAGCAGCGGTGGCAAACTTCACTTAAAGGACGGTGGACCTATAGACTAATACCGGACATCCATTCCTGGATCGACAGACGACATGGGGACCTGGATTTCCACCTAACCCAAATACTAAGTGGGCATGGGTGCTTTAGAAGCTACCTGTACAGATTCCAGCACGGCATTAGTCCGAATTGTCCGATGTGTTTAGAGTGCTTAGAAGATTCCGAGCATATATTCTTTTATTGCCCTCGCTTTTTAAGTACAAGGGAAAAACTTAAAACTACACTCGGTGGTAGTTTTACGGTGGAAAATTTGACGACACTTATGTGCCAGTCCACTGAGAACTGGAATGCTGTCAGCGAAGCGGCAGCGTCAATCATGACAAAACTCAGACAGACATATAGGGCAGAATAGGCGTTCGTCAGTCCGTGCCATAGAGGAGACTTAATTGTCTTATCACTCCCACGAAGTAATACCTAATGAGGTGGTTCCGTGGGAGAGTCTGGGGTTGGGAGTAGGTTAGGTTTAGCGGATTAAAGTTCCGCACTTTGGCTTTTGATGCTTCCTCCTACTTAAAAAAAAAAAAAAAATAAAAAAAAAAAAAAAAAGCTTACCATATGTATAACAACACATTTATTATAAAAGAATTTGTTACAGTACTATTTTTGAATTATTTTTTTCCTCAAATTTCTTTGCGTTCTAAGCGTATCATTCTTATCATTAGAAATAAATAAATGCGATTCGACATTATCGTAGATTTTCTTTATTTTCTACGAAGTATGTTAGTATAAGATAATCTTGAAACAAAACAACTTCTCCACCGAACGAAACGTTTTCCTAATCGTTTTAGCAGAGCTCTCAAAATATTTCACCCTTTTCACTTAATGTTTGTTTCTATGATTTAGAACTAACCGAGATAGATATATAGTAAAGGATGTATAAATGAGGAGGATTCAGAAGATTTACCAGTGATAACTTAAAAAATGTAAATACCTTGATGCAAACAAAAATATATTGAAAATCCTTGTCAAAATGCCATTAATCGTATAAAATTATATGACTAATTAATATGCAAACACCTTCCTATTGGGTACAATGAAGAAAAGTTGTGGAAAAGTGGCAGCTGTAATTTCAAAATATTTTGAAAATGGGAGTGGCCCCGCACATACCTTATAACGCTTATAACGTCTCCTCAGGCGAAAATGTGAAATCGGATTAGCTTAAACTTCTGGTTGGCTTTATTATGGTATATAGGGTCAATAAGTCAGATGTCTTAACAAAATTAAGTGAACATATAAACTGCATCTAATATAACTTAATTACGAAAGTGTGTTAAATCAATTCACAAATTACCCCAACTTACCCTTTATGTTGAAAATTTCGAGTAGTGGGAAGCCAAGAAACATGTTCTAGCCTCAATATACCCGATATCGTGATTTCCGTCTTCCCAAATATTCAAAACATATTTCATAAACATAATGTGACTGAATATGAATAACCTATATGTACTTGTATAAATACTACAATGAATTTTGATTCTTTGGTTGACCTTTTGCTAATACACTGAATTTATAATATTAAGTTTAGCCTCTTTGGTGGAGTATCACATATGTCTAATTTTAGTTAATAATGTTGATTTTTATATAAAATCTCAGTCACGATAAAGAATGTATTTCCAAAACTTAAGTGAGTATATATCGTATAGTATGGGTTAAGAAGATAGTTTTGCCACCACCAATATAAAATGATCGATTACATCCGAACTCCTTACTTGGATGTAACTTGAAACATTACAGCTGTCTGCGTTTGATAATGTGGAATATGTCTATCGAAGTCCAAATTTTCCGTTCAAAACGTTTCAACTTTTCGAATACATATGTATGTAAAAGCTTATAAGCAAACTCTGGCGGGTGCCGAAGCTGTTCTCACTGGCAGCTACTTGGCGTGCCACATAGCAATTTATAACGCTTTTATCAAAACTTTACCAGACATGATTTTCTATTTGTATTACGATAATGGCTGGTAGTGATCACTGCAAACACAGCAAAATTTGTGGGTAACGATGTCATAATAACCTTAATTATTTTAAATTGATTTTAAAACGGCAGTCACAGTCAGAACGTTGCTCATGCACACTCTATGCACTGCCAGAGTTATAACCGCAAAGGCTGTTGCGAGAATGTCAGTGGCACTAGCAGACGCAGCTCCAGCGCTGTCACAGTAATAATCAACAACGCGCCACAAATGACGCGTTAGACATACATGTACTCGTACTGTATTTACAACAAACGAACCCACAATGACAATGTCACTTATACAATTTTGATTGATATTTTTCCCGCATCTACTGCACATTGGCGCTTTTTGCTTTAACATTGTTTTTGTGGATTTCAGCAGCCTCGCTGATATAGTTTTGCTACTCTTTGCACGTTATATGAGCTTTCTAGCTGCAAATATTTTCTTTGTTTTTGTGCGGACGAAAATATTCGCAGAATGAAGTCGTCACTCGGAATTGTTCAATTATTGGATTTGCCGCTGTGTCTGCCACAGCTGTAGCCGCAGTCGAAGCCACACTAATATACAAGTATGTACCTATACCGCATATGACTATATTGCATGATGTCAACGACGCTCTACGTTGGCGTCGGTGTTACGAAAGCAATGGCTAACTACGACTGTGCGTGCGTGCATGTGACACTTTGACAAATCGGCAAGGCAAAGCGACTTGTTGCCGCTCCTCATGATTCACACAGAGCTCCTGCTTGTTTGGTTATTTTATGCTTATGCACTTTATTTAATGTACTTATTGCACTAAAAGATCTTGTTAGGAGCGGGGCGATGCACAAGTTGGAATTATTTGTAGCAATCATTAATTGACTTACGGGGCTTAATTTATGATCCCGTAAACGGTAGAAAATCTCAACTCGATTTTTGGCGCCTGCTAAACCATGTAAGGGGTCCAATATATAAAAGGAAATTTAACATTTCAATATAACTGGAAATTGCAATGTGTGCAATAGCATGTAATCAGTACAATTTGTCATAAATATTAATATATATTATGCAGTTAATATAATGACTTATTTTTCGGTCCCATATATTTGCCGTGCCGAAATCCAAGCCTGTCTGTCCGTCCGTCTATCCGTGCAAACTCTAACTTTAAACATTGAACATAACTATTATACTCTGTCTCTATCTTATAAAAATACTTTACTGAAAATATCAAAATATTTTTTTGTGTTTTATTTCATAGTCCACAAATATTTGCTAAAAACTTTGCTCATCAAAATTTTGAAAAAAAAAAATTGAAAATTTATTTTTTAGGTTAACTGTTTAATATATTATTCAAATTGTACAATTTTCATAAATAATATATTTTTTCATTGTGATTTGTATTAAACGAATATAAATACGATTTGAGAGTAAGGAAAGTAGTGTGTAGTAGTTATGACACCAAATTTCCGCAGTTATAAAGCTAGAAAAATAACAAAACTTGTTATAATACTTTAGATATTCTTGGATTTTTTCATCGGAGCTCTCAAAAATATTTGCTTTAATTGTTTATTTATTTATTTTTTGTTAAATATACATCTCCGATCAAAACGTGATGATTTACCAGCGGGGCTTCAGCAACAGTTGGCATTGGCATGCGCATCTGCCAATCAAAGCACACCAATGAAGTCTCAATGGCCACACTTCTGCATAACTCTTTCTTTCTCATTCTGTCAGTGGTTGTCTTTGATGCACTTGTTGGAGTGTGGATACAATAGACAACAAACCAACACATCAAAACAGAATGATGTACACATTCACTATGAATCAAGTAGTTACACGCAACCCCAATGCGATCAATCACGTCAACGATTGAGACGCTGTAGTCATCGTCAGATGTTTACCTCCACAAATGGTCAGTGTGTTGTCAATTAATATGACTGTCTTGTAGCGAAATCGACCTAATACTCTATGGATTGGTAAGTCGCCATTTTTTACTGATTTAGAGGAAAATAACTAATCATAACTTATATAATTTTATACATAGCCTGCAACTCCTACTTCTATAATTCTGTTATTATTTGGCTCTTGCCAACTTACTAAAAGAACTGCTTTAACACTGCTCAACAGGATTCGTGAGGCATCAGTCCTTTTGGATACCATTAATATTATAGTATGATGAATCTTTCGATTGAATCAGTCGAATTGAATTCATCGTAAATTTCATCGCACTGCATGATCAGTTTGCACAAATGTGTCAATTAGATTTATTATCACTTAGTTATCTTTAAGCTTTGCCGTATCACGATGCTTTTTATTGTAGTCATGTGTATACGTACATATATGTATTTATACATAAACGCAGCGATCGCAGTGCCTGTCTGCCTGTCAGAATGTCCAACAGCCTCATTGAACATTTTGCGGTATTCGTTTTCCACCTCCTGCCTGTGTTTTTGTATCTGTCTATCTTCTTGACTGACTAGGGCAGCTCTTGTATAGCCTGTCGATCGCAGTTTCAAACTTCGCACAGGCATCTTACAAAAACGCTATATGCACGTATAGTGGCACGTTTCGGCTCTTGTCTGGGCTGCTTGTTACTTGTCTGACAGTCTGTTTCGTGCGTGCATTACAAAATACTCTCTAACAGCAACACTAACTCTGGTTCTAGCCTTAACTATGTCCACATGGATTCTCTCGTCCCTCATTCCAGCTAAAGTGCGATTGCAACAAACGCAAGATGCATTGTGCATCTTGGTGAACACAAATCAACAACAACACATCTCAACTGTAACGTATTCGTGGTCCCAGGGAATAGAAGAACACCTGACATATGCAATGTAATGGAGATAATTAACGCCAATAGGAAATATTATTAGCTACACTTCTTAAAAGTCGAAGGTGACGCGTTCACAAAAAAAATAAACTTTTTTAATTATAAGAATTACTTTGACATTCCCAGTACGTTTGCGTGAAGTGAAAGCAAGTACGAAATCAGTTAATATTACTAAAATAAACGGTATTTTCGAGTTTATTTAATATAATTGAAGTATCATGTTTACCGATTATATTATATATATATGTATATTAAATGATAAATCGAGTGATATAGTAGTAATTTGTTTTAGTATAACACTGAAAGGCATGTATGTTCTAAAGCCGAGTTTCGCGCTTCATATTTTGTAAATATGCATATATTTGTGCATTTTTTAATATTATAAATTTAAATTATTTGTTTTTACAAAGAACTATTTATTTATTTAATGAATTATTTGATGAACGGTAGATCATTTCCTTTGTTGTTCGTACAAAAATTATGCACTTACCAAAAAAAGAATTTTTTTCCTACTGGTACAAATGAAGTCATTCCATCTGCAGCGCTACAGTAGTGACGTGCTATGCTCCCTTGGCGCAATCATTTAGCAGAGAATGCGCGCTTACAACAACCCTACAAAAAACTACAACCCGTCGCTGTATCCTCGATATCGGACATCGAGTGCACTTTTTAGTGATTGGTATTTTAGCAGCAACGAACTCGTTCTGTGGCGCTGCAGAGCTGCAGCAATGCACAACTCAAAGTACGAGTATTAACATAAAAGTGTATTAAGTGTCAAATATTGACAGCACATACTGATTCCGATTGTGGCGAAGTGAACTTTTAGCAGGTGCAGCAACACTTTGCAGAAATGTTACTTGAACAGCTCTAGCCTATACGATGCGTACTTTGTTTCGCAAGGCTCATGCTGCTTTCTATATTCGTTCAATCGTTTTTCATGTCGCTTTTTCACGTTAACACTTTGTAATTTAATACAATTATGAAATAAAAGTGTGTTTCTGCTTCCCTTAAGAAAAACATCAAAATCCAATAGTGAAAAAGTTGTGTTGCCATTTAGAAATGCTAATGGATGCAATTAAATGCTCAAGTAAAGGGAGTAAATGTATTGCACAAAGAATTATAGCTTCAATATGTGATGGCAATGCAAGAATAGTGTGAGAAATTCATGTCTTATGATTTCTCTTCACAATTGTATTCATATAAAAATGCGTATTTTTTGTTTTTCTCTTGAATAAAATATTCCGCTATAATTTCTTTTAAAAGTTCTGTGATCAAACTTATGTATCTGCCGCACAGTTTGGTATGACTTGGAAACCTGACTCAATGCACTCGTTTTAGAAGGTCGAATGATTTTTAACGTAAGGGCTTACTCAGATTTAGTGCCTTGCTGTCATGATTTCACCTTGTATATAATTTTTTTTAATTTACGATCCCTATATGACAATGCATAATGTGTATTTATTAGTTATCTTTTTTAGTTTAGTAATAAATGATGAATCAATAAAAATAATTAGCGGTGTTAAACAAATTATAAAATTTTATAACAGCCTACTGTATCGCAGATCAGAACGAAAAAATTGACCCTTGTCATAATTTTTAACATTTCTTAAAATGTTAATAAACAATAAAAACAATTTAATTATTTTTTAATTGTTAAGTGAAAATGTATTAAAAAAAGTTTAAAAGGGCTAAGTTCGAGTGTAACCGAACATTTCTTCTATCCCGACTTGCAAGAATCGAAGCCAGGGAAATATCTTAAAAAGAAAAGCGTAAAGCCAGAGGATCAGGCCCTAACATACACTGTTATAAGTAAAACACCCCTATCATTTGCATTGAGATAACTCGCATGTTGGCCGATATATGTGGTGTAGAGCCACCTGAAAGTTCGGATTGGCTTGTTTGATTGTTTTGGTTCGATTTGAACAATGTCTGGTCATACGATGGCGTAACTTAAAGACATTTGCCAAACATCGTGCCAAGTTTTAATTTGTTATGTTAAGCTTCAGCACTGTGGTATAGGAATGTAAGAAGACTGTTTCGTACCGAATTTGGTTGAAATCGGTTAGGCGGGTGCTTCCTTTAAGCAATTCAAAAATGGAATTGCAGTCCTAACTTGATTGCTGTTTTTATCAAATAAAAATATTTTGAGTTGCCCACAATTTCTTCATTAAAAAATATCAACTTGATTGAAGAACAAGTAGGGAAGGGTTAAGTTCTAGTATAAACGATCATTTTGAATTTTTGCAATTTGAGGAAATACCTTCAGTTATTGATTAAACTTCATATTCGAAAGTGTTGCGAAACAATTTAACATTCATTGTTCGACGAAATCGATTTATTAGCGAATTGTAATAAAATCATCATCAAATGAGATATATCTGACATAAAATTAACCGAAGAGACTTAATTAAATATATAATACTGATGTAAAAAATGTCAACCAGAAGATCTGAATTTATAAATTTTGGGATGTGAGGTTAAGACAAAGGTCTAGATTAACTAAATTCATGATCAGCGCTAAACAATTAATAATTGATAATAAGGTTTGTTTGCACAACAAAAATATAATTTAACATAATTTCGATAAATTTTGCGAAGTTATCTTAGATATAATAATACGGTATAAGACCAACCAAAAGTTTGAAAATCTTATATTAGGTGAATGAGAGACAAGGGTAGTATGGATCCGATTTTATCTATTTTTGGCATTACTATATATTATTAAGAGAAAAAGATGCTTACTGAGTTTCAATAAGGTACTTCTCATACCTTCACCAATAAAGTCAACCGGATGTTTCAAAATCCTTATATTAGTTATATGGGTGAAAGATTTTATCCATTTCAGGCACAAAGAGTCTCCTTTATGAGAAAAGTACGTACTCTAAATTTGATTAGAATAACCAACATGATATTCTGATAAAGTATGTCGAAAGTTCAAAAATCTTTCTATTAGGTATATGGAAGTATTCATCCGATTCAAACCATTTTTAACACACGGTCACAATATTATCAGGAAAAAATATCGCAATAGGAAATAAGGTTTCCCTTTGAACAATTTTTGGTCAAAAAAGCGGCACATTTCAAAGTCACTATTGGTGCAAAGTTTTATACGGAATGATTGATTGGAAAGTGAAAGAATCAGATGGAATTTAATACTGTGTTATAGTATGTGTGACTTTCGTTTGACTTCCCCTTTTCGCGCTATAATTTAGGAATGTCAGAATAGTACCTACCAAATTTATTTGAAACCTGTTGTAGATCCCGAGATATGAATTTTCATCTAATTGTGCACGGTGCCACGCCCATCGTTCCAACTGACTTCTCTAAAGGCCTTTTGTACCATCTCCGGTGTAAAATTGATTGTTTATGTATGTACGTTATACTTTAATTAGATATATAGCTTAGTTATGGCAATTTATTGGTTCTCAAATAATAGGGGAGTTACAACGTCTGATTCCGACCATGTACAATACCAATAAATAAAAATATTATTATTTCCATCTCCATTTTATGCTTATGAGAAGTTTCATATGTCTTTCGGGTATTGTTGCTGGAAATTAAAACTGATTTATTTTCATAATTATACCCTGGACAGGGTATTTTAAAGATGTCACAAAGTTTGTAAACTTCGGTAACACCTAGAAGGAAATATCGGATATATGTTTATAAAATATACATATAAATATGTATAAAAATAATCAGCTTGACAAGCTGTGTCAATTTATCAACATATAGATCAAAATCCAGTCATTGGAAGGCTTTTATATTTGTGTGTATAAATTTTTACGAAATTTGGGACGGATTATTGTCTAAGGTAATGGTGCGGTCTCCGTAGAGCTTGTTCAGATTGAACCGCTATAGTTTACAGCTGCCATGAAATGTTTTGTATTTCTGAAATATATTATAGCTTCGATGAAACCGGATTTACCTTTATTTTCTTGTTTTAATAACATATGTACGCAAATCTATGAATATTCAATATTTTACAGTACATAATAACGCTTATGGCTATTATAAACATGACATTACATTTTGTTTCAATAAAAGTTGGTATTTCTAAAATTTGCATATCCTAAAAGCTCATTTTTGCACCCGTAATTGTTGCAGACCTTAATATGTAAAAGAATCGGTACCGGTAATCATATTAGACTTTGACAATAAAGTCACCAAATTTATATGGATTAGATTAAATAAAACGAGAATACAATATTGTAATCTAATTTTTAATATACTACTTAAACATTTTAGACATGAACAGTACATAGACCAGAAAGAATTCTCTCTCACTTATTCTTCTTTATTGAGTGCGGTAGAAAGACCAAAACTCTCTGTATGAAAAGAGATAAAACATATGTACCGTATAATGAATTTTTTTTAAACAGTAATATACAAGTAAATATAGTAAATACGCTTAAAAAACAGAGATAATAGTAAGATACCATATAACAATATTTGAAGAGTTTATAAAAAAAATACTAAATATTAAAATATCCTTATTTTATTAATCAATGTTACTAAAGTTCGCAATTGCATACATCGAATACAGGAGAAAACAGTCGTTAGAAGGAATGGTGTTGAGAGGGTGAATGATGTTGATGGAAGTACAATGAACGATTTCTCTCTCTCAGCAACAGCCATTTTGATTTATGGCTTTGTGTACCGTTTGGCGAATGTGCGACACTCTTTGACGCCGCTCTGTTCCGTACGTAGTGTTGTTGCTTTTCAGCGACACTGTAATTGGTGTATAAATGTTTGTTGTTTAGTAGTTGTGTGGATTTTTAATTCGGCTATTGTTTTTCTTTGCATGCATAGGCGGGAGTAACATTGTGCATTTGTGTATGCACATAAATACATATGTGTAAACATATAGTATGTAGGTACACTATTGTGCGATAAAATTCGATAAATTTGAATTCTAATGCATATTATATTTAACTATTAAAGAAAAGCTTAATATAAACATTTAAAGACCATAAACATTTATTATTTAAAAAAGTTATTTGTGTCGATACTTGTACGATACTTTAATTATTAAATGAAAAAACCTGTCAAACAAGTAAGGGAGGCCTAAGTTTGGGTGTATCCGAACATTTTATATCCTTACGATGCATGTGATATGTGATAATAACTCGACTGAAAACGCTAGAGTTAATATATTGAGCTGATGAGGAAAACGTCAGCCAGAGGGTCCAGAGGATCGGTCATCATTATATTAGGGTTATGAGGTTTTGGCCAAGGTAAAGACCAATTTATAAATAATAGCCATTGACCTATATATTCGGCACAAAAATTAATAACAGTAGTACATGGAAGTTGGAGGGAGTATTGACTCTATCACCATTCTTATGGAGTATGAATTTTTGAAAATCCTGATATTGGTTTTATGGGGGTTTTATGGTAGGTACATATGGTAAATGGGGCTAACAGATGTACTGATGGTATTCAAGCCATTTTTGGCATGCATACCCATAGACATACCACAGAATAGAATAGAATTTAATTGAGGTATGCACTGCGACCTAGGGTCTATTGTGCCCTGTCCTAACTCACAGGGACTCACCATGCCCCAGCAAATCGATAAATTCTAGTGTTTTGCTGTTAGCTAGTGAGTCGATGTGATCCCTATCCGGAAATATGGTTCCAAGGGCCTTACACCTGCGTCTGCAGACTGCGATGTAGTCGATTAGCAGGTGCTCCGGGGTTTCAGGTTCCCTGTCGCAGAACTGGCGGTTGGCGCAAGAGGATAGTCCTAGGTTGAATAGATGCCTTTTTAACTTGCAGTGGCCGGTGTAGAATGCGACCAAGAGCCTGAGTTTAATCCTTGGGAGGTTGATTATTAGCAACTTGGAATGCCGCATACCATGCGCCCGTTGCCAATGACCTTCTCTACCCACTCTTTCTTCCTTACGGAGCAGCTCCTTTATAGTGTGGGGGCCCACCCCAGTGAACGGTTCGGGCCCTACCATATTTGTGGAGGCTGCGGAGCGGGCTAACTAGACATACCATTATCAGAAAAGAATTATCTCTGAGTTCCAATTATATATCTCCCATATTATCCGATATTTGCGGTCAATAACCCTAACTATAGATATTGAGGGTCACATATTCGGTACACAAGGGCTAAACCGTGACAGCGTTCGGTTTGGACAAGTTGTGGTCATAAGGTGGCATCCTTCAAAATTGCTGTTCGTCCAAAACTTTATCTTGTTATGTAAATTGCTTTTTGATTTGTATACTGGAAAGTGAATTAATCAAATAGAATTTAAGATAAGGTTTTATTGTTTACACAGTAACATTGGAATTTGGTTGAGATCGGTCGAGAGGCCGAGATTTGCGACTTTACCTCACTGTGTATGACCCGACTGCTGTAAAAATCTCTCATGCCATCTCTGAGGGATGGGGTGTATGGATAATGATCCGATTTAATGCATTTGCACACTATCGGTAGGTATTATTATAGAGTTTGTCTTGAACGAAAAGTGTTATTTTCGCTTGAATGGTTTGTGAGATATATATATTTAACCTTATTTTATAACCCAATATCTATCTCGATTTGCTTTATGTGATACAACAACTGTTATGTTAACGGTATACAAATTAATTTGTTTTTTACAAATTTTACTAATGGTCAGAAATAAAATTAATAACCCACGATGAAGAGTCACACATAGCTTTGAATTTGACATCGTAATTAGAAGCGACATACCTCATAAACAATTTTGCTCTATTTTACTACAACATTTTCACATAAATGCTTTATTTTAATCTGAATATAATCTTTAATTTAATATATTACGATTCATTTGATCCGAGTTACAATTGGAAAGCAAAAGGAAAATATTCTCCGTACAGAGCCAAAATAAAAATATGTCAAATGGCCATTGTAGAGAAGAAATTATTTGTAACCCTTCAAAATTGTTTTGGCAAACTTAGTTATGTTTATAAAAACAATCATTAATTTAGAATCAAAGAAAAAAAGTTATATTTTTCGTTAACATTTAAGCCGTTCAAAAAAGTAAAACTGAGCCAAAATATAATATCATATAGAATTGGACTGGAGATAGCGATTCCACCACTTCAACTTTATTGCTCAACTCTTCTGTCATTGAATATATGAGAGCTAATCGCCTACCCGACTTTGACCCATATAGGTTTTGACGTTTCGCAATTAGAATGACTGGAATGGCCAGATTGAAATTATAATATGCAAAATCGCCAATAAAAAATTAAAAACAACGAAACTTAAAGAAAATTTGAAATTTAAATGTATTTAACAAAACGTTTTGTCATGCATAATTTTATTAATTTTCAATTAAAAATGATTAAAAACATTTATTAATTGGAAGCTAACAGGCTAATTCACTGTATTAAGTATTGAAAATTAAAAAGTCAGTTGTTTTAATAAACTACAAAATAAAATAAAAAAACTAAAAAGTTTCTTCATACATTGAAAGTTCCAATTTAAAATAATATTTAATTGTAACAATATGTTGTGATTTAAATGGCCAAAAATTATTATTTTGTCCGATCTGGTTACAATGGAAATTGTTATAAAAAACGCAAATTTTCAGCACTATTCTGAGAAAACCTCACAACTTATTTGTGAATAAATATTTGTGAGGTTTGTTGGGAGGTTATTTATGCTCATACCTCACAAGAAAAAATCACAAAAAACTCACCACATGAGTTGAAAAGCACTTTGTTGTGAACCAACTTTTTTACAAGAACAAACAAGGCAAAATAACGAAATGGACAATCCAGAAAAGTAAGCAATTTCGTAAATCTATTAAATTTCGTGCATATAAAATAACTTAATTTTTTCAGGATTTCAAAATGTGCAAGAACAACCTAGGAGCAGCTGCATAATTACAGCATATTATTTAAACATAAATCTGTATATTTCTTTTTATGCATACTCAGAAGGTAGTAAAATGTACAAAAACCGTATGTTACATTTTTATTGCAATAGGCAAATGCTTCCTCCATTCTATTTCAACCAAATAATTGCAAATTTCTTTAAAAAATATTGAAATTAAAAAACAAACAAAGCCGATTTTTATTGTGACGTTTGCTTTCATCACAAATTTGTGAGGTAATTGTGAGCATTTGTTCCTTTGAAATCACCTCAGGATATGAAAAACCTCACAAATCATAAATATCTCACAATAGTGAGAGTGGTGATTTTTGTGAAGGATCAAGTTGAGCATCGTTTTATACATGACTTTGTTACTGCGCAAAGATATCGAGAATAGAAATGGAATCGAGAACAACTAATGCCTGTTTCAATTATTTCTCTCCACTCTACATAACGTGTCAATCAATGATTTGTTTCTGAGGGTGACATCTACCCGCGGATAGCAAAAAGATATAATGTTTACCAAAGCTCCCTACTCTTTATCGGCAGTTAGCGATTGTTTTCAGTAGATGGCGCAACATGTTTTATTTTTCCTAAAAGTATGTTACATTTGGCACAGGTAGTCACAAATCTAGTTTTCTGATGTGTAGACTCGTCGTTATGCGCAAATCAATTAAAATGAAAATAAACCATTGGCGATTGCATCTTCATACATACATATGCATATTTCATACATTTCTCTAAGCGATAATTTTCATGTTTTTTTCTAGAAGTACAATCTTCTCACCTAAGTTATTTTCAGTTATTTAAATAAACTGTTTTTCATCTTACGGTATGTTCTTTGGTATAACACATCTATTCGAACATACTATGCATATGGACGTCCATTTACATACAATATTATACATACATACATACATACAACTACTTACTTATATACAAAAACGTATACAGCGGAAACACTACATATATGTATAATGAAGCTCTATGTAATGAATACTTGAAACGTAAATGGAAAATACAAAAGTTTGTTAACTTTACATTATTATTCCAAAATTTAAAAAATATTTTTAGGCGTCACGGATACTCTCAACAATGAAATAATGCACTTCCCTCTAAATTATAACTCAAGACCATGAAAATTTCTAAGGAATATTATCGATGTTTTAGAACAAAAGTAGAATTGAAGTACTTAGCCTTCTGATATTATTCATTATAGGTCGTCCTCCTGCTAACAAAATCTTTTTTTAACATAAAAATTATCTTATTCCTTGAATATCGTTATTAAGAGTTTCCGCTGTAAAACGATTCGTAAACTATACTATATTCGTTTATTTAACCCGGGTATCTATCGTTATGTATCACATCTTCACCCACAAGATATTAGCAAACAGCCCTTCTAATGCCTACTGCATGAAATAATTGAAACGGAAGCCTGTATTTGGCAGTTTAAGTCCACTCAGCGTACCTATATTATGTATGTATGTATGTATATTAGAAGGAAGAGTGGAAGAATAGAAATGCCGGTGAACAGTTTGGCTTTTGTTGTGGGCGGCGACGGGCCGGATATGAAATTATTTTGTTGATGACAAAAGCCAAAACAAACAATGGAACAGAGGAAGAATACGCCACAGCATGTGGTAGTAGCAATAGGGATCGTCATAGTTGGTTGCACAGCGAACCAGTGCTGTGCGCATTGAATATTACGGTTTTGAACGATTGAAAATGGCTTTAAATGATATAAGACGACATTTTGGCATAGGATATCGTTGTTGCCGAAACTAACCCGCTCAGTTACGGCGGAAAAAGTATTTTTGCTTAAAAAATGTGGCTTTAATAAAGTTAACTCATTGAAACGTAAAAGTCTTTCTTTTCTGAATACGAATTACAGTAATTGTTATTTAACTTCAAATAAATCTATATAAAAGGTTCGAAACCTTTATGCTTCATAAATACCCGAACCAGCTATTAAAACTATAAGACCCTATAAAACTAATAGCTCAAAAAATCGATTACAAAAATGGTAATCTCTCCCACTCGTTCCCGTGAATTCTTGGTGCACAAAACGTTTACGAAATGAATTATGTTGTGAGTAGTATTCCCAATCTCGCGACTTGGCACTCACGTCACTGTTGACAGTCATAACTTTGAAGTTGTAGATAATTTCGTATATCTTGGCACCACCAACAATGTCAGCCTAGAAATCCAACGCAGGATTACTCTTGCCAACAGGTGCTACTTCGGACTAAGTAGGCAATTGAGAAGCAAAGTCCTCTCTCGACAAACAAAAACCAAACTCTATAAGTCTCTCATAATTCCCGTCCTCCTATATGGTGCAGAGGCTTGGACGATGACAACAACCGATGAGTTGACGTTGCGAGTTTTCGAGAGAAAGGTTCTGCGAAAGATTTATGGTCCTTTGCGCGTTGGCCACGGCGAATATCGCATTCGATGGAACGATGAGCTGTACGAGATATACGACGACATTGACATAGTTCAGCGAATTAAAAGACAGCGGCTACGCTGGCTAGGTCATGTTGTCCGGATGGATGAAAACACTCCAGCTCTGAAAGTATTCGACGCAGTACCCGCCGCGGGAAGCAGAGGAAGAGGAAGACCTCCACTCCGTTGGAAGGACCAAGTAGAGAAGGACCTGGCCTCGCTTGGAATATCCAATTGGCGCCACGTAGCGAAGAGAAGAAACGACTGGCGCGCTGTTGTTGACTCGGCTATAATCGCGTAAGCGGTGTCTACGCCAGTAAAGAAGAAGAAGTATTCCCAATCCCCACTTCTCTGTTCTTAGACTTACATATGTAAGTGTATTCTAAATTCGAAATGGGTTAGCTTTTAGTAAGCGCAGAACCACTGCAATTTCATTATAAATTCCTTTTACAGTTCTTGCAATTTCAAAAGAATACTTTTTACAAACTAGTGACCAACTACATTATATAAAACTAGTACATATTGTGCCAAATGTCTCAGACGATATTGTTTGCACACCGGCAATGAACGAAAAAGAATTTTACCTTGAAGGATGTTGTTGCTTGTTATTGTAATTAAGAATTTCACCATTTCAAAATTCGCTTCAATGAGCAGAATTTCAATCAGCTTTGGAATTTCTATAACAAAAGGGTTGTAAGTTAACATGAAATAGTAGTGAACAATATTGAAGGAATATTTGTAAACTAAAATGTAAAGAACATGTGGGAAGCTCAGCAAACCTTTAATTATTTTTATTCAGTTTCACTTAAGTTTATTTATATTAAGTGTGGTTGTTCCAAGGTAGTACCAGTTTTTAGGGTGAAAGTGTCGCGAAATGGATGCACCGCGGAAGAGTAGAGTTATTCCTTGGAGCATAAGCTGCGTTCTGCTTACTGAAAGTGGTCTGACTTTCAATTTCGATGATTTCACGAATATATTTTACTCAGCCGAAGGTTACTTTCCACCCGAATGGACGCGCTAAAGTCAAATAAATTGTAGAATTTGTATAAATGTTGTAAAACTAAACTCACGTACATACAATTATGTAATTGTTAGACATCAAAATTTCAAATATAAGGATTTTGTTTTTATAATAATCAAGAAGTTTTTGTTACATTTTATAAAATTTCTAAATTGAAAAATAGATCAAATCCACTTTCCACAAAACGGTGCTCTTAAAAACTACTAAAATTGCGAGATGGATGAAAGAGCTTTACAGGAACTGGGGTAAAAAATTGGAATATGGAGGAGGCACCGCCCATTTCTAGGTGATGTCACATATATCGAGACCCGCTCGACCGATTTTCCCAACGTGAAATCAGACTAAAACCACTCCTACTTACCATATAACACAATTTTAAAATCCTTTTGATTTTTTGGCTTTCCAGTATTCAAATCGAGCCCCAGTGAATATTTGGGAATACTCATTTGTCCAAATAGTGCCCTTGAAATATGCAAAATCAGACAAAAACTATGCAAATCCGCAGATACTAAACTTTGATCCACACATAAATGTTTCACCTGCAAACTTTGGATTAAATTTCATCAATAATTCTTTTAGCCCTCTTCTCCTAAATAATACAAATATTTTCGAATTCCCCAATAAAATTAAACCGCTTATATTGGCAAACGTGTGAGTTATTTTAATAAATTTGGACAGTCTATTTTTCTACTGGTGCACCTTTGTGCCTAAAAACAGTTCAGATTAGAGTAAATTTCACTTCTCGTTTCGTTAGACAACATCTGTACCAGCGGCCTCAAATTCCAAATTCAATTTCCATCCCTACAAACCCATCCCTAAAGGACTTTATGAAATTTTTTTTTAACCAAAACATTAATTATCAAATATTAATGTTTTAAAAACAAATGAAGAACAAACCTTTTTTTTTATTTACATATTTATTTTTGTTCTTGTTCGGTTAGTGCCTCTATTCAAGGGAACCAATAAATGAAGCACTATATAGCTGCTAGATTACGAAATACCATTAATTGAAATAATATTTCGATATGTGTGCATTTTTGAATAAAGTACAATTCTTCTTAAAATAATCAGCAAACCATTTGTTCGCAAATTAAATATGATTCTTGTAATCAGCATTTGTTTTTATAAAAATCAGTGACTCTAATGAACCGGACTGTATATACCTCCCAAACCACTCGAGCTGTACCACTTTGTGAACAAAAATTGTGAAATTTAAGACAACACATATCGAATATGTTATACCCCAGTTCCTATTAAGAAATTCTTACCGAAAATATCGGATAATCTGTGCGATGTATTATGGAAATTTAGATGAAACCTTTTCTTGATAATAAATGGGTTACATCGGAACAATACTTTTCTAAGCCCTCATATAACATATGTATATGATATAATATAATATATTTAAAAGAGCAACCAACCCCCAGAGAGAGAAATTACGGCTAATTATGCCATTTTATGTGGTCCTGATGATAGACTGCACGGCAGTCTGTAGGCGAAGGGTTAAGGCCTTTGGATCTACATTTTTATCCGATCAAGGAACACACACATTCCCTTAATATGTTAGCACCCAACAGGACAGGCACAGGGGAGGGCTTAGATTGCAGTACAAACCTCTGCTGGCTTTATGCATGTGTGTTATCTCAAAGAAATTAAGAGATGGTGGTGTTTCAATGACAGTAGGGGTATTCGCTTACTCTTGCAAGATTGCAGATTGCAAAAATACTATACCGAAATATTCAAGGGCACGAGAGCACCCATTGCAGAATCTAATGATATATGAACGGCTGATTCGGTCAATTTATTGTGAATGACTGTTATGCATGGCTATTGTGAATTGGCGCACCTTCTGCATATTCTGCATCTTTATAATTTAAATAGAAATTATAAAATCTTTTTAAAACTTACCTTCTTCAACAATTTAACGACGTAATATGTCTCTATGTAAAATGACAGCTAAAACAGGGTTGCAATTATATTTTTGCGTGACATTGCACGCATATATGCATGGGTTTTGGTCTGACATATTTTACAGCTATTGCAAATAATTTTCTGCGTGTGTTTGTTGTTGTGCCGATGCACCAAGAGGAAATATGTGCAATTCTTGCACCGTGCAAGGGGTTTGCAAGAGCAAGCGAATACCCCTAGTGTATCTTTCTGCCTAAATTGAACAAAATCTGGTGAAATTCCCTAGCCTCATATAACTAATACCAGGATTCTCAAACATCCAGCTAACAACTATGTGAGTTACCTTGATGTACCTTAAAGGTCACATGTTTCTTTTATTAATATGCGATAACCCGAAAAATAGATCAAATCGGTTCAGTACTATTTCCACAGCCATATAGTCATTTCCGACTTTCCATATGACTTTGCACCGTTTAGGTTAATCCAAGTATGTGATATTTTGACAAAATTAAGCATGGAAGCTTTCTTAAAACTTATGGGTTTTGGCGCTGTTAAAGAGTTGGTGTAGACCTTGTTACCAACTTCATATCCCTAACCTAATCAATTTCGAACCACTGGTTGAACACACAACATTATATTAAACTCAGCCTACTCGCTTTTTATGTTTATGTCGCATGTATCTTATTTGAAGGTGACTTTAATATAATATACGCCAAAGGGAAGTAAAATATAGTTTCAATATTTTCTACTTCAATACAATACTACTTACTCAATACACATTTGATGATGTTATTTAAAATAAAGGTTTGCCAACACCTGAAGATATTTCTCCTATCTTTGGCCTTTTCAAGACGTTAGAGATGTTAGCCCTTCTTTACCTGTTAAATTAATTATCTTTTACTCTGAATATAGTGTAAGCGCATGTTTAATTAAGTACTTTATATTAACGCTAGCATCATCAAAATGTTTCAGTTTTTCAATTACTAAATTCATAATTTTTTATCTTTCCAGAGTTTCACTCCAAAACGAATCAAAATTGTACGAGTAGAAATTAAGACGACTTTATCATAAATTCTACAACTTATTTTTGGACCTTAATTTACTACACATTGTTGGGTGACATTAGGATAAAGCTCTACAATTAGAAAAGTTAAGGCGATATTCAACTTGAAAAGAAGAAACGCAAATCATTTTTATACCTCAAACACTTTAAGCTAAGAACGAATTGTATACTGTATTTATATAGGTGTTCAGATTTAAGTAAGTATTAATAAAATATTTGTTTAAATGTTATTAATCAAATTTGTTATTTGCTTGCTTCACTTTCACAAAAGGTTAAAATCTACATTAGTGTGTATATACAAGTATCCGTAGAAGTTGTATAGCTGAAAACGAAGTAGCTTCAAGCACCTGTACAGCAACACGAATCTCCCAAAAGCACCCGCCCCTTCCAGCAACCGGATCCTCATAGCTTCATCAACAACTGTAAACGGCGCCCCAAAGAAACTTCACATTCTGCAATCCGCTACCCTCAGTCACGATTAACACCGCCACCACGTTTACCACAGACACAATAGAATCCTTCAATATGACGATGAGTACAAATAATTGCGAGAGTATGGCGTCATACTTTTCCAACTCCTATATGGGACCCGAAATGCACCATGGCCACTATCCTGGAAATGGTGTCACCGATCTCGATGCGCAACAAATGCATCACTATAGTCAGCACCCAAATAATCAGGGGAATATGCCCTATCCACGCTTCCCGCCCTACGATCGTATGCCCTATTATAACGGTCAGAGTATGGAGCACCAAGGCTACTCTCGTCCCGACAGTCCTTCCAGTCAGGTGGGTTTGTCACAGCAGCCGCAAGTAAATGGTAGCCCACTGCTTCAGCAACAGCCACAACCCCAGCAACAAGTTACGCAACAACAGGCGCAACAAGTTACGCAGCAAGCACAGGCGACACCTCAGCATCAGCAGCATCCGCAAGTGACGCAACAGGTGACACATCCAGCCCAACAACAACAGCAACCCGTAGTATATGCCAGTTGTAAGCTGCAAGCAGCCGTGGGTGGATTAGGCATGGTGCACGAAGGCGGCTCACCGCCCCTAGTCGATCAAATGGGCGCCCATCACATGAATGCACAGATGAGTTTGCCACATCACATTGGACACCCACAAGCACAGGTGATTAGACTTATGATATTTACTTATCGTTCTTAACTAACTAACCAACTCACACAATTCGACAAATATTAGAGAAATTTTAGCGCCATATCACAAATTTAATCAAAATTACATGTTTTATGCGATCTGATAACACTTGAGGTATACTTGTATGTGTAGATTTATACAAAACTGAATTTATAGGAATTTTGTAAGAGTATATAGTCAGGATCAGCGATATGAAATCTTCAGATGAAATGAAAGTTAATTTTATAAAATTCCCAATTACATATTCCTTGAACGTAGTAATTCTGCGCAAACACCGTATGTTAAAAAATCACTGGTGAATTTCAATATTCCCACATATACTATAAATTAATAAAAAATAGAACTTATCCCCTTTGCTGATAAAATCAAATTTTTTAATTAAATGTTTTTGACGTGAAACTTAATCAAAATTTAACGTAAATACAATTTTTATGTCTTACAATATCGCAGTTGGGTTACAACGATGTCGGAGTTCCAGATGTTAATGAGGTAAGCGAAATCATCCACTTCGCTCTGAAAATAATAGTGAATAATTTGATACTCGTATAAAAATGCTATTTATTTTTTAATTTGTATTTTATTTCAAATAACCCAGCTTCAGTGTTCAGTTTGTAGATACAATTTTATTTGTGATTAAATAATACCACATACATACATAAAAATTGAACTAAACTTTAAAAACCCTTGTTTGTGTATTTGGATGAATATTTATATATAATTTAGATGGAATAATATATGAATAACTTTCAATAAACTTTCCTTCGAAGGTTCATCAAAACCACCATCAGATGAGTATGTATGGCCAACAACAGACTGGCATTCCACCGGTTGGCGGACCACCACAAACCATGATGCATCAAGCTCAGGGACCACCACAAATGCATCAGGGCCATCCTGGACAACATACACCACCATCACAAAATCCAAATTCGCAGTCATCAGGGATGCCATCGCCATTGTATCCCTGGATGCGCAGTCAATTTGGTAAGTGTCAAGGAAAGTGCCTCAAAAATTCCATGAATGTATTAAGTGGAATTTTTTCTTACTCTCATTCAAGTAAAATGTTGTGAGTACTTGTAGTTGAGTTGAGTAGAATTGAGTAGTGTGTTGAATCAGAGAACATAAAACATATGAAAAAATAAAACAAATGTTTATATACATATGTTTTATGTTCTCTGGTTGAATTAAGGTGTGCATGCAATGGTCTCATTGGTTAGTTGGTCCAATTAGAGTTGTGTGATAATTGTAATAGAACAATATCAATTTAAGAATTGCTACCTTCTAATCAGTGGCGTAGCTAGGGGGAGTGCGAAGAGGGGCGTCGCCACGGGCGCAACGTCTTGGGGGCGGTAAAACGATCTTCGCTGTTTTTTAATATTCTGAAAAATACTTCAACAAATTTAATATAAAAGATAAAGAGTTGTACACAAAGATAAATAGTTGGAACAAATACTTTTATTTCTCCAAATTTCCTGCTGTATTTCTAAATAATAAGCAGATTCCTACTAGGGATAAAGTTAAATATTTAGGGATGCATCTAGATCGACGTCTTACATGGAAAAGTCATATTCAGGCTAAACAGCAGCAATTAAAAATCAAAACTAAACGCATGTACTGGTTGCTCGGTCGAAAGTCTCAACTTAGCATAGAAAATAAAATACGGCTCTACAAAGCTATCCTCAAACCCATATGGACATACGGCATTCAGCTTTGGGGTACTGCCAGTAAGTCCAATGTGGAGATTTTGCAACGTTATCAATCAAAAACTTTGCGGTCACTTATTAACGCCCCATGGTTTGTTACCAATGAAGCTATTCATAACGACCTAGGTATTCCCTTTATAAAAAATGAGATCCCTAAATATAGTGCTAGATATCTTGCACGTCTCTCGAACCATATAAACCCAATTGCTGTTTGTCTGTTAGATACAACTTATGAAACTATACGGCTAAAACGTTCTCATATCTTAGATTTACCATTTCTCTAAAAATTTCTTAGATTTAAGTTTGGCAAAAAAAAAAAAAAAAAAAGAAAAAAAAAAAAAAGACAAAAAAAAATGAATTTTTGATGGATGTATTTAATAACCTAAGTTAATTATATTTTACTTATGTATATGTAAAAATTAAGTAATCCTTTATGTAGAAATTTATAAAAATGGTATTTAAAATTTCCAATTCGGGCAAATTGTGTCAAAAGTGTGCAAGATATAGGAGAAAATGGGTTTTTTCTATGGCTTTCAATAAGATGTCTTGTAAATTTACATCAATTTCCTCAAAAACCGTATTGTGAGAATTTTGGAACTTCAGAATTTGCGTGGCTCTAGTTCCTAAATTTTATATACTTAATATCGAAGATATTTTGTAAAAATTCACTTTTGTTCGAACCACCTTAAGAAACTTGTAGGTAGGTAGATAAAGGGGGGCAGCAGAACATCCTTGGCCCCGGGCGCCCGAAGTTGTAGCTACGCCACTGCTTCAAGTGTGTTGTCTGGTTGAGTAGATATAAGTTTACCAGATTCGCCGGTCTCTTGTATAGATGAATTTATAAGAAGTATTTCTGATTGAAATTAAATTAAATATTAAATGAAAGGTTCAATCAATTCGATATACATAGATATTTCAGAAAATTTGAGATATGGACAGCACAAATTAGATTTAAAATATTAGGTAATAGACGCGATTGAGTTTCTAGCAAAAATTTTAGTTAGACATTCTACATGTGTATGTTACCAATGCACACAAAATTACACAAAGATGCTCTCGCTCATACTGTGCGGTAGAATCCCACACAATAAGCCGGCACAGCAATCATATCAAATAACAAATAATTCACACAGTTAGACCTTAAACGTCCTCAACATTTCACAAAAGTAGAGCGGAACGAATTTTTCGAATATTAAATTTGCAAGCAAAAGTAAAATTTGCAAGTATTTCAGTTCACTACCATTTGTAACGAAACGAACATTAGGATTGAAAGGATTTCCAAAATTTCACGACCTTGAAATACCCTCAATTGTATCGAGATACATACATATGTACATATGTATTTTCAGAAAGAAAGGCATATGGGATAAGAGTGAAGAGTTTGATGAAACGGTTTTTGTACCTGTTGAATTGGGAAACTAGACAAGGTTTCTATAGAAGTGCTTAAGATATAGTGAGGCCGTGAAAACAACTTTCTTTTTCATCGATAACAAATATATACATATTACTGTGCCTTATGTGAGAGCAAATATATATGTTTGACTCAGTTCGTAAAAATTGTTACGTGTGTAAGTTGTATAAGCCTAGATGTCCGAGTAAATGAACTGCTGGAGAGAACTTTGCGAATCCTAACACTCAATGAAAATCAGCTTCATTTGAATATTCTTTGAGTTTATTTCTTTACTTTTATGCTTCAGTTTGCAATCGTATGGACGGTGAGTCGCCGTATTGTTACGTACATTTTTTAAGCCAGATTGAGATGCAAAGTAAAATTGATTACAGTCATTAGTTGCATGTTATGTTCAATGGATACCATCAATTTATTAATCTCTGGACCACGGTTTGTGTATTTTTTCAACTTCGTTGTCATGTATTTGCAATTGCTGTTATGCTTGTTGTTATTTCTGCAATCGATTCTGGCTATCTGCTGCTTATATGTACGTGTATGAATTTGTTTGCTTGTTGTTTTTAAAGTTCATTCATGGCCTATGCCAAGTGGTTGCCAATTTTGTGCGATTCCGTTGTAAGCAAATCAAACATTGCTGAGCCCCTCAACAAATTTGATACAATAATCTAAGCTTCCATTCAGTTTAGTTATTTGTGCAGGTAACTAGCCATTGCAGATATCAGTGTTTAAAACTCTAGATTTAATATACTTATATTTCATCTTTAACTTAGGATAACATCAGTACAGCTGCGAACTAAAAATATTAGTTTGCTACTATCTAAAAAATTTGGAAAAATTAATTTACATACAATTATTCAGTTCACTTGGTGATAAAAGAAATTTAGATTTACTTGACATTTAGATATTCTAAACTCAAATTATTCTTTTCTAATACTTCCTTCCTTCTCTTAAAGGCACTGCAATTATACATAAATTTAGCTTATACCAACTATTGGTCGTTTTGTATATTATAGTGAATGGGAGTCAACAAATAGGTGTTAAGAATAGAAGAAAATAACAAAATCAAATTTCAATGTGAATTTTATCGTTTCTCACCACAAGCAGCTGTCCTAAAATTTTTATTATACCCACACTTTACGTTTAGCTGACTGCTAGCAGAATTCGTGACTCATCTTAGCTTTGCAAGCTGTTGCATTCAACCGAAAATCTCCAAACGATTTGCTGTTTCTGCATGAGCCAGCATACAATGCCAAATAGTGTTTGTTTATTTTTTGTTCTTATTTTTGTTTTTTTTTTTTTGCTGCTGTTCTATCACGATTTCCGTACCGAGTTTGAAAATAAGCAACTGCACCTTAAATAGCATACTTCCTTTTTGGGATTTTGATTGTGGCGATGCGTCGGGTGAAAGGTGCGAAAGCGTCTTTAATTAAGATGTAAAGCTTATGGCCACAACAACACCAACATCGACAATGATAAAAAAGCTGTGCCATGGCCATTGTGTGCGGCACAGGAGATAAATGGCTGTGCTTACTTTGATATTATGGGCACAACCACCACTTTTAAAGGACCCATAAGTTGGATACAGGGCAGTTCAAATTGCGAATATTTCTGATATGAGCACTTATTTCTTATTTATTTCATAAAATTACATTATGTTTTCAAAGCTCTACTTAAAATTTACCATAAACGTCAACTTTAGAATTTGTATTTTGTAATTCCTATACGTGTAGCAAAAATGCAATTTCACTAACAATAAGCACACTTCGTTCACCCAGCTGGTTAATTTTCATTCACTATATTTATGTGCGTGAACATGTGATGTAAATTACGTTTTTTTTTTCTGTACTTTGCACTTTGTGGCACTTCGTTCAATCGCGATAATTTTCTTAAAAATATCTATGTATATTCATTTCCCCATATTAGCAATCGATATATTATATTCCACCATATTTGGATGAATTGTAATACCGTTAAAAGGTCCGATGAAAAGTCATTGCGACGTTCCAGCCATAAATTACACCAATCTTCAAAAATGATTTCGCAACAAGTACTTATTTTGTGTTTAGTTATTGGAAAACATTTTTTTTATAATTAAAGAATGTTTTTTAAGATTTAAAAATCATAAATCTTGACTAAAAAGTAAATTAACAAACAAGATGTTAAATCAAACCTGGAGATGATTTACAATGGAAAGTTGTCAAAATTTAATAATACTAGTAAGAACTATATTAAGTAATAAGATAAAAACAAGCGATTTTTTTTTAATTTCTACTATATATACTTCTAGATATATTATATATAAATATTACATTTAAATTTAAAGCTCGTTAGCTGTACGTATTTTATTAAAATTTTCAGTGGCAGTCCGGCAATTTCAAACAAATGTGAATCGTTAATGAATTGTTTGGGTATTACTGCCGAGAAAAGAATTCTTTTTTACTTGCCTCCTGCCAATGCTTTACGACATTCCTTAGAATAACATTGGATTTTATTTTCTTCAGCATAAATATGAAATTCAAAATTTGTCAACAGTAAACAATGTTGTGTAAACACAATACAATTTACATGGTTAGTGATGGGAGAGAGAATCAAATTTGGCTGACCATCATCAAAATCTCCAAGTAGTTATTTTATGTACTTATTGTTGCAAAATAATCGACTGTTCAGCAAACTTTGATGTTTCCTAGCTATAAGTGTAGTTCCATTGCAAAAATTCCACTTTTCTTAAACAGTTTGAAGCTTCCCATGTCTAATGGCCATAAAGTCTTTTATTTACCAACTACTCCAAACTGCATTTTCTCAGATCCTTATAACGCTGTTTACGCTAGTATATACATTACTTTATATTCTTATTATTTCTCAAATAAGTTACAAAGTTCATATAACAAAAAAGTTAAACAAAAGAATAGACTAAACGGAAAACAATGATCACCTCCGACGGGTAACATTTACCCAGACTGAGAGCATAACATGGCACGTTGCTATTTGTGCAACTCTTACGTCTTCAAATCCGCTGCTTTCTTCTTTCACTTAAACTTTTCAACGATTTTCATCCACATGCCACCGCCCGATTTTCCCGCGATTACTTCGTTGATGTTGCACTTTCTTCTCCTACTTTACTTTACAGATTTTTTTCTTTTTGTTTTTGGTGTTTCTGAAGGTTTGTTCGTATATTGAGCATTTTGTTAAGTTGAGGATTTTCGTAAACTGCTTTTCGAAACGCCAGTTCTAAGACATCTTCTGCTTGCGTGGGGCAGAATGGCATAACAAAACGTGCTACAAAACAGGACAGCTCAGACAGGAACTACTTAAGTGGGCGATTTCGAGCTTATAAATGCTGTCGGATAACCTTATACTGACGCGAAAAAGTCAAGCAAATAAACTTGACTGCATCTGCAATGTATGAATGCATGTGGAAGCGCTTTTTGCAATTACTTTTAATATTTTCCAACCGTTAGGAGAAGAAGTTCTTGGTTTACAATAAGTATAATTATAAGAAATCACCAAATTATTTAATTTTTATTAACAATTTACTACAAATATTGAACAGTTTGAGTAAAAATCATTTATAACAATGAACATCCGAAAGTACTTAAAGCATGCATTAAACTTTGTATAAAAATTTCATGAATTTATTTCTACTGTGCAATACCTATTGTAAATCAAACTTAAATTTGCCTCTGATAGTTGTTTCGCTGGCCTTTTGTTTAATAAGATAAACGGAAATGAATGCGTAGAAACTAACACTATAGAATTTAGAACATATACATACATATATTAAGAACATATATGTACCATATATATATATATATATAGTACATAGACTTATTTAAACAAGAAGTGAAAACAATGCGTTCGAGAGTTTTTCACATATTTTCCTATTCCATTTTATTTCTTGTCAATGCAAGTTTTTGCGTTTTCATTTTCTTTTGACACTTAACTGTGCGGATAAAAAGATTATTTGCAAGATGCGTGAAGATTTTTTTAAGTAAATTCACTACACCACTATGTATCAATGGCAGTGACGACTACTGACCGTTTTCCATTTGCTCGATGTTTGTTTAGATATAGGCGAAATAAGCAAAACATCGAAGAAGCCTGTCAAAAAATTTTTGTTGTGCAGAAACTGCTAAGGGTGGTACTGAAGTACCCAGTATAGATTTTTGGACATAAATGCCATGTCAATGAAACTGGTTACTTTCTAGTTAAATGGCGCTTCGTTTTTCACGAGTTATCCAAAGGACTGTAACTGAAATTAGCTCCAAGATAAATAATTATTATCCAGCTTCTCTGTAAAGTTGGATTCTAAAATATTTTAAATTAAAATATTTTTTTGTACTATTGGCTTCTTCAACGGAATAGCATTATTCAAGAATTGTTAAATAAAAAACCGTTTTTGCATTATGTAACAGAACTAGCAATTTTTAAGTTTCATTCATATTTAAACTAGTTATATTTTAATTTTTTAATTCACAACTTTTTGATAATTTCTGATGTTCTTTTTTGCCATTGCGAAGCAACCACTTAGATATTTTCGGAACACCAAAATCATCTAATATCCTTTGGGAATGTTGGTTGGGAATTTTTTTGTTTTTGTTCCACCTTCGCCGAAGCGGAGGGTTGTGAGTGATGGTCTCTTGGGTATGCACTAGTGTTTGAGCAGGAACGTAATTTTTCCGTACATGTCTATATGTCTACACATGTACATATATACAAATGCCATTTTGATATTTTGTTTCTTTTTATTATGCGAGTCCTGACAAATTGCGCAAATTTTTCATATTCAAAAAGAAGAAAGAAGTTCAGTTATATGATGTTAAGCTTCTGGACTCTGACTAATGTCCTTCTTTGCCGATATTTTGAATGACATTTATTGGTAACTTAAAAAGCTTAATAATGGTGTTTCTCGAAATGCGTAGTTTACAGTTCAACATTTAAAGGGAATGTAACAGTCGATAATGTTTAACATACTAAGCAGTTTTTCTAAAGTAGTTTTTGATACACTGGTCCTGCTCTTTTGCTTACATTTCAAAAACGTATACGAACAATTTTCTTATAATTACAAGTACATACATAGATGCTGCAGCGGAATGTATTCACAGATATGTGTTCTTGCAACTCTTATGAAATCTCTAGAAACCAAACAAATAACAAACAAACTGAATAATTTCATCACTGAAATAATGTAAAGAATTAAAAAAATCAGTATGGTTCAAAAACCAATGAAACTCCCCACCCGAATTTGCGGAATACTACAATATTCTTTTCGTTCCACACTGACCCTCCTGTCACTGCCCCTGGGATTCTCGCTGTTCCCTTTACTTTTCAAAGTGGTGTAAGCGCTTTTCGGCGTACAACGTACAGCTAACGGTACTTCCCGTTAAAGTTTGAAAATGCAAAAATTTTTGATGATGACCTGACAGCATTGACGGTGGCCCTGGGATATACATACATACATGTGTATGTACATATGTATCTCCCTCACTGGGCACTGTTTGTCGCTGCAAAACCATATTGTATCCAGAATTGTTGATTGTATGAGTGTTTGCACCGTGGGTGTGTGTGTGCTTGGATTGAGGATTGGCATAAATTTCTTGCGGACATCAAATCTCCAGTTGCAATGCAATTTTTTCGTTTTTAATTAACACAACAAAAAATTGTATTCATAAATGTATTTTTTTATTAAGGAAACATTTTTCAAGGGTTGTCCCAAAAATAAAATATGGACTTAAAAATATAAATAATACATTTGTGCTTTTTTTCGCAGTTGGTATTAAAAGCTTCATATTTAATTTTCATATTTTGTTATATAGTAAATATGTGCACTTAAATTCATATCCAACCGTTCATTTTTAATTGTGTCTCCCTTCCGCTTGGTTTAGTGCTAGGGTTGTTGTATTACTGTACCTTTTTCTTTAGTTGCTAAAGTTCAGTATCAAGTTTGGCATCGTTCCTAAAAACTTAAGCGATTTAACAGCTATACGAAGTGAAAACCTAAAATTAAAAACAAAACGAAATGAATAACGATTAACCATCGAAAGAGCTTAAAATGTATACATAAATACATTGGGGTGATATGAGAGCTCATTGCTTAACTGAAAACATTTACCCCGCCTTTCATATTTTACTCCTTATAATAGACATTAACAAAATTTAAAATACAAGTCTTCAAAAAAACTTGACTTCAGAGATAGCTGACTGAATCTTTATGAAATACAGACATTGACTGGAACGAAACACTGCCTTCTTATGTGGTAAAGGACCTCATGAAAGTAAACACAGAGCTTTTGAATCTATCACTCGTGATCGCACTCATACTTACATATGTATCAGTAGTATACACTAGAAATATCGTAAGCAAATGCCGCTAAAAAAAAATCGTAAAAAAATACTGTATTAATTCAAGGCTGATTTGTTCATATGCTACTTAGATGAGTTTTTTCATCAAAACCAGTCTTCATGTGCATATGAAGAACTCCATATATGCATCTGCAAACTGGCTCTTTGAAAGAATTTTACTGTAAAGTAGGACCCATATCAAAACATTTGACAGCGGACTAAAACACGCCATGCGGAGCCATGTTCCTTCTTCCATGTCCAATATCCCGTTGTGTAGTTCGGCGACTCGGTTTCTGGCTTTTTGTTGAGCTCAGCAAGAATTTCATGCAACTGCGTTATTTCCACAGTAACATCTCTGTCTATTAACCGTTCACTTTTGCTTGTTGTATGTGTTTTAATCATACATATTGAAGTTTTAGTTATTTGTTTACTTATTTTGTAGGTGGTGGCAGTGTAGGCAAATGCAGGTATATGGTTCTTACGTAATGAGTTATTAAAAGAAAATGTTTAGAACATACTGTAAGTTTTAACTAATATTAACTTCGATAAATAATACGTTTTCCAAAAGAAAGAACACTGAATCCACCCAATGTAAGATAATGTTTTTTTCTAGATTCCATTACTCTTTTTACAGTTGCAAATTGAAACTTGATATATTCGTTTTGCGATTTCATTTCTACTTTTTATATCTCTTGACGGCCAACTAAGCTACATCGGCAGGCCGCTGTTTTGCTACGTCATTTAATGATGAGTTGTCACTTTTTTATACAGACTTGATGACACTAAAAATGCCACACGCAGGCATGTTTTTTGCTACGCAGAATTAATAAATTTACAAGCATAAATAACTAATAACACACACGATTGTGAATATCAATGTATGCGTGCAAAATGTACAGCTTGCTTGCGTATATCATTAATAAGTGCAATGTTTAACATAGACTTTTTAGTAATTTCCGCAATCAAAAAGGCATTTTCGCTTTAAGGTTTTTCTTGCAATTTTTTCTATAGACAAATTTTCTTTGAATGCTTTGAACGTGGAGCCAGCTATATACTGGTGCATTGCTGCTATAACGCATGTACATATGTAGATATGTATATTACAAAAGTTTTTGCAATTTGACCACCACAAGTGCCCATTTTGTACACCTCCCAAGATTTGTAACTCTTCATTCTTTGGGCGTACTTAATAAATATAAAATTTAATAATATACTGTCCTTCAAGATGTATGTACATATATATATATGTAAATATATCGATAATGTTCTATTAAAACACTTAGTTTTTATTTGTACAACAATATCCCCTATACCATACAAGTTACAAGTTCCTTTCATTGTTTGTGGTATATAGTTTGGGATCAAAGGTGAATTTGCCCGATTTGAGTGCACTTGTAAATGTGTATATACTACCATATATGCAAACAAATTAGTGTAAACTGAGCAATTAAAATCGAATCAAGCTTCTATTTGTAAATGTTGTTTTCAGCTTTATGCATGAATGCAGTAATTACGTGAAATCAAAATATTATTAAATTACACTTAATTGCCTTGTGTGCCATAAAAAGATAATACATATGTATGTAAAACTATTTGAGAATATACACTGGAGAAAGTTATATCTTAAACATTTCCACAAACTAAACTCATGGCCTGAAATGTTTGTAATGAATGGAGTAATTATTGTCCGCTAGAATATGAAAATTAGTATTTATAACTAGTTTCTCTCAACTCACGTGTACAAAAACTTTTGGTAAAAATTAAAACTAGAAATAAAGTAAATTACTCAAGCGAAGCACTAATGTCACTCTATGTGACGAAAAGCTCCAAAAATATGCCAACTACAATTTTGATTATTATAATTGTCAAAACAATTTAGGTAAATGGAAGTGGATATTAAGGCAACTGCATGCGCAACACTTACGAACCGATGCGTAAAATTTGGGAAACATAATGGGAACCGAATTCATAAAGACATGAAAAAAACGGCAAAAAAATCTCACGTTTACAAGACGTGATACACAACGGCGCCATGATTACATTAAAGTTTATAATTTTGCTGGTTTTTATCTAGAAAGTTTCAGTATTTCCTAAGTTTTCGTTATTCAATGTGAGGGGCATATTTTCTTCCCAGCGTTTAAGTAAAAACCATATATGTTGTACATTATTTTCAAAACCAAACATTTAGATAAGCGAAAACTTGAAATATCATTGAGCAATAAGGTCCTTCTTATACGTTTCTAACCACTGAAATGTTTTGTATTTATGGTTTCAAATTGATTGAAAATAAACTGGGTTTTCTACTTACACCGAAATACCAACACACTTCTCAGGGAATATTGATTCGTAGTATTGCAACTAAAATATAATTATCGCTGTATAACCTTACAAATTGACATATAATATAATTCATAAGTAAATACTATTGTATGTGCACATATTTGTAAGAAGATACAGCTACCACCAAGTCTATAACTCGGGGCAGTTTTAGTTAATCATCATCAATTTAAGTTGAGGACTACGTTGGACCGCGGTTTTGGTTTACTCTGTCTGGCATATATTGAAAACTATGGAGCGCTGTCGTAAGTACAAGAAGGCGGAAATAAAAGAAACTTTGCCTTCCGTTGATTGTTCTTTTAATGTGTTACATTCGCTTAGAGTCAGACACTTATTATCGTTTATACGCTTTTCCAATATGTTTTACGAAATAAGAACAGGTATCAAGATTAGTGGTTCTGATAAAATATAGAATTTTAGCATAACTTTTTTCCTTTGAACTATGTGAAGTTCAACAATAAATACTCTATATATAAAATCACTAAATTAACATACATAACTGTATTAGTAGATGCTTGGATTTTCGTTATATCAATGTAGTACAATGAGCATGCCCATCCCTGAAATATCATTATTTATTGATCCTAAGCAAAGACGGTTACCGAGTTTAAAGCCTCTGCCTTTCATCCCTTCAAATCAATTACGAGTATGGCCACCATTTGACGCATGCGTATTTCTATACCTTCGGCCTCCATTTTTTGTTCATACTGTTTTTGACAATTCGTCAAAATACCGATCGTGGTGGCGCCTATGTTCAGTGTTGTTTTATTTTGCTCTTTCCCTCCTTTTGACGGCACAGTGATAAATGTGATAAAACCGATAGAGGTATGCCATAATTGCAACGCCACTGGCTGCTACGGTGGTTGTAATAAACACATAGGACCACAGTCTTGTAGAGGAAAATTATTAAAATCGCATTAGTGCACACATACACGAACAATTAGCTTAATATTCATGGTACCGCTTTTAGTCAGAGGTCAGAGAAAGGTATAATACTTCGCCATAACAAAAGTTACTTTATAGATACTTAACAAAGCAAAGACAATGCGGCAAAGTTATAATGAACCACTTCTGAAAGAGCCGAGGATATAGATACATATGTACAAATGTACATGTTCACGCACCTCACGCACACATTTGTAGTAGTGGGCAATTTTTTGATATGAAAGTAAACATATCGTAATTAAATTGCGATTAAGCCACCATTTTTCTTGAATATTTCATTATTACTCTTGCGCCATTGTTGTTACTACTTTTTCCAATGATGGATTTGTCGTTTATTAAATGCATGTTGCTTCTTATACCCTAAATAAAGTATATTAAGCTTCCTAAGAAGTTTGTAACACTCAGAAGGAAACGTCGGAGACCCTATAAATTATAATTATGAATGATCAGAGTGACGAACTGAGTCGGTTTAAATAAAGATATATATTTGAATGTCTGTCTATATACTCTAAAACTAGTCTCGCGTTTTTTGTAATATCGAAATTTTGCATACGTATTTTTCTCCCTAAGAAGCTGCTCATTTGTGAGAATCGCCTACATATATCTAAAACAATAGAATATATGTACTTAACCAGCCACCAAATAATCGGTAAAAATCAATTTCTGAATGTAAATCTTTTTCATCTTTCAAGGGTATACTAGCCTCGTGCAATCGATGTTAACGTTTTTTCTTTTTAGTAATTAAATTCGCTTGTGTTTTTCTATATGAAGGAAATCATTAACAAAACATAATTTCCTTTTTATGTAACAAAACCACAGAACAATTAAAACACATATGTATGTACATATGTATGTATTAGGTTTGAGGCTATTCTAAAACTTTTCTGGATGCAATAAAAACCTCAGAAAACTGGGTTTCTTATAAGAACGTAATTCATCCGTTTTGTGGGATTTCAAAATTGGTGTTTATTTTGGGCTTTTGTTCGAAAATACCACGGTTCTGAAGTATAGCTGAAAATTGAATGCTGCACTCAAACAAAAGAGATCAGAATTGAACAACAGAAAATGAATCGCATTCCACCAGGATACTGCGAGAACTCATACATTTTTGAAGACTCGTCAAAGCTTTTGCAACCTCAATTGGATATTCTACCATCTCCAAACTCAGCATCTTCGTGTCTGTAACATTTTTATGGACCTGCGATCAAAATATCAAAAAATTTTAAAAGCGTGGAATCAATCTCTTTACCGAAAGATGGCAAACGGTATTGAATCAAAACGGAAAATACATAATTTCATAAAATGTTTTAAACAATAAAAAGTCGTTTTAAAATTAAACTGAAAATACGAAAATACTAAGTAAACACCCAATATCAGTATTGTGCACAAAAAATAAACAGTGACTTCGGCGTTATCATATGTGAGGATTTCAGAAATTTATATATATATGAGTGTTATTGCATTTGATAAAACTCATTCTTCTAATAATATTTTTGTATATTATTGCAAGATACACATATTTAGAAATACGCCATAATCCAGATCTATTTTCTTTTTATAATTGCTGGGAATCGTTCATTTATAGCTGCTTTCTATACTCACAGTATCGTTACTCTTGCCATCGTTCCTATCAAAGCATTCGGAGGGCTGCCATAGAACTCCGACACTAAGCACTGTATGCATCCAATCATGATTGATCGCACTTGTCTGTGGTTTAAGCAAAGTGCATTCATTTTTTGAACAGCGACACACACTCTATAGAAGATTCATACATATATGTATTTGTATTTTCATGTATATACATAGGTATATTTTATTCTTAAAACGCTTTTGATTTTTTTGTAGGGAACTATGTTCTAAAATGTGGCATTGTTGGTATCTGAAATAAAAAAAGATATTATTTTTTTTTTTATTTTGCTGCGCATAATTATTTAACTCATAGTCACCAGTGTCATTCGCCTTTACTCAACATTCAGCTTTTAACCTGTAGCATTGCATAGTGCAGCTGGCGTTTACATACTCACTTCTACCACATTTGTATGTACGTAGGTACAAAGCAAATACTCCTTGAAGGTCTGGCGAGTAGACATAGAATCAACTGTCCGAAATTTTGCTGGCTTTAAACCTCATCCCTGCAGTCAAAAGTGACTGTCCCAGCATTAAACGCATACCAACAAAATATTTCAATACGATTTTACAGTAATCATACAAAACAACGAGTTCGCACCGTGGAGGTATTCTGACAATTACAAATCGTCTGATTTGGTAAGGTCGCTCTTTGATCTTTTCGTCTACATGTTCACAGCCCGAGAGTTGTCGTCCGCACATGAATTTCACTTATGTTGTATATATACATATGTAAATTATTTTTATGGCCAATTATTTCGGTGTTAGTTTATAAGTATAAAATAGGATTTTGGTTTGGTAGTTGTCTAAAATAGAGTATTGAGTGTTTTGATTGTTACTGACATCCATCAGATATTAAAACGCATTGTTAATTATTATAATATTTTTTTTTTTAATCCCACAGAACGAAAACGTGGTCGCCAAACTTATACCCGTTACCAAACGTTAGAGCTGGAAAAAGAATTTCATTTTAATCGTTACCTGACAAGGCGGCGACGAATCGAGATCGCTCATGCGTTGTGTCTCACAGAGCGACAAATAAAGATCTGGTTCCAGAACCGACGAATGAAATGGAAAAAGGAGAATAAAACAAAAGGGGAACCAGGATCCGGAGGAGAAGGTGATGACATCACACCACCCAACAGTCCGCAATAAGACGCTGATAACAATGGATACAAGAGTCGCGCTTAATCCGTTACCACTGAGAGATATGACAACACGCACAAATTACTTAGCGTACTTTGTCTGTCCTTCATATTGCTAAGGGATAAATGTATATTCAAAAAGAACAATTCATGTACACTTAGTGTTAGTAATTTAAATAAAGCACATTGTCCGGAGCTAACGAGAGAAATCTAATATAATTCGTTTGATATGTCGGACAATTGTATTACGAACCACTACAACTTCGTAGTCAAATGTTACAAAATTTTTCATTTTCACACACAATTCACCCAATAGTGAAACATGTGAAATCGATTATCGAAAATTTAATATAAATTGGAATAAAATAGAAAAGCATATAATATACTAAAATAATGCTTTATATTATTTATGCAAAGCCGTAAACCTACTTAGTTAATTCTTAAAGGACATTTGTTATTATTTACTTAACCCTGTATTATGATCATTTGCAATGTATACATTAACATAGCATAGTTCGTAGCCGACATGCAAAAAGAGCGTAAGGTGTTATTAGGTGGAGCAATAATTGCGTAAATTAATTAGCTAAATGGGTAAAATATTTAGCAATGAAGTAATGTATCTAAATAAATAAACTCAACAAAACCAACTCATGTGACCTCAACTTTAAATAAGTTATTGATTAAAAATAAAGTATATACAATTAAAAGTAATAATAAAACAAATTAATAAAATGTAAATGTAACCAGTAAACTAAAAAAATGGGGAAAGCTAATAAAAATTCCAAAATATAAGAGAAATAAAAACTAAACTTAACATATGGAATACTCTTATGTAAAGCATAAAAAAGTACTTTTTAGACATTTTCAGCTGTAATTAGAATAAAATATTAACTTATACATGTATACGTAAATTAGAGGGTCTGAAAAAAATACAAGAATCGGGGAAGAAAATACAAAGTTGCATTTTAGATCTCCTCAACGAGGTTCAATTTGTTGCACAGTATCAATCAACGACAGACAAACCAGAATTCCATATTTCTTTCTAATTTGAAAATTCATATATACAAATTATCTTTAGAAATGATGTTATTTTATAAAAGTGCAATATTCTGTCAATGAAATGTGTTTTGCAGTCGTATTAACAGCTTTACTTTTTTTATTGTCACTACCAGTTTTAGCCGGAACTATTTCAATACTTTTAACACACCGAAACTTGTGGAAGAGATCCGACTTTTTATCAACACTTGTTCTGATTTTTTTGACTCCCTGAAGTATATATTTTATTTTATGAATTTTATATAATCTCCAGGTAAAAAGGAGGCTTTCAAATCTCTTAGAATAATTTATGCTACAATAGCATTTATGTTTTCACAACAGTTATACTTCTTTATCGAACCAAGTTTTCTCAATTTATATCATTTGCATTTTTGAGTGTTCTAAGAAAGACGCATGTTTGGCTATATTTGCACCAAACAAATAATACCTTCCACACAAGCGAATACTCGATAGTCTATATTAAAAGCTTATTAGTTCCCTACCTTAGGAACGTGATTTCTTAAAGAAGAATATTTGGGCTTTCTTTAGCTTCAAGTATAATGTGAATAAGTGTGTATAAAGTATTGCCTGTAAAGCCAACTCCTCCTGGCTAACTCCCTTGACCATACTTCAACGGAATACCTGGTTTGTAACTTGAAACTCCCCCAAGTGAAATATATATCTGCATATACACATTTGTGTAATTAATAACACATAGTACATATGTATATTTCAATATAAATGAATGTATAAGATAATAAGAATCGATACCAAATTAATGTTGAAATGAACTTTATTAACAAATATCTTAACAATTTCGAGGGTTTTGTTTATTATTTATCCAAAAAACCAAAAAATAAATCAATGAAAGGAGTTATATAATTGGCTTTAAAAAATTAATAAATTGGCGGCAAATAGTGATTTTAATGATTTGTGAAGTTTTCAATTTGATACAAGTTCGTAAGTGTGCGGCTTTAATCACTTCACCTATATCAGACTAAAACTAAAAAATAAAAGAGGATAATAAAGAAACTCAGAACTTTCAATGTTTGTATTATTGGAAATATTTTTAGCTTGACTTAAGAGAGGATATTATGTATACCGAAATCGATGAAAAAATTTCATATTCACTGAATTACATAAAGCATTGATACTTTGGATTTATCGAAAAAGTCACTAAGAATGGTGTTGAGAATATAAAAATACTTATATTTGCATACTTTTAAAACAAACAAAAAAATATTTGTAAATTAAAATGAAACGAAAAGTAAACCCACGATGGTTAAAAAGAAAATATGATGTGAGTTAGTAAATTTGTTAGCTATAACGCAATACCAATATTGACCCTGACCGACAGAAACACATAAAAACATAAGCATATTTATATAATTATAAGTACTTATTGATGAGAAAATTATCCACAAATTATTTCATCATACCTAAATAAACCAAAGCCAAAGTCAGCAAAGAATCGGAAGTAGACATTTAGTGCATAAATATTAGAAGTTGTATACATATATACAAACTTTCGACTTTAGTTATTCCTTATGCAGCTCAGTGTGTTGTAAAATGCTGCAAGTTAGTACGAGTAAATGATTCACGAATCAATAGATGAAAGCACTACTACGGGCTCGCTAAAAATTTATTTGACGAATCATGCTTCGAATTAACAAAAGCATCTAAACTCATATACCGGTAGCTGAAAATTTTAGCTAAAATCGAAGATATCTGTTCAAATGAAATGAATTCATTGTGATCGCATAAGTAGTAATTTTGTATGGATTACATTCGTATTTAAGTAAAATTATTTTTGGTGGTTAACCAGATATAACCAGTTACCAGAATAAAGTTTATAATATTGCTGCATTCTTATGTTCTTTAACTTTTGGTTCACCAACAATTTATGTGAATTGTTAAAAAAATACATTCAGAATTACACATGGGCCTAAAAAATTTAAATATATTCAGAAATACGTAAAACTTGCGCCTATCTGCGAAGGCAGAGATTATATTAAACAAATAATGTCGGAATAAAGATATTGCAATATATTATGCAAGAAAAAGAGAGCAAAATTTATTTGTAATACCATGTCTGTGTTTACAAAGCTAAATGTGAAATAAAATATACTAGGTGTAGTAAGAAGTGGACATTAGAAAATAGCTGAAAAATATATAAAGTGGACCAGTCATAAATTATTTGTTGTAAATACATAAAAGAATATTACTTTTATTCTAAAGGGAAGAAATGAAAGAGCAAAGATGCACATTAAAATATTATATTATATACATAAAATTGATATTTTGTTTTTATTTATAAAATTTATAATAAAATAGTATTTACATATTTAAAGAAATAAATTTTGACTAGAACATTATTTGCGGAGAACTAGGGAGAGTAACGGTTTCTTGTTTATTTATCTACTACCCACTAAAGTATTTGCGAATATCTGCTAAAGGAATTTCTATTTATGAGTGGTCTTAAGACCATTACTCTAGCGTGTTTTATCTTGTGCGTCTGTAAATGTATTTTTTTGCCTACAATGGAAAGTAATTACAAAAAAATAATTCTGTTCTGATGGTTTCTGCACCATGGGTTCTGTTCTTGATAATTTAATATAATATAAAACCTTACGCATGAATATTTTGCTATTGTTAGTGCAGAGAAAAGAATTGTTATTTTCTTAAAGTTTCTTGCAATAAGATAAATTAAATAAGTAAGTAATAGCTCAATAGCTCTCTTTTTGTGTTTTTTTTTTTTTCAAATATATTTGAGGTGAAATGTGTACTTATATGTATTGTCAAGGGCCCTGTGGTTTGGGGCGGTTCAGAAGAATACAACCACAGCTTTGTCCATGGCTTGTCGTATGAGGCGACTAAACGGACTTCCCAATGAAAATCAGACGTCTATGTAAAATCCAAGAATAAATTGTTATTAAAAAGTGATATAGTAAATATCGTTGATTTTAATAAATATATATGTATTGCATATGGCTTTGGGGATGACTATTGAAGCCAGTATTCTTAATAATGCAGAAAACAACCCTGCGAAGCGCTGTTTAACATGTTTGGAAATAAAATGTATAGAAATTAAAAATCCTTTTGTTTAGTAAATAGATTTGAATAAATTTACAAGTATCAAAATTAATGTTATATGAAATTATATATTGTATTATAAATTATTCACGTAAAAGTAAAACTACGAATGTTGTTTTAAATAGTAAATACTTAATTATGAGCAATCAATTATTTTCATTTCATCGCTAAAATTATTATTTACAATGCGAAAGAACTAAACGTAACTTAAATATCAAGCTTTTTAAAAGTTTAGTACCTATAAATAAAAGAAAATTACAAAGAAAATAACAAATAAGTAAACAGCTGAAAAATTTTTAACGTCAAATCAAAACAATTTAGTTCCGTTATTGCTCATAAAAAGATGAGTAACTATTAAACTGAACATTCGTTATGACTCAAATCAATTGAATATTTCTATATCCAAGCAAGCTAACGTTTTTAAATGGGTTTTGTGATAGATGCATTGAATCAAAAAAAAAAATTATAAAAAATTTTTCGCTCTAATCAATTGAGAAACTACTCAAATGTAACTATTTTAATGTCGAAAAAGAGTAAAATGGAAGTTTTTAGAAAATCCAGACCTACATACCCGATTTTTAGAAATTCTCAAAACCCCTCTACTACGCACTTGATAAAGGCTTCTTGACTAAAAGAAAAAACTTTTTTGTCTAGTCAAGAAGTTGACGGCCGCAAAAAATGTCAATCAACGAGATCGTTGATATTTCCGACATTTTGTTTTTTGTGACATAAAATAATTTATATTTTATAGTTCAATAATACCTCTTACCCTTAAGTTTCTTTGCTGACGGTAGTTATCCAAAATGAATTAAAGTGATCTCAACTTTCTACTGGCATCGCATTTGTGCCCAGTACATAAAACCTTAAATTGTTAAAGAGCAACACGTTTACAAATTTCAATTTTACTCAAAGAGTAAATAATAGATTGCTCAATTATTTATGTTTGGAACATTTTTATTTTTCCTTTTTTTAAATTGTGGCTTGCCTCCTCAGATTCCAGGGTTTTACTCTATTAAAAAAAAAAAAAAGAAATTAATCATTCTGTGTATCAAATTAATTCTAAATAAACTGTTATAAAGCAGTTTTTTAAATATTCTAGTCAACCTCGCTGGAAAGTTTTGAAACTTGACAACACTTCTATGAATTTTTTAGAATTGAATTGATATCTTTAATACCAAATTTTAATACTTCAACCGAATGCAGTTGAGTTGAAAATGATAAAAGGGTTTTAAATTGTAATAAACATATCAATCTCCAAACCAGGGTCTAGTTTAATGAAACCAATTACATAAATAAATATGCTTGTTTTAACTTTAAATATTCACATTCCGAAGAATTGTCGAACTCAAAGGTCAAACATTATTCGACCCGCACTAGCAGATGTTATATCGAAATCAAATAACATATAGGGAAAGATCTGATAAACACGTAGGTGTTTTCGACGCTGCATTTGTATGCGAGCGTTAATTAATTACCCTTATTGGATTTCCTAAATTTATTACGTTTTTTAGCTTGAAGTGGCCCGACATAGTATAACCAATACACATTCCTAAGTACTATCTAAAAAATCAAAATATTATTTTTTTGTTTCGCGAAAGGTCGCAAAGTCCAAATGACAACGTCATTGAATAGAAAGAATACTCTCAGGCGATAGTTGCATAGACCTCTAGCGCCACCATTCAGCGGTTGCAAATAGCGCTTTTGCTGTGATCGGTGTCACAGCCCTCCCTCAAGTGCGTACTGTATTAAAAAGTGTGATTTAATGATTTTTTGATTTTCAACAAAGCTCCTACATAAATAATTGTACTCACAATTTATTTTGAACAGAAAAATTAAAGTTCACTTAAACGGTTGCACGCATATACTTGTATATGTTATTTTAACAGTTCGACTTCTAAAGGTATTCCCAACCAAATATTTGCTTTTCGGTCTGTTGAAATTAATTAAAAGCTCTTGTTTAAATAAATGAAGTGTATCAAATAGAATTTTAATTATAGAATACTTAGCGAAGGCATTTTCAAACACTTGGTTTTAAATTCTTTGAATTGCGAAAGTATTTGTGAACATCTACTTGTCTATAGAACCGACATTTATCTTATGTACCTACATACTGGAAGTTTGCCATTTTTTCAAAGTACATACATATTTATCATCGGACTGAGGGTACCAGATTAGCACGATAATACGCAACATAAATATGTTTATAAAATATGTTCCAACTTATTGCAAATATTGTGTTTGTATTAACTAAACAATGTCCACTGTTGTCAATGCCTATACCTTCTATTTTGTAATATTATATATACTCAACAACCATGTAAATGCTAATGCAATTTACCAGGTAAGTACAGTTAGATTCATATAAGAATAATTGTTGCATACCTTAAGCGAACACAATCTTCTAAAACTTCTGCGGTCATTTAAATTGAAACGAATTTTTACCTTCATTTTATGTTTATGCTGTACACAATTGCTGGCAATGTCATTTGATAAGTAAATGTTTTTTAATTGCATATAATAATAGTAGCTTAAAAGAATATTCGTTTAGATGTTATTATCATTTCTTTCACATTTTATTAATAATTTATATAAAAAGTTTATGCGAAGAGCAACTTTTTTACTTCAAATGTCAAATATTTCCTAATAAATTATAAATATTTCCGCATGCTTTTTGTGTAAATATTTAATATTTGAAACCATATGCATATTATAAAAGCGTAGAACGACAGTTATACAAGCTAACATTCGTTTTATTTTTTTCTTATCTCTAAGCTTGAAAATTGTTATTAATTTTTAGTGCCGATAATTTATCCCAGTACATATATTCACTGAAAGCGTTTTCAAGCTTAGTTATTCTGAATTATTTCACTTTTTTCTGCAGCTTATAACCATTCATACAACTCATACAACTAGAATCTACAGAACAAATAAAAAAACACATTTTGTATAATAAACTATTTAATATATTTTAAGAAATTCTCTCAAATTTCTACAAATGCCCCATAGAATATTTCTAAAGGATTGAACATATCTGTGGATCTCAATAGTAGTGGACTTAAACTCATTATTTAACTATTAATCATTACAAACAACTTAATTAAATTTTGAAAACAGTCATCGATAATTAGGAAACCCCAATAAAACCATTAGGACATAAATTTATTTAGAATTTTACCTTGAAAGAAAAGAAAGGCAAAAAGCGATCTTAAACCATTAATTATAGTGGAAATACATCTGGAACTGATAGCATGTCACATTTATGTCTGTTACATCTGATCTTCTTCCTTAATAGGACCAACATCCTTTAACTGTGTGGTACTTATACATATGTGACATCGTAGTAGATCCAACGCATATTCGAATGGTGCTAATATGTAAAATACAAACAGTCGAAAGTTGCAAAGTATACTTCAAAAAGATATTGCGTTTGTAGATAACATTAAAGTTATGTCTAAACTAATTAATCTTAATTTTGTACAAGTATATTTTTGAGATGTTCAGAGACATTACATACACAGACATGTATATGATTACTAATGCGTCCATTTTCACCTGAAAATGAATTTTTTACTTCTAAAATAAAGTGTAGTGTCTTGTTCACAATGAGTCACAACCGACTATGGAAAATTATTTACATATCATAGTATTACCAAAAATAAACATCTACGTGGCGCTAATAAGACCTTAGTCAAGCCGATTCAAAAAAAATTTGAATGTTGAGAATAAATTGAAGTATAAGTGCAAATTGCTAACTGCCAACAACCAACAACCAAAATGTGCTGCCATACAAATGTAATTATCGTATTAGAATCATTAATGTTTATGTGTACAAAATAACGATTACTTTCCCTTTCCGAAGTCTATCGCACTCTGTATCCTAATTGTGCTTTATGGCAAGTGCATTACCGTTTAAATGCTGGAGGAGGAAGGAGCCTTGATACCAATCATTCAAATGAACCTATAATGTATTATTAACACCAAAAATACCGTTGAAAATATACACAAACAACACTTACAAAAGACGTTCGCGTTCGCATCAACATCAACATCGCGGGCCAGTATCTGGTATTGTGGGTTCAACACTAAATAAGGTTTCTAACAAAAAACACTTAATTGTTTTATACGAGGGATGTATTACTCTGTTCGAGTTCGAACATTCAAAATCGAATTACTTTTTTAATTCGATCGAGTTGAGAGAGAGAGAGCAGCTTTTTCTGGTTCAAAACAGGTCTACAATTGCAATAGTGTGAGTGTTCGAAACAAACACAAAGGCAGTTTTTCTGGCTCCTGAATTCAGTTCCCTGTTTTACCACTACACTCAAACAAAATCCACTAACACATACAAATGCCTAGAAAGACAACCACTACAAGCGCCAACATCACAGGTGAGCAGCGCCGTTCGAAAATAAGCAAAATTGTGGCAGGTAAACACTCATTTTCATGTGGCAACAGCGGTGGTGTTTGCATCGTCAGTTCGCATGCGCATCTTGTAATTACTTTGATTTAGCAACGGCGCAGTGCTACACGCTACAGTGTAGTCCACAGAATATTCTCATGCTGTCTTCAAAATAAATCAGCTTTGTGCAGACCAAAACCGATATGTAGGTCCCCAACGTATACACAATGCTCTAGTCGTGCTGCGCTCTCCTTTGGATAAAAATATGGCCGCACCAGCAGGCTGCCATAATGAAAGCAGTACTGCTCCCTCGATTCACTTGTTCACTCCTTCAGTCGTACAAATAGCAACAACAACAGCTCGGGGCTCTTTGCAGCAAGTGGCTTCCGTGACTCCGCCTACAAATTTCGAATTGCTTGACTGAATTTCAATATGGCCGACTGCTGCCGACTGTCGTTTCTTACCGACAGCTCTTCGCATTACTACTCTCCCATTACTGAAGCATCACAATTTCCATCACCCGTCGACCAGCCATCATTATCGTCAAGCGCTCTTGACAATACGGCACCATGGGAGCAGCTCGATTTTTCGAAATTTGAATTTGTTGTGTGAATATTAAAAAAACTGTGTGCCCGGAAAATACCAAATATTTAACTTTTGCGTCGGCTACTGAAAATTTAAAGCAAATTATTATTTTTATTTTTTGCTAGAGTAAAACTGTAGTTAAAGTTTTAAGTACTGGTGAAACATCTAATGACAAGACAAACAAACTGTTTTTAATAACACACGGTTAAATTGAATTCAATTCGTCGAAATGAAATTATTCGAATAATTTAATTTTTAATTTAGTATAATTAAATTGACTTATAACGAAAAATTACGAGAAAACCTTAACTTCGTTCTCATTTCCGACGAAGAAAAAGCTTTTTGCAAGTATCGATAAGCACTTCCCTTTCATACATTAACAGCTAATAAAATTCATCAGCTATTAAAGGCATATAACTTGAAACTGTGAGATCGCCTATTTGTTCAAATACATCAAGATGCGCACAACGACAGAAGAAAACGCTCGCCCAAGCATAAAAAGGAGTATTTTTTCATTGCATATTTGTTGAAATTCTTACTTTTTAATTGTTTGTTTTTTCATTTTTAATGTATGTGATATATTTATTTTAAAATAAAAAATAACAATTTTGGTTAACTTATCAGAAACGTCTGGTTAACATGCTGCTATTACTACTGATTTATATGATATACTTACTGATCTATTTATTGTTATAATTTTTTATTTTAAGACATTTCGTATTATTTGATGGGAGCAATGAATAAACAATAAAAAAAGAACAGTTGCTATAAAGAGAGAAATTTAAATAAAGTATAAATTTAATAATAATAAAAAGTCTTGTTTTTATTAGAAACAAATCTTGAGAATAGAAATAATATACATATTTATTTCTTTTGGTTGAAGACTGATTTTTGTTAATGGTAAAATATAGAAGAAGTTTGTTTAAATTTTCTTTTTAAATGGTTATATAAATAGAATGGCGCATCTATTTTGATGATTTTTTTCCGACTTTTATTTTTCTTCCACTAAAATTGCAATACGAAATGAATTTACAATTTTCGAGTGAATATACGGAGTAATAAATTTATTTAAACATATTTGCATATTTATAAATAGTTGAAATCGCCATACCATCGTCTAAGCTTTACCAGAGCATTGCAAAGCTAATATTGATATCATATAATACAATAAAAAAAGGGTCATATTGCACATTAGCATCTAAAACTACAATTGTCTTAAACATAGCTTGATATATTTTTCCAAAAATATATTTTTCTATTTAAGAAAGGGTTCTACTCCATACCTTAATGAAATTTTGAAAGACTCAAGAAGTCACGCATACGCTTCTGTAGCTCTTAACTGCGTTTTTAGTATTTTGTGAATATAAAATCATTGAACTATTTATTAATATATTAAAAGATTGTCTTGACATTTCACTACATAAGAAAGCCAATCTAAAATCATTAAGAAAAGACTAAGTCCGGATATTAGCGAATATTTAATACTCTCGCAAAATGCATTGCAAATACCAAAGGCGGAGAAATATTTAAATGTGTTGATATAATTTTAAATATATAGAATGTTTAGCACATTTTGTAAATAAATTCACTATATTACAAAGGCAAATTCCTTACAAGGATTCCAGAACTTTTTTCTTCAACTCTATTTTTGAATTTCTGCTTCACTTTTCTTTGGAATCAGACAAATAATATATCAAATAAATTTTTTTAACACGATATATTACGATAAGATACTGACGCCAAAAATATTGAACGTGTGACAGGAGTCAACGGATTACAATCATATTTGCCATCATTCATTAAATGTAAGTGGGCCACGCCTACTTTTTAATAACAGCCACAAAAACTGCAATTTTTGCTTAAAAATGGTTTCAACCATCTTCAATATCCTTTTCAAACATCCATTTCTATATAATTAATTTAAATAAGCGAGTTTTCAATTAGCATCTGTGTTTTAACAATGCCTAACAAACAAGTGGGATTTATTGCCAAACCCTCGATATCAAAAGTCTTGACAGTTCAACATTATTTGACACTGGCCGGGTGACAAATTGCTCTTCCATTTTATTGCTTTTTCGTATTTGACATCATTTGCCATATCCTCTGATTGAGTAGTGGAATGCAGATCATGTGCATTGTCGCTTGCATTGGAATATGCAAACCCAAATAAAAACTTCAAAAAAAAAAAACAAAACTAAACTTAGGCAAACTGCTGCTGAGAACCAAGATTTCAAATATTTCTCTAACATCTTATGTTAGAATTCTTTCACAGTTTTTCCCAAATGTCAACAGGGACCAAATATTAAAAATACTGATATGTTGTAAAAACTTTGAGATATTAGCAGTATTACGGCATTATTCAAGAGCGCTTTACTGAAAAGGTTCATCCAAAAGTCCTAGAACTTTTAAAACTTTTTAACACTTGCTAAATAAAGATTTTGTTCTTTTTAAACAAAGGGACAAAATGATCCAAAACCCTTTTTACACTCTTCCAATATGTTGATACAAAGTGAGATAGATGCAGGGATATTTATATATAGATAATCAGAACGATGAGGCTAGTTAAAATTCGGATGTCTGTCTGCCCGTGCAAGCTGTAACTTGAATAAAAATTGAGATATTAGAATGGAACTTGGTACACGTGCTTTTAACTAAAAAATAGAGCACGATTTCGTAAATGGGTGTTCTCGGACCACTGCTACGCCCACAAAATGACATCAAGCCTTTGTAAAGTTCCATAACTAAGTACTAATTTTAGATATCGATCTGCAACTTTGCGGGTGGGATTGCATTAGCAATAGGCACCTATAAGCTGAAAACTTTGAAAAATTAGGCGTGCCTCCGTCTTTTTAGATGTTTAACATACATATCTCCCAAAATATTCATGCTACCACAACCACATTCACTCAGGAAATATCACTTAAGCACCCCCACTAACACTGTAAAAATTGATTTAATCTGGTAATAAATCTGCCCACCCCCATAAATAAATCAATAACAAAATATGACAGCGACATTAAACTTTATTGTTGAGCTTTTTTAGAATTGAGGTCAGAATTGGACAATATAAGCGTTGCCCCACCCATTTTTGGGTAAAATCACATATATCGGGACCTGCTCGACATATTTCAATCAAATTTGGTAGTAATATTCTTCTGACCTTGTTATGTGGCAGTACAAAAATCAATGAAATTTGAATTTAACACCGCTTAAAAAATTTCAAAATAGGTAGTAAGATAAGACTTTGCAGGAATAATTCCTTTAAGTTATTCCACTAATAACCAAAAAAGTTTTAAATCAAAACTGTAAAGTACCGAATATGTGGATGTACCTATAATAGTATGGTATTTCAAAAATGGGTAGAATCCAGACAATACTTACATTAGCTCCATATACCTAACACAACGATTTTCGAACCTCTGAGTAACTTTATGCCGCAATACGTGTGTTATCTCGATGAAAGAAATGAAAGAGCGTATTTTACTCATAAAAGCATATTTTTGTGTCTAAAATAGATAAAGTTGGGCGAATATTTCACCAAGTACAGGATTTTTGAACATCCAACTGACCTTACTCCATATGATTGGTAATTATATGTGAAGTACCTTACCCTGGGACCATTTTATTAGTCTGCGGCGTGTTAATTGTATGGGGTATTGAGAATAATGTTCGAGTTAATACTTCCCAACTCACATATAGTATTTATAATGGCTGCGTTACTGTAATAATTTTTATTCCGAAAGTATGTGTTATTTATATATTAAATTTCTTCACAATATTTTCTCGAGTATACCTGAGCAACATCAAAACAAACGTAATCCGTCTAACTTTAGACCGTTTGAGTTGGACAAAGTCTGTGATATTTTGATGAAAATAAGTGGACAGCGGTTTAGCGCTAAGTTAGAATAGAATAGGTCTATACATTGGCCTAAACCACGTCTATATCTAAAATAATGAATTCCTATTCTTTTGTTAATTATATTAAATTTAGCCTCTTTAGTCGACACATAATAGACGTATCTCATTTGAAGATGTTTTAATATAAGTTTTTCTGACGCGAACTAAATTCTAGCAACAAAAATGGAGCCTATATTAATGGCCTTCAGTATAAGAAAATATTGAAATTTATTGTTATTTACTCACGGTTTCATCGAATTGTGGATGTTTTATTCCTTCTCAATATTTTTTAATACACAGTTTTGCCAGCATCTGAAGTAATATCTCGGGCTCTGATTCTGGCAAGTTGCAAGAGTATAAAAAGTTTGGTTACACCCGCAGCACTTGGAATGAAACAATCGCTTTTGCTTTTAAAGCGGCACCACTAGTAGGGACATGGTTTAGACTTTGAGAAATAAATAATTTATTTCCATTATACAATACTGATTAAATACATATTTTATTATTAAACAACAAAAATTTAAATTTCATTGCGTTTTGTTAACGTAATAGTGATAATACGATATACAGAGCGAATTTGGTATAGCCGAATGTTTCAATAATACTAAATAAAGACAAAACTAAAAAAGTTTGTACATAATTTATTTATTTTGCCTTCATTGCATTTTTCTAAATCGGAAATGCAATTTTTCATACTTTCTATCAGTTTTTTTAAGATATCGTCATGTATTTTCCCCACCTGTCCTTAATTGCCGTCTTCAGTTCGAAAGCACTGCCAAATTTGGCGACCATTTTTATAAACATCTCTTGTCAGAATGCCCCAAAGGTTATCGATGGAATTTAAATCTGGACTGCGTGCAGGCCATTTCATCAATTCTATATTTTATAAGAAAATAAAAATACGTGGATAACTGCATTATCCTGTTGAAAAATGGGTTATTGTTGATGACAGTCTTCGGGAAACGAGATTAATTCTACTAACAACATGTCCGTGTAGATTTTACTCTTAACTTTTGTTGGAACATAGAATATTCGTAATCTTGTATAATAAAAAAAAGGCTGCCCAAATCCTGACGTTTCCACATCGAAAGTTCCTATTCAACTCCGATTCCTCTTATGCGTTCAAATCATAAAATCGAGTTTAAATTTTTTCTCGTCGGAAAAAATTACATTTTTCCATTCTGACGTCTATTTCATGTCCGCTTTTACGAACTGCATCCTTGTGGCTTTTAGTGAGTGCCGGTGCTTTTGCTTGCTTTTCTAAGCGAGGTTTGGTGTTGTGTTTAAAAATTTCTGAACACGACGTTTTTCAATGGGAGCTTTCCTATGATGGCAGGTCTTTAATTTGACTTTTTTGGCGCCCTGTAATTTTTTGTTACCTTTGGGTTTTTTCTTCTTGCCACAATTCTTGCCTAAAATGGAATAATTTATCATAACTTTCTCAGATTTATGAATTTTTAAGGCAATCTTTACATTACACAAGCCGTTTCCTTAACCTCCAAATTTAAGAGTTTTCACTTCATTTGACAAGTAGGGTCCGTTCGGCATGACTTTAAAGGGTTAAAAAAAAAAAAAAACAAATTATAAAAACTTAGATGGTTCCAGTAAATCCATGCAATGTCAGTTTTAAAAATTTTCTTTAAAAAAATTCAACTAACCTATTTACTTCTTTATAAAATGACTTAAACCACCTTTTCGGCTAAACGAAATGACGAATCTTTTCACTGACAATACTTTAAGTTTGACATGTGCAGACTAATTGCAATTAAAAATAAATGATTGAGTATGCAAAATGTAAAATATTCGCAGCCGGCATAAAGTACCGTAGAAATTTTTAGAATAACTTTAAATAATAGCAAGTTGTATTGGGACAACGAAATGCGTACACTGTAAAAAATTCACTTAATAAAGAACTTACGCAAGGATTTCATTTAATGCATTTTTTGAATTTTCCTTGATTTTACTTTTCATTTCTTTATAGAAAACTCTATCTTGGAAGCTTGAAAAACTTTTCGCAGAGAAAGCGAAGTTTAAAATACCGTTCGCAATATTAAACAGTTAATTAGTCGTTATATTTGAATTATAGAAGCATCAATAAGATAATTTCGATTTGGTTCGTTAAATTTGTGATTTCGAAAGATACTTACGCTGGACGTCCACTGTGTAAAAACTGATAATATTCGATATTACAGAACATTTTAGATAATAAATGATTGCATGAAAATTTGTTTCTATTAGCACAGTTCAATTTACTTTTTTAAGAATATTGTACGCATCTTTTGATATTAAAACATTTATCTCGAATATTGAACACGAGCATGATAAAATCTTAAAAAGAATAGAGAAACACTTTGTATTAATATCAGTATTATATGAAAGGTTAAGTTTATAAAGTCCTTCAGTCCTTCAATATACAACGACAAAATACATCAAAATTAGAAGCTTTAAAAGTTTAAAAAATTTTCAGGTCCGTATTAGATCCTTCACTTATTTCAGTAAATATCCAATTTTAATTGTGAAAATCATTCTGTCGGAGGTGTTAATGATAGAACCATTCTTGTTAATGTTATACAAAAGTGCAAAAAACTGAGAATAGACCAAAAACTCTGTAAAGATGTTGATTTAAATTGGAGAGCTGAGTATGTAAAAAATATGTATGAATGCGTACATTCAAATGGGCGACAAATAAATTTTGGACAACGGGATGTGCCTTTCACACAAGTAAAGATGTACTGTAAGCAGCAAGTGGCACGTGGTATGGGACGTGCGACTTGCGGCGAGCGACTGTCAAATTCGGTGAAAGAACGAGCAGTGAAGTAAACTCAAAGTAATGAGTATCATTTAGTGGAATTGTAGTGGAGGTGTAAGTAAATCAAAAGAAATCACGCGCTATTTGTCAGCACGTTGATAAGAACTATTTGTTCTTTTGTCACTCTAGGAACAGATTGAATTAAGTTGTCGAATTGTGGAAGGTCAGTAAGCTAATATGCTAGTTAATAAGTGCCTATGTAAGGAACGAATGCATACGTTTAATTTTCGCTTCGCATTAGTTCAAAATGATAATCACCTACGATGTAAAGGCAAAGCCGCTAATTCTAAAACATTAAGCATTAACTTTTCTCCAATTTATCTCTAACATTATTTTAAAATATGCGATTATATGTGATATCGACGTCGACGTTGAGCTTATCCACACTATCCGCTAAAATGTAGTCCAAATATATTACTATGTTAAAACTACCGCAACTCCAACACCAAACTAAGTCTCAGTTCATGTGGTTATTGGGTGATTCTGGCGCTTGGATGGCGTCCGGAGCCGTTGGAACTGCTTTAACACGCAGCAGAAAGAGTGAGCGTAGTACACAAAGTTTAATGAGAAAGCACTTAACACTTTGAAGGTTTTTGTTTCATTTCATTTTGCTTTTACTTTCTGCTTCTGCTGTCATAAGAATCATTCTCATCACATTGTCGATACCAAGTTGTTGCAGGGGAGGTATAATGGCCACAACCTTAACTTGATTTGCTTCAATATTCACTGTTAGTGGCCCTAATAATTCTTAACCCGAAACCTTTTTGCAAAACCACAACCTCATATCGGCTACCACAGTGCCAGAATTACTACTTAACAACAACATAATTGTTGGCGCGTTGTCGTCGGCGCTGCATATTGCAGTCATTCTATGTTCGAAGCAACCATCGGTCGTCCAGTCATTCAATCGCCGTTACTACTGCATTTACTCCATTTACTGCTAGCCTGGCTGACAATATTGCTCTCTAACGCTTTGTCAGAATAACATGCGCCTCGAGCACTCAGCCGGTTCATATGTACTATTTCTTGTATTCTCGAAACAAATCGGCAACAATTTCATTAAATGAGTATCATATTAAATTTAATGGCGCAGCCGTATTTCAGTTTTCACAATGGTTTTTTCGTGTGCCCCTTTTGTTCATACTCTGCTCCTTTTCATTCAGCACACCAACCAAAGAAGACGAATACATAGATTGCTCTTGAATACATGAATGAAGTCTGATGTGTATATGAAAGAATGATTTTTAACTCATTTGTTACTATGACTGTGATTACTGATGGAGGGACGTATAGTTGGTCTCTTCCACTGTAGTAATGTAGGACTTTTGAATTGAGTAAAGACTTGTTTATATGATTTGATCACACTTACTTCCCAAATCTAAAGATCGTCCCAGTATAAGTGTGTATACGGCCACTATTTAAGATCAGGAATTTGTTAACAAAAAAATATTTCTTCCAATAAAAAGCATCTGAACCTTGTCCAAAAAAGAAAAGCTCTGGAGGGCCCACGTACTTCGTAAATATTTACTAGCTGCGCGGTCAAATTAAAAATCGAAACTCCTTCTATTAGTGAAATAATTTTAAATAACGTAGAGAAATCATGAGAATCTACCACAAGACCTCAATGTCCTAGCTGTTCATTGATTAATAAGAAATTTGATATTTTTATGATAGAAGAAGGAAACATTCAAATTTGAAATTTATCTTAGGTAAAAATTGAGAACTTTTTTACATTTAAATATTTCACGAGGCTATTGAATAATAATAATAAAAGTTTATATTGTGACCTTTTTATTGTAAGTAATGCTAATCTGTGGGCTGCGACCAACAAACACTTGTCCACAATAAAATCAGTCGCCGCAAAAGGAAATGTTGCTTAAGCCCCACGACGATATCACAAGAACAGCTTTAGACGGGAAGCCTCAAGGGACGAAGGTATGAGAGTTACGAGACAATTCGTGGAAGTGGGGACAAGTTGAAACAGAGTCGCACTAAACAGGTTGTTCCTGGAATCAAATCAAATTTATGGCATTAAATATATTTAACTATAATATTTTATTGAGGCCCTGTATCTTGGGAGTTTGGAAAAATATATATAATCATATATTTAATCCTTTGTAGTACATATATTACGCCTACATGCTTTAGATTAAACAAACAAATAGAGGTTGGCATAAAATTGACATTGTGTATGGATTCAAAATTTTATTTTGTATTACGTATATCGTATACTCTTAATACCTTAATTTTTATATATAAGAGTGTTAAAAGATATTAAGAGTGGTATAACAATTTGTATCTAAAAACGGATTCAAGAATTGTTAAGTGCTTAAAATCTTGTATTAAAAAAATAACTCTAAGATGCGTCAATCTAAAAGTAAATGCATTAAAGGCATTCTTGATATATTTAAGATAAAGTGAAGAGTTACCATTGTATAACTTATCTAAAATCGTGACTGTTTTCATTGACGATAACCAAGAAAACGAATATGTTCTTTCTTTCGAATTAGTCTGTCTTTCACCAAATGCGCAATCAAAGTATTGGGTAGTCGAAAAAGTTGATTCGTATTTCCAATCAAATTTTTACTTATTTTTTATATTTACACTAACAAATAAATAAAAAAATACCATTTTGGTCGACCACTTTTTGCCATTATTCCATCAGTGTAAAAGTTTCATCAGTGCAAATTGAAATTTCGAAATTTCCAGAGCGGATTTTTGGACAGCTGCACTTTTTTTCAACTTCCCCGAATTTAATTTGTTTTGGTTAAATGAAGCTTAAAATCTCACCTTGCCAACACTATATGGTATAACACAATGTGATGTGATTGGTAGCACTGGAGATATATGCAAACACTTTTAGAGTACCCAATAAGTAGAACCGAACAAGTACAGGTTATATGAAAGTCACTAAAAACGATATACAACTAAATTTCCTAAGGGCTGACAGACACATCAAGGCGAGATTGAATGACTTAAATACATGCATGATCGACAAGATCTTGTGCAAGAGGCTCTTAGGAAAACTTGTTTGCTTCTTACTTACACGGTCTCAAAAGAACTGGAGGACAGCTGTAGACAGCTCTTGACAGGTTACAAACTACTGGCATGCGAATTGGATGGGCATAAGTGATAACGATACATGCAGGAAGTGCAGAGAAGAAGACGCTGGAATACCTATCTAGAACTCGATTCAATTATCTGGGGGACTAAACGAAGTCTCAAACGTAGCTATCAAGTCGCTCCTAAAGTTCGTAAAAAACTTTGACGTCCTGTATGACAAATACTTCACCTCACACTAAATTGATCCCTCATCTGGCATTACTAACGACCAGTAGGTTTATTTATGGCGTGATGACGGCCACCATATCCTAACTTAACTTAAAGTAAGTAGAAACTGACTAATTCGTTATAAATATAATAAAGACACGTAAAACTAATAACCATATTTCTCATCTATATATATAAAAGAAAATTGTGTTAGTTACACCATTTATAACTCAAGTACGGCTGAACCGATTTCGCTGAAAATTGGTGGGGGGTGGGGAGGGAGCTTAGAACCAGGGTAAGGAAATAAGATACCTTTTATCTCTTTATGACAAAATTTAATACAACTCATAAATACTAGAATTATATTTTAAATCATAAGAATTTGTTCAAAATTCATGTTTGTAGGAATCAATTGAATATATGCGTCCAATTTTAAGCAGATTCTTCCTCAAAACTGATACAATTGCAAAATATTTGGAATAGAAGAAAAGAACTGCAGCCAAATACGCAGTGTAATAGATTATAACTGGCTCAATAATCAGACGCTGAGTACGTATTATACCACGTGCATCCCAAAAGACTGAAGTCATAACCTCTCCAGCCGCCCTTTTCGTCTTTCCACGCCTGAGAACCGGTTCATCATGTGTAGTCCACTAGAATGACTGTCGATTGGACTCCATTGGGAAAAGATGGAGCTATGTTTTTATCACCGACGAAAAAATTCGGCTTTATTCCGATTAGAGAGCACTTAAACACTTCTCAGAATCAGTTATTCGTTGTTTTAGTTGGATTATGAACTTGCAAGGCACCTTTTTCTTTCGCCTGCTTTCAGCTTAGCAAATATCTTTTCAACGGTTGATTTCCCTGATGCAGAGCCAAATTCAACAATATTTTCCCCAAAAAATCAATGCTGTGTTAACACACGAAATGCTTTTTGATCCATTGCTTCACAAAAATGCTATATCTCCTTAACTAATAGTTATAACCCAACTAATAGAAATCATATAGATGGTAGTACTTAGTAGTATTGTTTATGTATCAGCCACAGTGAAGCGTGGACGGGTCCTCTAGTTAAAACATAAATAGAAGATTTGAATGTTTTATAACCAAAATTAGTACATCTTTAATCCTAAGAGATATACTCGTATAGTGAGGGGCATTTTATTTATTACTTTCAATTTCCTGCTTTAGCCACTTTTCACTCCGCTTCCTCTTGTTATTTACCCATTATCGTATTAGAAATAAAATTTGTATATGAGCATTGGTAAGATACCGCAAAATTACAACGCTTTCTTGAGCGAATTACAAATGCACACACTAGATCGTTGCGTCTAGTATTACACATTATATGTTATTAAAAAATGCAGAGTTACTGCCATAAATTGCATGTTATGTTGACGCGTCAGTTACGAATACTCCGCAATATGTTAAGTGCGATGTAATACTCTTTTACACATTTTCCTTGCCATCCTTTTAGCGGAGGAGCGAGGCTTTGTCGTATGCAATTTCCATATGTCCAAAACAAACTTATATACTCGTAACACATGAAGTCCTTTGTAAAGGCGTCACTGGTGTTGCATTTCTTCATACCCATAATACTGTATGTATGTCAACACATTTTCCTTAAAGAGGAACATTACTATAATGGTACTGTTGATTTAACTGCATACAAACGAAAACGAAACGGTGTGCAGCAGTGAAGGCACTTTAATGAGAAAGATCCTATTTACGTAAGAGTCAATTGCATTCCCACCATAAATGTGCATGTATTATGCATGAGTATATATTATACTTATGCATATGCATAGATAGATTTAAAGAGGTTTTCTAACGTTAAAGAAAAGTGAAAGTTCCGCTTTAGTAGTATTTGAAACTAAAATTTCACGCTGAGCTAAGTTAAACAAAGTCATAGAAAAAGGCAGGTATACTTTATCTATTCAACAATAATGCAACGTGTGCCACCGAAGCGCACCCACTGGGCTTTTAGGTAATCGAAAAATAAGAAAATCTCTGAGTATATAATACACTTGTATATGTACGCTACTTAGTCAAAAATGATACAATAAGAAAGGACTACAAAACGGATAATGCCGAGCATTTCACACTCTCGACAAATGTTAAATTATATAAATTTTAAACAATGTATACGAAGCCCTAAGGTAGTGATTCTCTTTTAATCAAAATTAAGTATAAGAAACACTGATAGATCTTATCACAAAGACAGGCTTACGAGGTGTCATATCCGTCTGTTTGTCTGTGCATACGAGAACTTATTCGTCAGTTTTTCAGGTATCGCTCTAAAGTTTTGCACACGCCTTTATCTTTTCAAGAAACTGCTTATTTGTCAGAACCGCAGATATCGGGTCAATCACAATAGCATATAGCTGCTATGCAAACTAATTCTTAACAAGGGAAGGAAGGGCTAAGTTTGTGTGTAACCGAATATTTTATACTCTTGCAACTTGCAAGAATCAAAGACAGGGAAATACTTTAATAAAGTATACCCGATTTGATCTATTTTCCCCAATACCGCATACTATTGTACAAGTATTAACATGCCACATACTAAAAATCGAGTTCGAAAATTCTAAATTTTTTAACGGGGTGGAAAATTTTTTTGATTAAAATTTTCCAAATGCATTTAGTTATTTGACAGATGACGGGGGCATTTTTAGACAATTTGGGGCAAAGAGAAAATTTCTCAGTATTTTTTGGAAAAAAATTTCAAATGAATAGACTTATAACGAAAACAACGGGGGTTGCAAATTTCCATTGGGGAAAATTTTATTACCAAAAAATCAGGTTTTTCGGTTAGAAATGTGTTTCACCCAAAATTTTGTTCGGAAAAAAAAGGCTCAAATTTTTTGGTTTTTTTAAAAGTACCCTTTTAAAAAAGCAGATATTGCCGATTTTTTTGGGGTAAGAGCAACCACAAAACTTAAGAGGCGGGCCCAGGCCCATCCCCAAAAATGCACTGGTTTGGTAATAAGTTTTATATCTGTGGAATCATTGGACCTTTATTTTTTCAATTGTGCTGTTGGACGGGGAACCCTTACGGGCAATGGCGATCGCTATTTTTGTTCGGGTGCTAACAAACTTTTTGTTGCCAAAAATGGAAGAACTGAACTTGGTTGACATGTGGTTTCAACAAGATGGCGCTACATGCCACACAGCTCGCGATTCTATTGCCATTTTGAGGGAAAACTTCGGACAACAATTCATCTCAAGAAATGGACCCGTAAGTTGGCCACCAAGATCATGCGATTTAACGCCTTTAGACTATTTTTTGTGGGGCTACGTCAAGTCTAAAGTCTACAGAAATAAGCCAGCAACTATTCCAGCTTTGGAAGACAACATTTCCGAAGAAATTCGGGCTATTCCGGCCGAAATGCTCGAAAAAGTTGCCCAAAATTGGACTTTCCGAATGGACCACCTAAGACGCAGCCGCGGTCAACATTTAAATGAAATTATCTTCAAAAAGTAAATGTCATGAACCAATCTAACGTTTCAAATAAAGAACCGATGAGATTTTGCAAATTTTATGCGTTTTTTTTTTTAAAAAAGTTATCAAGCTCTTAAAAAATCACCCTTTAGTTATAGAGGGGCTAGGTAAAGTTTTCACTAAAATTTATCTAAAATTTTCACAGAAGCTCGAACAGTTCTTGTTGGATTTAAACAAGTTTTATGAGGTGGCATACAGTATTGGCATTATTGGTACAAAGTTTTATTTCGTTATATTAATTGCTTATTGATTTGTGTACTGGAAAGCGAAATAATCAAAAAGAAATTTAAAACTGTGTTATATGGAAAGCAGACGTGGTTGTTGTCCGATTTCATCCATTTACACAATGTGACAGGAATATGATAAGAATGCCAGTTACCAAATTTTTCGAAATCGGTTGTTCGTGTCCCTAGATATGGGATTTCACCCAAATGTGTCCAGTGCCACGCCCATCGCCTCGGAAATAAAATTTAATGTTGCTGGCATATTTAGTTAGTAGTTTTTAACAGTACCATTATAGAAAAATGAGCGGGGATATCTTCCGATTTTTGTAGTTTTATTGGTACATACCTCCTTCACATTAAACTTATTAGAGGGCGGGCCCAGGCCCACTTATCAAATTTTTTTGCCCACATAGGAAGACGTGCTACTGCGATAGCCTCTGTCAAATAAGAGTTTTATATCTTTTATTTAGTCCTTTGTTATGACTTTTTATGGGTTTTCGGTTAATTGTGCATTGTGGGCGGGCAGTGGACCGATTACGCCCATCTATGATCTCGTATTTACTAAGTGTACTAAGGATCCCGCATACCAAGTCTTACCAATCTTAATTTTTACTCAAGTTACAGCGTGCACAGACGGGCGGACAAACGGACAAACAGACAGTCACCCGGTTTTCAACTTTTCTTGTCATCCTGATCATTTATTTATATATACTACCTACCTATGTATATCTATTAAGCTCTCTAAAGGAAGAATTTTTTTTTGTCTGTTAAGTCTATTATAACTCCGTGGAAACCGCAGTTAACGTTATTCCTTTTCCCTTGGATTCAAATCGTTGGCAAATTACATTTTTAGATTTAGTTACAGTTGCTTAAGAAAGATACCTTTAAAGGGTGTAATAATTTCAGTAAGTCCAAATTCAAAGTTTTTGTACTCTGGCAACAACTTGTTACAAAGCTATATTGTTTTGCTCGCCTAGCAGCTGTTTGTAACTCTTAAAACTCATGGAGATAGGTATGGAGTTATATATGTATTTACATATATACTTGTATTTATACGTACATATATACAAATAATCAGAGGATGAGTTGAATTAGTTACTGTTACTGTCTGTCAGTCTATCCTTGTAATCGGTAACTTCAGTAAAAATTGCCATATCTCGATGAAATAAGACGTACTTATTTCTTGGCACCATGAGAAGGTTCATTTTGCAGATGAGCGAAATCGGATCATTGTCACGCCCACAAAACGAAATTAGTACAAACCATCATTAATCGAAAACGTATAAAGCGCCAAAACTAAGCTCCATATTAAAATACAACATGTAGTTTGTTGAATTAAATCACTGTAAACTAGGGCATCTGGGGTTTCAAAACATCTGAAAGCTTAGATCTTTGCAACCGTATCAAGTGTTTAGTTACACACGTGCATAGCTCTTCCGAACATTTTATTATGTATGTATGTATATACGCACATTGCAGTTTATTGTGTGTGCGCTTTGATAGAGAACTCAGATAAATTGGTTAAATTTCTCTTACTTTTGTTATGCATGTGTCCTTCAATCAAAGACTGAACTAGTAATGGTCAAAAATTACCAATTCACTGCTACTGTATCTCTTGTATTTCATGAAAAATATGCCGAAATGTGGAAATAATGGCGCAAGTTAACGTTAGTTTGAGTGTTATTTAATTAATCTGTAAAAGGAGAAGATACAAATTTGTCGTATTATTATATTTAAAATTAAAATTTGTTTCGTATTAAAACCAAAATCCGTGGTCAACCGACCGCAATTGAAATTATTTACCATTCATAAAACCATACAAATAAGCTGTACATATTGAATGAGTATTTACATTAAGGTTATCATCAACTTTTTTTTCTAAATCATGTTTATTTTCCATGTATATTAAATCTTATTTTTGAACCCTTTTCATAAAATTTGTGTATCCAAAGTTAAAATTTTGAAAACAGGATATTCTAACATAAAATTTAGCGGCCTACAAAAAGGGTATTATAGAAAAATTTTTTAAATGTTGTACACAAGTCAAATTAAGCATCATTAGGTTTAAAACATCCAGTTAAAGTCCATACTGGCAGCGCTGAAAGATATGTTCCTCTCCGAACCTTTTGTGAAATTGTTTGAACAGATGCACATGAGCAGGACAATAATTTCATTGCTGAAAGCTTCAACGGTGTGCAGATCTGTCAAAGGAGGTTTACCTCAAGGAGACGTGTTACCTTAAAAATTAATAAAATGCTGTTATATCTGAAAAAAGGGATCCATTTTTGGCCTAGAATAATGATGTGGCGGTCTCGGTTGGAGGCCAATTCCCAAATATCCTCACTAACCTTATGCAAACAATATTAAAAGACATAAACGCTCAACGTCAAAACTAAATAATCGAGTGGGAGGTGGTGTCTTTTCACTCTGTCACTGGATCTGCCTTCCGACTAGCAGACTACTGCAGTGTCCCCTAAGCGAAGATCACAGCACTTAAAAATATCCTTCTTGTTCTGACAAAGAATGTGCTCGCACCAAGAAATATATTTATAAAATCACTAAAGGCCTTTAGGGTTTCATCACGGAGAAGAAATAATGCCACGTTCTTTGAGTGGATCTTACATCATATATTACATTAGAATCCGAAAAAGAGAGTCTGTCTACTTATAGAAATTTAATCAAACTCTAGGAGGTGTACTAACAAGTCACTGTCTAATTCGTAGATATGTCACAAAGCTGTAAACACCATACAATGACTACTGTAGAAGCTGTCAAATGGGAAAAGTCAAGTGCGAAGTCAAGACTTTGTATAAGAAAATAATCGCAACTATCAGTCGAGGATTTCTTGACGCTGTCTCGGAAACGATTATTCATCCGGAGCACAGGCTGGTTTAGAGAGTAAGTAATAAACAGATGGGACACCTAACGTTCTAGATGCGTCGTCAGACATCCATTCTACCTTATTACTTACCAAAACATTGTTTAAATTAAAAATAAACAGCTTGATTACGTTGGTTGATGTTTTTCGGCAAAAACTGAAACAAGTGGCGCTTTCAAAAAAAGAAAACACAACTTCGCAAATAATGGACATCCTAATGCACATACATACATGTCTATAAATGTAGATGTGCTTATGACTTTTGCATACAATTTTAGCCAATCAGTAAATTAGCATAATGAGTACAATTTTTATTAATTTCATAAGTGGACTATTATAATCTATTACTTATTATCTATTCGGCATATTAAAAAGAGAAAGTGGTGGAATAAACTCAACAATATGTTGAAGTATCGGTTGTTAAACCAAGCTGAAATACATAGGTACAATTATTACTACACTAACTATGTAGCCATAGTACAAGTCGAAACTCTAACTTTGTAGAATTAAAGAAACTGAGATGGGAATGATTTCGAATGAATCGTCGAATTTTGAATACTGTGAAATGTCAAGGTCTTGGCAGGAGTTGCAAGATTCGTTTTAAAATTGTCGAAATTTTTACATTTTGTTTTCGATTTGGTGCTTTCACTTAGAATGATGGCAGGAATGAATAATATTCTCTACGGTTCATATGATGACATCCAAATGACCAAATGCCGTTCAGAAGGAGATATTAAATATTATACTGAATCTTTGAAAGTAAAAAATTTACTTCCATACAGACAAAGTCTGTAAAATACTAAATTAAAATAAATACGTACTATATCTTTTTACATATTAATCACATTCTATAATAAATATTTTCCAAAATTACTATGCATAATTGAATAAAGTTCTCCGGCTTCTCATCCCAATGTACAAGTATGTATGTAAAGTGAAGTAGTTAGAAAGGAAAGGCCGATGATGAAATTTATTTCGTTCCACTAAAAACAATTTTATATGAAGAGGTACATTTCAAATGTACATATATGCATGTTTTGGGATGGCACGAAGTGGCCAAGCAGGCATTGGAGCATGCGCAGCTACCTTTCAACGGGTAAATAACAAGAATGGCGGCAATTACTCGCAATTGCTTTTTGCACCTTTTACTTAATTTTATTAATAATAATAAGCGAACACTTTTTACGTAATCATAATTCGCAAGCACTGCATTGACGTGCAATAAAGACATTTAAATATACGAAGAAGCATTCGGTAGACAAGTATGTATACGCGTGAGTATGCGTGAAATGATGCGCGCATCATCTTGATACAATGAAAACATTTATTTTGTAATCACCATAAACACCATAATAAGGGTGCAATTTTAATAGCTCAATTATGGCTACTATGTCGCAATTGCTACTTCGATACTTTTTACTTTACGCATATCCGCAGCTGGTCAAAGACTTAAAAAGGCCGGAAAATATTTTCAAAGGGCCTCTAAATAGGGTGCTAAAAGTGAGCCATCACAACATTTTTACATCTAAGAAAATGTATAAGTAATTCATATACTTCGAGTTCATCTAAATCTTTATAACCTTCCGGCCAATTTTTATCACGCGATTATATTTATATGTGTTTGGTAGCTTCTTTAAATATAGATCCGAACTAATTTATTGCAGACATCATTTTTGTTTACTAACGCGTTGAAAAAATATATTTTTTGCTGTTGAATTTTGTGCAGAATCACTCACAACAAATATATTTCACCACACTCTTTCTGATAAGATGGTCCTTCGATAAACATATAATAATACAAGTTCAATCGCACTATAATTTTTGAGGAGGTGATCTATTTCAATAAAACCTGATTGAATGACGTTTGAAAAGACGACAATAATTTTTTGCACTGTAATCACAAAAGTAATATCTAAATATTCTCAGAGGCTACAAACGATCATTAATTGCACTCATCTTTGATCTTCGCAACAAAGATTTTACAGTAGCCGGACTCCATCCCGTTGTAGAAACTTTTCTTTCATCATTTGATTGCCTCGTCCACTTTTCGATATGCAAATTGCTCCAATCGCTGACTATGGGACACGGCCAATGTATTAGTTTAATTGAACGGACGCACAGCTGTCAAGCCGGTTCGGTCATCTGATCAGATTATAAGCATTGGTCAGTGCCATGCTTATTTCTCAGGTCTTTAGTTACGCCATTTTGTTCAATTTCGGCTTTTGCAGCAAAAATCAGAGAAACAAGTTATGTAACAAGAAATGCTTACAATAGTCTCTTACAACCCTAAAATCAATTATTTGTATATTCTTTGTAATGCTTCTATTTCATAACACCTGAATCTGAACTTGCTCCTCTTGAGGTCATTTCAGCACTTAGAGCAGCTTCTCTATTGACAGGTAGAAAATTTATTATTCTCCTTCTGTAGCTATAATTGCGCTGCTCTTTCTGCTGCTACTTTGAAAACCGGTTTAGTCTTTAATTATTTCAATGATATCTTTTGATTCCTTCTTCAGCATTACTGTGTATACTCAAATTAAATTGGATTATTCTGATTTGAATTCGAATAATTTTATAAAAATCTTTGTACCATACATATTGGTATGTGCAACACTGAGAAATCGAAAAGAAAAATGAGAAAAATAAACTCTTCGTGTAAACACTTATAAATATAAACATTTGTGTTCAAACATAATATTACGTAAAGTACAAAAATGCATGAAGTTTGTTTGTTCCGCGTTTGATCTGCTTTTGATAAGATGCAAAATGCAGCGGAAAATATTCGCTGGAATTCTAGTTTAAGTTCTTTCGATATTAACAAATTAAGCATTTTTGTCTAGCTTAAGTTATACCACTACAACAACCACCTAGAAATATACTTTTTATGGTCTCCGACAATTCAGGATATAATTATGTAAGGATAATTGATGTAACAATATTTAGTATGTTACTTAAAAAATGTCAATTCAAAGGGAATTATTTGAATTTTATGCGAATAAGGTTTATTATTTACATTTCCGTTTTCTTGTTATTATTTTTAATAACAACATGTGAAATGTCGATTTCAGCTACATTTTAACAATATTATAAATAGAAGTTTTTCAATCTCTCAACTTTCTGAATTAATAAAATTTGTTTATTACATTGGAAATGTGAGTTTTGTTGCCAGGACTTCCTAACTTAATAAATTAACCTTAAAGTAGAAGCGAGTAATAAAAATGCACATATTGAGAACTTGTGTTGTGTGTAAAGTGTATTGGAATCAGTCTATATCTTTTTCCTTCAAGGTTGTTAGGCCATTCAATGAATAACGTCTACCGAAATGAGGAAAAGAGCTCACTATAATTCAATCTTATTTGCACTCCGGTAAGCACAGTTGTTCAAAGAGAAAGGCTGCAAACAAACAGACAGAAGTCAGAAGTCAAAACACAAAAATTTACAATGGAGCTGCTGAAAATTAGTTCAGAGAGAAAATACCATTGTAGATGCGCAGCCAGATTTGCATTGTATTGACCTCATGACTGCGCTCCTACAAATGCTAAAACACACACGCAGGCATATATATGATGAGCATGCAAATTCGTTTATTTGGCTATGTGCATATACATATATGATTGAAGGACAACTGAATACAAGAGTTTAACAGAGTACCACAAAGGATTACCTCTTTGCAATCGATTTGTAGTGCTCGGATCATTGCATTGTGGACTTCGCAGTCGCATGTATGTATATATTCAAGGTTAAAACATGCTGTTCACTTTAGATAAACTACGGTACATAAGCGCAACAGCCAAGGAACGCTGAAACCATTTCTGTAATAGAAATTTGTGCAAATGCGGAAACATCAGTCAGACATGGAGTGGTGCAGTGTACTTTCACTGCAATGAACGAAATTCAAGATTTGTAAATATAATTTCACAAATGTGCTCAAATTATTAAAACCCAATTGATTAAAAGCATATAATAAATACGTTTAGAAGTCGGATTTAATTTACAATAATGTTGCAGAAAATACGAAAGTTCATATATTGACCACGAGAAATAAAAATCAAAAAAGTTATTAAAAGTGTAGTTTTGAGAATGTGTTTTACATTTAAGCAAAAAACTTTTGAAGTCAGATTGCGAGCAACACGCAAAAGTCAAATAAGAAACCGCAGACTTAACTCCATTAAACAAAAGAAACGACCCAACTCCGACGGCAACCGAAATTTAAAAATACTGGCAGTTTATGAAATAGATTAGACATTTACGATTAATGCGTGGGTATTTAATGATATGTGATATGTAATTGAGGTAAATTCATAAAATATAGCTGGGTAAAACTACCAATTTTTCTAAATATGCAGATCGTAGAGAGGAGAGAAGAAATAAATCAATAACATAAGAGTAAACGAAAGGTGCAGCAATCCAAAAAATAAATTAAATAAATAAAAGTTAACATGTGTCATGTACACATTTAACAATCCTGCAGGAAGCGACGAATACTATTCCGCGGGGGTGGTGCTAACCCAAATTTTGTTTAAATAATGTTTTTGGATGCATTTTTTCGACAAGCAATCATATCTCCCGAAACATTTTTTTTTTTTAATTTTGAATACTTCACTTTACAAACTCAGTTTGTTGGATTGAAATTTATTTAATTGAATGTAATTTCAAAATCAGCAAATTTCACTTCTCTTCGTGCTGTGGTTCTGCGAGTAAATAACGAAATAAAGTTTCATGTTTATATGACATATACATATGTATAAGGTTTATGTATTGAGTCGGTAACTTGTTCCTCAGCTTTTCTAATTTCCTCTGCAGTTTTGAAGGCTTGTCATATGTATTCTCGTGTTATATTGGTCGGGAGCACACGTTTATCCATAGCCTCTGCCAATTGTCATCATCATCATTAGAAACGACTTGACTACACCAAAGTCGACGATCGCCATCAGTGAGTGAAGGCCAATTGAATTTATTGCGACAGTCAGGCTAAGTTAGCCTTAAGCTGTTTTTGATGCTCATCCACTTTGTGGTCTACATCATAGCTGAAGACTGTTGTTACTCCTCCTTACCATTTGTAACAATCAGGGTTGCCAACTTGAACTTAACGAACTCAGATCATGCTATAGGTTTGAATTCATTTATATTTTCTTGTTTGGGAATTTATTTAGATTCTATAATATCTTAAGTCAGATCTTTAAACATGTTATATATAATACGGCATACCTTAAATTTATTATTTGTGCACAGTTTCATCCCGGTGTAACAGGTAAATTGAATAGTTCCCGGCCTACCATAGTAAAACACATTTTTTTAGCAAAATTCGTTCTTTTTATTGACAAATTATAGCGACTTTCCAACTTTTCGATCCCCATTCCGTAGTATGATTTGTAATTTGATCAAAATAAACCCCTTTTTTCTGCGATCCTCTCTTCTTCATTCAACGAAAATTTCTTCCCAGCATTCTTTCGAAATCTGATGTGGAGAATATGGTGAATGCGAAAGCAATTCAGAGCTAAATTATTGGATTTTTGACATCGTCTTTCGCCCTTCAAACGGTTCAATAACACAATGTAATAGTCGGTGTTGATGAACCTTCCTTCGTCAACGTTTTAATAAAAATTATTTTATGCGCATCCCAAAATACAGAAGCCATAACCTTGCCAGCCAACTGATGTGTTTTCCCCGCTTTGGTTCATTATGTACAGTCTACTCGGTTGACTGTCGACTGGACATCGGAGTGAAATGACGGAGCCATATTTTCTTTATTGTTAATATCAATGCTAAAACTCGGATTTATTGCACCTGAACAACTCCAAATCATCATGTTCTGAATCATCAACTCGTCATTGTTTTTGGGATACCCAAGTATTCGTGAAAGATATGATGCACATGTTCAGTTGATAACAACTTCACTTTATACTCATCCAAAATTATTTCGAGGCCTTTTTTGATATTTTCGTCGGTAACAAACTTTTTTTGGCGTCCACTGTGTTCACCATCTTCTCCACTATATAACTTAGCGTACCAATTACTGAGGGTTGATTTTCCTAACTAACTAACCAAAATTTATATGGATCTAATTCTAAAAGAGCCGGGATTTAATTATAGTTATTAGAGAAAAATTTCCGTAGGTTTAGTGTAAAGTTTTTCCCTTTATGCAGTTATTTTGACAAGATTAGGATCCCAGCAGAAAGCAGAAATTTACAGCGAAGCGCTTTTTGAAAGATACTCAATTATTTAGTCCAAAAACATATATGTACATATATACACCCTGTCAAGAAAGTATTAGAGTTTTGCATGAAATTTACCATTTTTCAGTTGTTGGGAAAATATAATACATATTAAAAAGATTTGTAAAAGAATTTTACAATCATTATTCGAAGAAATCGTGAATTAATAAAAATCAAATTTATTTATACAGAAGGCCTTCCACTTAGATTTTATTTTATTGCTATACGAGTATTTTAGTTGGCAAAAATTACATAAATAATACACAGTGAAAAACATATTCATCACAAATCTGTAAAAAAAAAGTATACGGGAGATAGTATTAACTCGATTCTATATATTTTTTCCAATAATACGTACTTTTAACACGCCACCGACTAATAAAGTGATCCTGATATTAGTTGTATGGTGGCTGGGTCAAGTTTTCGACCAATACTATTAAATTTAGATGTAAAGATACACTGTTATGAGTAAATCACGCCCGACCATTTTCATTGAGATAACTGATATATTGACTGATATGTATGGTTTACAGACACACAGATACACTATTATCGGGAGTAGTTTCTCTCTGAAATTAAATTATACAATACATCTCACACATTGACAAAAAGTCAATTATTGGTTTCACATATTTGGTACGCAAGGCTTGAATAGTTTGGTTAGTTTTAGACAGTTTTTGGTCATAAGGTAGCATACTTCCAAGGCACTATTCGTACAAAATTTTATTTCTTTACTGGAAAGTGAAATAGTCGAATGGAATTTTAAATTGTGTTCTATGGAAATAGGAGTGTTTGTGTCCCACTTCCGCACTCTAAAATAAAATTGCGAGTAGAATGTCATGTACTGAATTTAGTTGATTGATTTATCGCGCTTTTCGTGGTTTTCAGCAAATTCGTTATATGGGGAGGGGCGGCTTATCATCCGATTTCATTGTTACATTAAAGGTAGGAAGGAGTAGAGTAGGGTGCCTATGGAATTCATTCTGAGCGAATTTTGTGGTTCTTGCTTAAATGGTTTAGGAGATATGAACATTAAACCTTTTGCAGGCAGGCCACATCCATTTCTTCAAAAGTTTCAGTCTGCCCTTGCCAATGAGATTCTCTGTGCCAAATTACAGTTCTATGTTCTTGTAGTTATGACACTTTATAAGTTTTCGTTTAATGGCGTTCTGTGGGTGTGGCAGTGGTCTGAATACGCCCATTTATAAACTGTACTGTCCGTTTTATTACGATAATTACAATATGACAATTTTCAGTCAAGTTACAGTTTGCACAGACAGTCTCTCGGTATTCAACGCGCCTCGTCAACCTTATCATTTATACATATAACCATATAACTATCTCGCTTAGTTTTAGGTCTTACGTACAACCGTTATGCGAACAAACTATCATTCTTTGTAGCAACAAGAACATAAAAACTTGCCTTAATAAAAAAAAATTATCATATGATAATAATTAAAAACTAAATAATTAAATTTTAGTCATATCGATTAAACAGCTTAAATCGTAAGATACCATTTTGAGAAGCATTCAGTTTCCAACTAAATTTATGAAACGGGATATTTTTTCATCTTAAGGTCGTAAGGGTTACAATTAAGAGCTTATACTTAAAGGGATTGTGCCTAAGAACCAATTTTTCAGAGTACCAATCGAATTAGTTCTTATGACACACCCTAATAGGTATACATAACTTTGCATGAGTATCTTGTAATTGCTGCTGAAAGCGGAAGAAATTGTTAAGGTGACCAAAAGAGACTCTTGAAATGAAAGAATTTTTAAGAAATTGAAGCGATTTTATTCGTGTGTGGTTCTTATAGATATACATGCGTATACACAAGATATTTAAAGGCGCGCGGCCACCCTGCCAGCAGATTGACGCTGATGGACATTTAATTGTTACAACTGAACGCTGAACGTCCCCTAATGGCCAAAATGAGTAAGCTTTATAGATAAATGAGTTTAGCTTTATAATGATAATGGTGAAACACCGGCGATTTTCTTCGACGCGTTTGCTTTACAAAACCGGACATACAATTTTATATTGCTTTTATTTATATTTATATATAGTTACTTGCCCCATCTGCATAAATCACTTATGAACTGAAACATCAGCTCCCAGTATTTGGTCAGAAGATGGCATTCAGGAATTTTGAAAAAATTTTGCTTCGAACAAACAAATCAGCCCTGATAAGCTGGCTTCCATGCTAGGTATTACTTATAACAATTTTAACTGATTTCTTAGCTTCAGAAGAACCAAAAACAGTTTATATCTTTTAATGTTTACGTAACTTAATGTTATCTTGATAATTGATAGCTCACGGAGATATACCATACCTTTACTCAAGCGAAAAAAAGCAAAGTGATTGTTGGTTTAGAAAGCTCATTCAGTCCCTAACTCCACTTACATTACTGACTTATCTCTCGCTTCACCCCTGGCTATCACTTGTCAGACTTCCCACCTTATTTACTGCGAAATGATATGCCCTCCTATGGCAAACACCTCTAATTGTTTTTGCAGCTCTTGATGTGGCGCGTGCGTTGATCGATATATAAATAAGCATATCTTTTTGCAGCGAAGTTAATGGATCATGATGTGGAAAGCAACCATATAACAAAAGAGCTGCAACTGCAAGTCTCGAACAAAAAGTAATAATAAGAAAAGAAAATTAAGCGCAAGCGCACCTGTTGATGCCGATGGAGTCGAGTATCATCAGCTCTATTAGCACAACCATCACCATGACATAATAACAACATACGAGTATTTACCTTCTTTGTATAATACATACGAAAGTATATTTTTCATACAACAACTGTGTACAAACACAGCAATAATTCCAACATTACTCGTAACCTCATCAGTTTTGTCTTCGGCATCGATATCGTCATCGTCATCTTGCCAATAACGTTCATCCCACTTCACTTCACTCCACTCTAGTCCACTCCTCGAAAGGTATTATTAATGATTCGCGATCGATGCAGCGATCGATTACTCGTTAAATTTGAAAATAGTTGAAACATTTGCAGCAAACCGCCAAGTCTTAAGTGTAGTGAAGTGGGAGCTGGTTGAGGATATTGGAATACACATGACCATACTATACTATATATTTATACATACATATAAATATGAGTGAGTGGTAATGTGCATATAGCGGGAATGAAGAGGAAATCGCTCATTTGCTGATGGATAACATGAATTGTTAGTGTAAGCTGACTGGTAGCGCAAGGCGTTTAGTGCTAAGCGTTAAGTCAATCGATCTGTCATTTGATTGTTGTGTGGGTATACCTCTTGTGGAATAATTGCCACTGGCACTTGAATGTGTTCGTTGGCACATCATTTGTCAGAAAGAAAGAAACTTCAACATTGTTAAGTAGCTAAAGTATTGATATACTGAATATGTTTATATCTCACACTCAAATTGTTTTCACATCAATGTTAAAAGTGGCAATATTTTATTTTTTTATTTAAAAATGTTGGGGTTGGGGTTAATATCAACTTATTTGCGATCACTTAGATCACTTAGTTTCGCGCGCTTTGAATATGTTTCTTGGTTGGAACAGTAGAGTAGCCAGGACACCGGACACGAAGTGTGGCTCATGCCAAAGCACAATCAACCGATATCTCTAAGGATTCTTCTAAGATGATTCTTCACTTTAATAATTTTTCACTTAATACCAAAACTTGTATACTTCATGTCAATAAGACTAATGGTGTTTGAGTTACCGATAGCGAAATTTTAATATTTTTATGAAGTATTTTTATTCATCACTGTTGATAAAATTAATAAATTTTTTTTTTAATTCTTATATTAGAACAAGTAAGAAAAGGCTAAGTTCGGGTGCAACCGAACATTTTATACTCTTGAAAATTGCTGAAATCAAAGCCAGGAAAACCTTACGATGTAAAGCGTCAACCAGAGGATCGGAATCTAAGCAATTTTATATATACAAGTTAAAAAACGTTTAGTTAGTTTTAATAAAAAAATGTTTTTCGGGAGCTATGCTCCTTTTTTGGGAGCAATGTGCGGTGTCACGCCCATCGTCCAATTTTTACCACGGTCCCTATAGCCTTATCATACCATCCCGGCGACGAAGTTTTACGTTTCTGGCGCATTTAGTTATCAAAGTATAGCGCTTTTAGCAGTTTTGAACAATACCGTTAAATGTAAAAAATGTTAATTAGGAATGCTAAGACTATGTTCGACCAAGGACTACTTATTTGCAAAACTGGTTTTTGTACGCGAGTGTACGACGAGAAAAGACGAGGGGATCGTGGCGCAGGAAGTCAGACTGCTACACAATTCGGCATTAGTTTTCAAAAAAGAGACCTCGTCTGAACGCTGTGTATGAAGCAATTAATTTACAAGAACTGCGTCACTACCACAACGTTAGTCGTCAAGAGATGTGTTTCACTTGACATACTCGTTATCGGTTCGTGTAGATCCAGCTACTGGACGGTATATTACCATGAAATGAAAACTTTTTGTTGTTTGCATTAATTTCTCTCAAATACTCATTTGATGTTGATATAAATACAAGAAAAGCGTAAATAAAATGATTCGCTTACATAATACAAACACATTTAAGTGCTACAAATCGGCAGAAACTCAATTTTTCCATACCCACAAAATTATATTCCAACCGAAATTCATTAATTTTCTTCACTCAATCCACCACTGCTGGCTAGAGTACCGCTGCAGGATTCTTGCTGGGCGAATGTGTTCACAAACCATTTAGCACATTCTTTGGCACTTGGCAGACTTGTTGGCAATGTCGGGAGCATTTGGGAGGCAAAAAGGCCCGCCTGTCTCTTCGCAATGGCTAACTGGTGGCTACCACGCTTTAGGTTGCAGAAGGTGCAATGCGTATTCATTAATTTTTAGTTCGGTATTGCTCGTTACGTTTTGTTATTAATGATGTTCAACAAAATGAATTAAAGTTTTTCTGTTGTTTTTGGTATTCGTTACTGTTTGCTCATCTTGTTAATGTAGCAGTGCGCGGTTTTCGATAATAATAATAGCAATCATGTTTGTTTTGCGGGTGGCGTGTCGTGTTTATTTATTTCGATGATTGCCTTCTTTTCATTTCAATTAAATTTCGACAGAACCTTGTCTTGTTTGTAGTTTCCTCTTTAATTGGTTTTCTTTTATTTCCATAGTGTAGAGTATGCGTGGAGATTCTTAGATATTTGAGAATTCCTGATTGTGTTTGCCATTTAATGACTGATGTAATAGATCTCTTTAAATTTTAGGCGTAAGTTCCGTTGGTGGTGCACAAAGCTTGAACTTCAATATTTGTGTAGAACTTTCTATATCTTGATTATTTGATTTACGATAAATTGCAGTTAAAGTGTAATTATTTTTTTCTTAAGAATTAATTGTATACTGATTGAGTAAAATGGTAAATACTGTTGTTGAAAATTTTCTTTCCTGTCCGAAATTTATTTTTTGAGCCCACTCTTTATATTACAGTCGCAGTATAAGATAGAGTGGTAAAACTACTTGTTATTTGTAATATAGTAATAGAAGAGATAATTTGGATATTATGTTATGTCAAGTTTCAACGAAAAATTATAAGGCATATTAAATAGGGAACCAAACGAAGTAGTTAACTCACCAGTTAGGTTAGTCAAGAATTAAAAAAAAATAAATTTTTGCTTACTAAAGGCTACACGTACTTTAGTTTCATAAAGACGTTATTCAGTTGATAGTATATTTGACTCTGTGCAATCCACTGTATTATCGAGCATTTGATCAAAACAGACTTTTGAGGTTTGCACGCACACACTTGCAAAATCAACAGTTATTTTACTCTTAAAAGAAATGATTTCGAAGATAACAATTATTGAGAAGGCATTTTGCATCAAAAAATCAAACAGAAAATATTAAGTTTGCCACGAAGTTCGTAACACTTAGAAATGTACGTCATCAAAAATTATTTTGTCGCCTTCAAAGTAGTCCCCACCAGATTTAATACACTTATGCCAACGATTTTTCCAGTCCTCGAAACTTTTGTCACAAGCACTTTCTGGATGGCCTTCACCTCCTTTAGCGAATTTTGTTTTATCTTTTCGATCGACTGAAAGCGTGCTATACATAACGGCAATTTCAGTTTGGGGAACAAGAAAAAATCGCATGAAGCCAAATCTGGTGAATACCGATGGTACTCATTGCATTTTTCGCTTTAAATTCGGTCTCAATCATACTCTTTTTGAAAAGTATTCAGCTTTATCTCGACGAGTCAAACAAGAATATCCACCAAAATCATTTGAACGGACTCGCTCTCTTACTCTCTCTCTAACACTTACCGGACGATTTTCGCGGCAATGTCTTCAACGAAATCTCGATCGTCTTTGAAGAATTTGTACTACTCGCGTCTTGGGTTTTTGAATTAATCCAAGCATTTTTCAACATTCCGCAAATTCTTTATTCGATACTTTTATCCATTGTAAAAGCCGCAACGCACTACTGAAATGTAACTGCTTAATGCTCGTCCGTCTGTCGGTCTGTATATACGCAAAGCAGTCCCTCAGTTTTTAAGATATCGATCCGGAATGTCGTACACTTCCTCTCTTCGCCAAACAGCTGCTTATTTATCGGAAAAGCCAATGTCAGAAGACCTTAGCACTATAGAAAATATTGCCACAACATCAACAAATAAATTTTTTAAATTGGATCACTATATCATATAGACATAATACATATTTTTTGATAAAATTCAAATCGTGGTATAGAAAACTGTATATTTCATGTGAAAACTTCACAATATTTACTTTTGATTATAGTTAAAGTTAAAGGTACAATATTAGAACAATATGTATGTTTATATCGGACTGTTGTAGCATATAGCCACCAAACTAACTGAACGGTTAAAATCAAAATGAAGTTGGTTTATAGAAACTTATATATTTGTGAAGAACGTTCCGACGTTTTTTCTTCTTATTATACCCAAATACATATATATGACATATATTTTCCTTACTGGCTGAATACCTTGAGAAAGACTTTACACCGACCTAACGTCATAAAACGTTTTTCTACTCGGCGGGCACACCTGAGTCTCTGAGAGCACTCGTCAACAACTCGGTATAAGGGAACAGTTGGACGGCATTTCAAACTCCTTACCATTGGTTTTCTGAAAATGCAAAAGAACAGCTGTTACGACGAGGATCGCCGTGTCGCAGCGGAGAGAAAACAGGCTACCTAGCTCGCAACGTTACGATCGACAACAACACGTGCGGGATAGGATGATACCGAGAGTTGAAGAGGGAAGCGAGACGCATTAGCAGAAAGAAAAAGAAAGAGGCCGAAATGCATGAGTATGAAGAGCTTGATAAGCTGACCGACAGGGGTAATGGTCGAAAATTCTACGAAAAAATGCGGCGGCTAACAGAAGGTTTCAAGACTGGAGCATACTCTTGTAGAACCCCCAAAGGTGATCTAGTCACCGATGCCCAGAGCATACTTAAGTTATGAAGGGAACACTTCTCCAGCCTGCTGAATGGCAGTGAACGTGCAACGCCAGGAGTAGGCGAACCCGATTCCCCGCAATTCGATGATGATGGATCAGACGCTCCATTGCCCGTCCATAAAGATGTTCGAATAGCAACAAAGCAGCAGTGGCCGATGGATTACCGGCCGCGCTATTCAACCACGGCGGCGAAGAATTGATAAGAAGCATGCATCAGCTTCTTTGTAAAATAAGGTCGGACGAAAGCATGCCCAACGATTGGAATTGAAGCGTGCTCTGCCCAATCCACAAAACTGGAGAACCCACAATCTGCACCAATTATTGTGGGATAAGCCGCCTTAACATCGCGTATAGGTTTCTATCGAGCGTATTGTGTGAAAGCTCAAAGCTCACTGTCAACAAACTGATTGGACCTTATCAGATTGGCCTTAGACCTGGCAAATCAATAACCGACCAGATATTCACCATGCGCAACTTGGAAAACTCTGTGAAAGGAGAATTGACACACACCACCTTTTCGTCGATTTCAAAGCTGTTTTCGACAGCACGAAAAGGAGCTGCCTTTATGCGGCGATGTCTGGTATCCCCGCTAAACTAAAACGGCTGTGTAAACAGACGTTGAGCAACACCAAAAGCTCCGCCAGGATCGGGAAGGACCTCTCCAAGCCGCTCGATACCAAACGACGTTTCAGACAAGGCGACTCCCTATCGTGCGACTTCTTTAATCTGCTTCTGGAGAAAATTATTCGAGCTGCAGAACATAATCGAGCAGGTACAATCTTTTATAAGAGTGTACAGCTGCTGGCGTATGCCAATGATATTGATATCATCGGCCTCAACACCCACGCTGGTAGTTCTGCTTACTCCAGACTGAACAAGGAAATGGGTCTGGCAGTGAACGAGGGCAAGACGAAATATCTCCTGTCATGAAGCAAATAGTCGTCGCACTCGCGATTTGGCTGTCACGTCACCGTTGATAGTCATAACTTTGAAGTTGTAGTATAAACACCATCAACAATGTCAGCCTGGAAATCCAACGCAGGATAACTCTGCCAACAGGTGCTACCTTGAACTGAGTAGTCAATTGAAAAGTAAAGTCTTTTTTCAACGAACAAAAACCTAACTCAATAAGTCGCTCATTATTCCCGTCCTGCTATATGGTGCAGAGGCATGGATGATTACAACATCTGATGAGTCGACGTTATGAGTTTTCTAGAGAAAGGTTCTGCAAAAGATTTATGGTCCTTTGCGCGTTGGCCACGGCGATTATCGCATTCGATGAAATGACGAGATATACGACGGCATTGACATAGTTCAGCGAATTGACGAAAACACTCCAGCTCTCCACACTCCAAAGATAAATCGTTTTATAAGAAAAGTATTGAAATGTTAGAGAAGCGCTGGACTGATTTTGTTGCTCTTGAAGGAGACTATGTTGATGAATAAAGTCGAATTTCGCCAAAAAAATGTGATTTTCTTATTTAGTCCCAGGACTTATTGATCCACGTGTTAAACCAATATTTGAACATCACAGCAAATATTTACAAAAGCAAGCCACTCATTTTTGCACGTACACTGATTTACATAGAAGTACATATAGATAAGTTGGAGGCACGTTTAAGTGGGAGTTCGCCGCTCCCTTTAATAAAAAAGCTTACCCCGGAGAAACAATTATAACAATGAGTGGAAGAAAATATTTGGCTAAACTCATTGAATTTAATAGCAAGGGTTAAGAGAATAGTCATTATGCGATTGTGAATATGAATGTAAGTACAAGTGTATTCTAACAAGATATCTAAATGTGACAGATATTTATCAAAATTCCATCGAACCCAGTAGTACGAACTTATTATTAAGCGGTTGTTTCAAAACCGAGCTCCACATTTGTCTTTCGACAAGTAAATATTATACATTTTTACATCAGCAACAATAGTAAGAGTAATAATAATAAAATAACAATCGTAAGTTCTCAGACTTTGGGATACGGCAAATAATTTCCAGCAGGGAACATAAGTATGTATATGGATCACGGAATAATAGAAGTGGAGTGTGAATATTCGAAAACTGACTTCCAAACTGACGGACTGTCTTCTTATTGCCTTTGGTAAAAAAAAATATTTTCTGCACTTTCTATAACGAATAAAGCCTTGTATTAAACAGCATTTTACTCACCCATTACTGCGATGAATTTCAAAGGAATTTTCTAAGCATTGCTTACACGACTGTTACTACAACCCCTACAACTGAGTTTTTCACTTTAACTCACAGGGCTAAACACACACACCGTTCACTCCATTCCATTAGAGACTCAAATGGAAAGCAAAAATGTCTGACATTGACAAATGTCATCCGTCATTGCGAACACAAGATTGATATAGATTGGAATGTGACACAAAAATACGCACAACCACCATCCCCACCGTAATGTCGTCAGCCATCACCGTCACTAACACCACCGCCATTGCTGGGTAATTGTAGCAACAACATACAACAACACTTTTGTACAATAATAACAAACTCTCTCTGAACAGCTGAAACAATGACGACAAACAATGGAAAGGAAGCTACATCACGCAAAAAAAAAAAAATAGAAAGGACACAGAATGGTGCGTAGTTGACACAAGATGACGAGCGTTGATGACGACCGTCGACGCCTGTCTTTCAAAAAAGCGTCACCCTCCTATACGTAGCTTACGTCGATATGCATTTCATTAATGTCATTGTTTGGATGTTACTAAAAATTGGTTTTCCCAATATCAGCATTTTCTTTACTTCAACGCATCCTTTGATAATACAAGCTTCTCTTATAAACTTTTGGCACACTACCAAGGGATGTTTGTGCTATACCTACCCGCTTTATAGGTAGGTTGCAACTAATGCAAATAAAAACTTGGAAGTTTCTTAAGAAAACACTCAGTGGTATTTAGATAAAACCTACGGAAACACATTTTCCAAAAAATTAATACTCATATGTAATTGGTTACTCTTAATAAGTCAAAGATAACAAACACAGTATGAACTAAATACATAATAAAAGGTAGTGGAATTTAAGGAGTAAGTAACTTTGAAAATAAAAAAAAAAATTTTGGCTTATTAAACAATTGGTCGAATTAAAATTCTTGGATATAAACACTTTGGAAGTTCCGTCATAAGGACAGGCCAGAGGCATACTTCGCACCAAAATGCGTTTATCTCAAAACTCAATTTTCTCAGTCAGTGAACACGATTCCACGAAAAGTCGATTTTATTATGGTTTTTATTTATTTTTTATGACCACTTTGTTTTTCGAGCCAAAACATGCGAAAATTTGACCAAAAAAAATTAAATTTATTGTTGAAAGTCAAAAATTAAAATTTTAATTATTTTGCACTTCATCCAATAATGAGATTCGCTGTTCGATGTTCGATTCGATGTTTTTATTTTAAATGAATCCCTAATGAGTTATTCTTACCAGGCAAGGGCATTTTTGTCAGAAAGATGAAGTACCAACGCTAAGCTTTCGGAACTTTTAAATAAAAATTTCATAAAACACTGTTTAAATATGTTGAGGTTTGAACAGCTTTTATAGGATTTAAACAATGTTTGGTCATAAGGTGGGACACACAGAAGACATTATTTGTACAAAGTTTTATACTGTTATATTAATTGCTTCCTGATTTTCGTACTGGAAACTGAACGAATAAAGTGGAATTTAAAACTGTGCCATATGGGAAGTAGGCGTGATTGTTGTCCGATTTCGGCCATTTTCACAATGTGATATAAAAATATTAGAAGAATACTACGTAATAAATTATGTCGAAATCGGTTGGTCTGTTCCCGCAGTATGGAATTTATCTAAAAAGTGGATAGTGTCACGCCCGTCATCCAATTTTGACGACGGCTCCTATAAAGCCCTCTCATACCATCTGGGGGAAGGGGGGGCAGTGAAAGTTGTATGTCTCTGCCGCATTTCTTCTTCTTAGTTGGCGTTGACACCGCTTACGCGATTATAGCCGAGTCAACGAAAGCGCGCCAGTCGTTTCTTCTCTTCGCTACGTGGCGCCAATTGGATATCCCAAGCGAAGGCAGGTCCTTCTCTACTTGCTCCTTCCAACGGAGTGGAGATCTTCCTCTTTCTCTGCTTCCAACGGCGGGTAATACTTTCAGAACTGGAGTGTTTTCATCCATCCGGGCGACATGACCTAGCCAGCGTAGCCGCTGTCTTTTAATTCGCTGAACTATGTCAATGTCGTCGTATATCTCGTATAGCTCATCGTTCCATCGAATGCGATATTCGCCGTGGCCAATGGGCAAAAGACCGTAAATCTTTCGCAGAACCTTTCTCTGGAAAACTCTTATGGTCGACTCGTGGGTTGTTGACACCGTCCAAGCCTCTGCACCATACAGCAGGACGGGAATTATGAGCGACTTATAGAGTTTGGTTTTTGTTCGTCGAGGGAGGACTTTACTTTTCAATTGCCTACTCAGTCCGAAGTAGCAGTTGTTGGCAAGAGTAATCCTGCGTTGGATTTCCAGGCTGACATTGTTGGTGGTGTTAATGCTGGTTCCTAAATAGACGAAATTATCTACAACTTCAAAGTTATGACTGTCAACAGTGACGTGAGAGCCAAGTGGCGAATGCGACGACAGTTTGCTTGCCTAGCTCTCGTTCACTGCCAGACCCATTTGCTTTGCTTCCTTGTTAAGTCTGGAGAAAGCAGAACTAACGGCGCGGGTGTTGAGGCCGATGACATCAATGTCATTGGCATACGCCAGCCGCTATACACTCTTATAAAAGATTGTACCTGCTCGATTAAGTTCTGCAGCTCGAACTATTTTCTCCAGCAGCAGATTAAAGAAGTCGCACGATAGGGAGTCGCCTTGTCTGAAACCTTGTTTGATATCGAAAGGCTCGGAGAGGTCCTTCCCGATCCTGAACGAGCTTTGAGCTTGGCTCAACGTCAGTTTACACAGCCGTATTAGTTTTGCGGGGTACCAAAATCAGACATCGCCGCATAAAGTCAGCTCCTTTTCGTGCTGTCGAAAGCAGCTTTGAAATCGACCAAGAGGTGGTGGGTGTCGATTTTCCTCTCACGGGTCTTTTCCAAGGTTTGTCGCATGGTGAATATCTGGTCGGTTGTTGATTTGCCAGGTCTAAGGCCACACTGATAAGGTCCAATCAGTTTGTTGACGGTGGGCTTTAATCTTTCACACAATACGCTCTATAGAACCTTATATGCGATGTTGAGGAGGCTTATCCCACGGTAGTTGGCGTAGATTGTGGGGTCCCCCTATTTTATGGATTGGGCAAAGCACACTTAAATTCTAATCATTGATCATGCTTTCGTCCGACCATACTTTACTCCATCGTCATCGATTGGGGAATCGGGCCTTCTCCTGGCGCTGCGCGTCCACTGCCATTCATCAGGCTTGAGAAGTGTTCCCTCCAGGTGACTAGATCCGCCGAATTTTTTCGTAGAATTTTCGACCATTACCCCTGTCAGCCAGCTTATCAAGCTCTTCATACTCACGCATTTCGGCCTCTTTCATTTTCTCTCTACAAATGCGTCTCGCTTCCCTCTTCTATCTCGGTATCTATCCAATCCCGCACGTGTTGTGGTCAATCGTAAGCAGCCTGTTTTCTATCCGCTGCGACACGGCAATCCTCGTCGTACCAGCTCTTCTTTTGCACTTTCCGAAAACCAAGGGTTTCGGTTGCAGCTGTACGTAAGGAGTTTGAAAGGCGTCCCACAGTTCCCTTATACCGAGTTGTTGACGAGTGCTCCCAGAGAGCAGGGGGGCAAGCCGAGTAGAAAATCGTTCTGCTGTCCGTTGTGATTGCAGCTTCTCGACGTCGAACCTTCCTTGTGTTTGTTGGCGTGCGTTTTTTGCTGCACAGAGGCGGGTGCGAATCTTGGCTGCAACAAGATAATGGTCCGAGTCGATGTTAGGACCTCGGAGCATGCGCACGTCTAGAACACTGGAGACGTATCTTCCATTATCAGAACATGATCGATGTGGTTGGTGGTTTTTCGATCCGGAGACAGCCAGGTAGCTTGATGCATTTTCTTGTGGTGGAATCTAGTACTTCAGATAACCATATTTCGGGCCCCGGCGAAGTCGATCAGCCTCAACCCATTTGTGGATGTTTCTTCGTGGAGGCTGAATTTAAAGACTGTAGTTCCAAAGATACTTTCTTATAATATATATAGATAATTTCGCTGTTATAGCTTAAGTGGTTTAGAAGATATGTAGGTGCATTAAGCTTGTTAGAGGGCGGGACCACGCAAACTTTTTCAAAAGAAATTTGCCAACAGGTGGCTCTGACTTCTGCGATCCTCTATATTAAGTTACAGCTTTATAGCTAAGTTATGGCGTTTTATATATTTTCCGTTAATGGCGAATTGTGGGAGTGGCAGTGGTCCAATTACGCCCACTTATATACTCGAAAATTTCTTTGTACCATGGAACCCCATACCAAGTTTCATCAAGATATTTCAAGTTTTGCTCAAGCTTGCACGGACAGACAAACTTTCCTCGTCATCCTCACCATTTATATATACATATGTATACTGTAATCCTATATCTATCTCGATTAGGTTTAGGTGATACATACATCCGTTATGTGAGCAAAACTAAAATTCTCTGTAGCAACAGTACAGGTTGCAAGAGTATAAAATAGAAATATGGTGAAAATACTATTTTTTTTTAACCTCTAAAGCCCACTTAACCCTTTAATGCAATTAACAAAGTGTGTTTGAATATAAATTACTTATATTTTAATTGAAATGGTTGGTTAGTAATACATCTATATTTTAAGTACCTCGTTTGAAAACAAAGGGCAAATTTAGTAAAATGGGTGCTTTGTATTGGGAGAGAAACTACAAAGCTTTTGGTTAAAATATGTTTAGATAGACCCCTAATATATGCAACTATTAAAAATCAAAAATCACTCTAACAATATCAAACATATAATTAAAGAATTCACGCCTTTTTTGCCTATAGGATATCCTCAAACTCCTTAAAAGCATATTCCGTTGGCATAGTTATGCGAAGCTTAGGCTAACAAGATCAAATGTTTTGTTACTTTGACTTAGATATTCAAATTTCAATGGACTTGCAAAGAGTTGTCAAAAAAAAAAATAAAGTGTTCTTGCAAAATATATTTATTAATTGCCATTAGCGGGTATTCTGGTCTCAAAGCCTAATTTTTATTCATTTTGCTACTAATCTAAATGAAACATTTTATAAAATAATGTAAATAAAAGTAAAGATGTCGCTATCGAAATGGAAAAAATAATTCACTAAATGGTGTCGTCTTATAAAAACTTTTTTTACTCATTTATTTATCTTTTCTATTTTTTAATACTAGATATAGAGATATTATATTTCAAAATAGTAGTTTCGAGAAAAACGCGGTTAAAGCTTACTTTGTATCCAGATGCCACGACACTAAACCGAAAATGATTTGATTTTGAAAAATAGGAATTGAATTTTTCAAATTGAATACCCCCATAAGTAAGTAACATAAATATGTGTATATAAAGGATAATATTTCAAAAATTAAAATATTTTAAAGTTATATAAGTGGTATTAACTATTGGTATGCTTACATCATGATATCATATAAGGAGGCAAAATGCCTTTAATTTTGTAATATACATATATATGTAAAAACTCAGAAATATTGTTATTCTCTTATTTCGATTAATGCATTTATCACCACATTGAGTTCATTCGTTTGTTCTCCGCCAAAAGCTTAATCTGTATGCCATCGCCCGCTGATGGCATAACATTAGTTTTGGCAACCACCGCTCCTCGTCAGCATGCATTGCAGGCCGCTTCGAAACACCCAATTCTGCGGTGCACGGGCCAGCGGGGGTAACAATAAATACTAAGATCATACCCTATTGGTGGCGGTGGTTATGGCACTAACGTTTGTCGGATAACTGCCGGAAGTTTCATTACTGTTGCAAAGGAAATGAAAACCGTTTATGAATGCTGGCGACGCTGGAAGTAGCTGTAGAGGACGATTGGCAAATGTCGTTGCCTACTTATTATCATGTAGGAATTCGGCGTAGATGGTATGAAAACGTGGCGTCACACATAGCGTCAGCAAACAAAGTATTCGATGAATATCTTGAACAATAATGGTTTGCGGCATGAATGTTGGTTGATGCTGCTGAGTGTTGAATGGGCGCAGAATTCCACAGCCAAACTTTTGAAAACCATGAAATAATTAACACTTGATTAGTATTCAGGGAATTTCGGTTAGATTTTCTGACACAACTTTCATAAAGTAATTTTCGAAACAATTAAAACTCTGACACGAAATGTTTTATGAATACTGAGAAAGTGTGAACAGATTAATAAGATCTAATGATATCCTTAAATTTATAATTGTTAAATGCTATAAGAAAGAGACGTCAATAGAAAAAATAAATATTTTGAAATTGATAAAATAAGTGCTAATACTTTTATATCGCTAAATTTTCACATGACGATTTTTATTTAAATAATATTATATGTATAGAATATTATTTATGAATAGTGTGTGAAATTTTTCATGTAAAATAAGTATTAAAGGTTTTATATATGTATGTATGTAATACATAATTCGTGTGGAGATGCGTCATTTCCAAAGGAGATAGAACCTTGCAACGAGTAGTAGTTAATTAGTATGTACTATAAATATAGAAAAATTTTAAACCAAAGTTATATAGAATTACAATAATCGCAATGAAATTATATAATATGGTTTTAGTATGCACCGTACTACCGCGCAACTTTTCCAATCCTCAGCTAATGCGCGTTTTTCTGCCAGCGTTGCTTCTACTGCTCTGCTGTTCACGTCCATTTCCCAAGTGTACTTTCTTTTTATCCCAACACCCGGTCGTTATTGCATCTGGCTACAGCCATACTGAAAACCCAAGCCTGCTGGCTGGGCCTCCCTGCTGATGCGTATGCTCGACTATGCTCCTGCTGCTGATGATGGCATTTCCTATGGTAGTTGCGTACGTCATAGATTAATGACAGCAATTCATCAAAATCACTCGATGGACATGACGAACAACCGAAATTCACAAGAAGAAAACGACCAATTTTTTCTGCTTTGTTTCTTGTTGCTTTTTCGGTTTGCTTTTGTGTTGGTAGGTTTAGTGAGATTCTTTTGACCCTTCGTTTTTTTCTTCATTTTTTTATTAGTTTGTGCGCGCTTTCTTTCACAATAAATGCCTCTAGAGCTCTAAAATTGGCACGAACAGAGGGGGAGTTGAAGGGAGCTTGGTCGTTGAGATGCTGAGTGTATCTATATCATGCTACCAGTGTCGACGTCGATCTGTATGTGCGCACAAGGACAGCTGGGATTATGTGGCCACTGGATTGGTAGATTGCGAAAGCTTCGAATAAGTGCACTTTAAGCTCTGCTATGGTAGTTGCAGAAATCATTCATTTTGTTTTATTTGATTTTTTTATGGAGAGGATTTTTTAGATGTGAATACTCTAGGGAGAATATTGCTACGGGAATAAACAGAGGAGTGATTTTGAGAAATTGTATTTATGCGTAGGAAGTAAAATATCATTAGTTCCTATTTTTATGTTTAATTTTTTTTTTATTATTTGTTAGTTGAATGTTTTGTTTGTAGTCAAAAGATAGTCATAAGTTCTGGTATCGAAAATAAACATTAAGTATTTCGTTACATCTTAACCAATAATACTCCAAAATTTTGGAAATTTTTTTCAAACATAAAATTGTATACATTTATCAATTCATAGTGTGAACATGTATATTCATTCATAGATACTACAAAATTTACTCAACAGCGCTATAGATACTATTTACCTATATGTATGTAAACGAATTAGGTATTTTTGTCACTGGATACACAAGTTCACTTGGCTGCATGCAACTTCAGCTGGGCTAATTTATCAATCACCGGAAGAAGTTGCCAAGTACTCGTGCAGCACTCCAAAGCATCGTTGTCTCTAATTGTGTACGCCGTACATGTATGTTTGCATGTTTCCACACACACACAAAACCAAACCAAAGAATCTGTACAGCATTATATCGAAAATTCACGGGACAGCGCCAGCGAAATATCACGCCTTCACACACAAAAATTTAGACAAAATACACCTACGAATGACATCATATTCAAATACATACATATGTCCGTATGCATGGATACAAAGGGCTGTCACTGACTGAATACACACAAATAAAGCTAGCAAATCAGACATCTTGGAACTATGAAGTATATATAATATATATTATGTATAAGTGTATGTACTATTCTCAAGTAGCAAAAATTTAGCGCCATTTGTAAAAAAACTTCATACAAAAATTTCGGCTTTATTGGCTTACATTGACATTCCTATTCAATAACAATAACACATCCAATATCAAACATTTTGTTATTTGTTTTAAGTTTTTTTAAGTTTCTGCTATAAAACATTTTTCTTATAGAAAGCAGGTAAAATTCCTTAATAACTATTATTTTATCATTAAAATGTGTTATTTTCGAAAAAATTTTATTTGTTATTTAATTTACATGTGTCTTGTGGCTACTTTACATCTTTATCTACAGTGAGTTCTCTAGCGTCTCCTGGTGGCGCTATTTTATATCGACTGATGCCTTAGAATCAGCTCTCTTTATCAATTGTCCAGTGAGACTTGACACTTCATCGATTGAAAGTTATTGCGTTTTGAGTGTCAGTATGTTTGTGTTATCGGTGCGAAAATGAGCTTCGAACAAAAAGCCAACATTAAGTTTTGTTTTAAAATTGGTAAAACTTTTACCGAAACGTTTCAATTCAAATCCGTAATCACCGGAAATTCATCAAAACTCAGCAGAAATCATCATTGAAATTCATGGAAATGGAATTGAACATCTCCAAATCCTCGATTTATCGCATTTTGACCGAATATTTGTGTGCATGGTTTGTTCCACACAAATTGACTGATGACCAAAAATTGCTCTGAATCCCACATTCGAACGTCGCTTTTGACCGATTATTTGCCCAAATATCACTTTTTAACCATTAACCACTCCCCGTATTCACCTGATATGACACCGTGCGACTTCTTCCTTTTCGGAAAAATGCATTTGCCCATGAAAGGAGAACGTTATGCAGTTTTACTGGCGGCCATTCCGGCCATCGAGCTGAAACACTCGTTCGACATGCTTTTGGTCTTTTTTTAAGTCTTGTTTACTTTGGAAAGCACCTTGTATAATTAAACTATTTCTACGTTTCCGTGGAGGAATGTAAATACTGCCATCTGAATGTCGTTTCAACAGTGTAATAGTATTATATTCTTCTTCTTCTTCTTTACTGGCGTAGACACCGCTTACGCGATTATAGCCGAGTCAACAACAGCGCGCCAGTCGTTTCTTCTCTTCGCTACGTGGCGCCAATTGGATATTCCAAGCGAGGCCAGGTCCTTCTCTACTTGGTCCTTCCAACGGAGTGGAGGTCTTCCTCTTCCTCTGCTTCCCGCGGCGGGTACTGCGTCGAATACTTTCAGAGCTGGAGTGTTTTCATCCATCCGGACAACATGACCTAGCCAGCGTAGCCGCTGTCTTTTAATTCGCTGAACTATGTCAATGTCGTCGTATATCTCGTACAGCTCATCGTTCCATCGAATGCGATATTCGCCGTGGCCAACGCGCAAAGGACCATAAATCTTTCGCAGAACCTTTCTCTCGAAAACTCGCAACGTCAACTCATCGGTTGTTGTCATCGTCCAAGCCTCTGCACCATATAGGAGGACGGGAATTATGAGAGACTTATAGAGTTTGGTTTTTGTTTGTCGAGAGAGGACTTTGCTTCTCAATTGCCTACTTAGTCCGAAGTAGCACCTGTTGGCAAGAGTTATCCTGCGTTGGATTTCTAGGCTGACATTGTTGGTGGTGTTTACGCTGGTTCCAAGATAGACGAAATTATCTACAACTTCAAAGTTATGACTGTCAACAGTGACGTGAGTGCCAAGTCGCGAGTGCGACGACTGTTTGTTTGATGACAGGAGATATTTCGTCTTGCCCTCGTTCACTGCCAGACCAATTTCTTTTGCTTCCTTGTCCAGTCTGGAGAAAGCAGAACTAACGGCGCGGGTGTTGAGGCCGATGATATCAATATCATCGGCATACGCCAGCAGTTGTACACTCTTATAAAAGATGGTACCTTCTCTGTTAAGTTCTGCAGCTCGAACTATTTTCTCCAGAAGCAGTTTGAAAAAGTCGCACGATAGGGAATCGCCTTGTCTGAAACCTCGTTTGGTATCGAACGGCTCGGAGAGGTCCTTCCCGATTCTGACGGAGCTTTTTGTGTTGCTCAACGTCAGTTTACACAGCCGTATTAGTTTTGCGGGGATACCAAATTCAGACATCGCGGCATAAAGGCAGCTCCTTTTCGTGCTGTCGAAAGCAGCTTTGAAATCGACGAAGAGGTGGTGTGTGTCGATTCTCCTTTCACGGGTCTTTTCCAAGATTTGGCGCATCGTGAATATCTGGTCGGTTGTTGATTTACCAGGTCTAAAGCCACACTGATAAGGTCCAATCAGTTTGTTGACGGTGGGCTTTAATCTTTCACACAATACGCTCGACAGAACCTTATATGCGATATTGAGGAGGCTAATCCCACGGTAGTTGGCGCAGATTGTGGGGTCTCCTTTTTTGTGGATTGGGCATAGCACACTTAAATTCCAATCGTTGGGCATACTTTCGTCCGACCATATTTTGCAAAGAAGCTGATGCATGCACCTTATCAGCTCTTCGCCGCCGTGTTTGAATAGCTCGGCCGGCAATCCATCGGCCCCTGCCGCTTTGTTGTTTTTCAGGCGGGCAATTGCTATTCGAACTTCTTCATGGTCGGGCAATGGAACGTCTGCTCCATCGTCATCGATTGGGGTATCGGGTTCGCTTTCTCCTGGTGTTGTGCGTTCACTGCCATTCAGCAGGCTGGAGAAGTGTTCCCTCCATAATTTAAGTATGCTCTGGGCATCGGTAACTAGATCACCTTTGGGGGTTCTACAAGAGTATGCTCCGGTCTTGAAACCTTCTGTAAGCCGCCGCATCTTTTCGTAGAATTTTCGAGCATTACCCCTGTCGGCCAGCTTATCAAGCTCTTCGTACTCACGCATTTCGGCCTCTTTCTTTTTCTGTCTACAAATGCGTCTCGCTTCCCTCTTCAACTCTCGGTATCTATCCCATCCCGCACGTGTTGTGGTCGATCGTAACGTTGCGAGGTAGGCAGCCTGTTTTCTCTCCGCTGCGACACGGCACTCCTCGTCGTACCAGCTGTTTTTCTGCACTTTCCGAAAACCAATGGTTTCGGTTGCAGCTGTACGTAAGGAGTTTGAAATGCCGTCCCACAGTTCCCCTATACCGAGTTGTTGACGAGTGCTCTCAGAGAGCAGGAGTGCAAGCCGAGTAGAAAAACGTTCGGCTGTCTGTTGTGATTGCAGCTTCTCGACGTCGAACCATCCTTGTGTTTGTTGGCGTGCGTTTTTTGCTGCACAGAGGCGGGTGCGTATTTTGGCTGCAACAATATAGTGGTCCGAGTCGATGTTAGGACCTCGGAGCGCACGCACATCTAAGACACTGGAGACGTGTCTTCCGTCTATCACAACATGATCGATCTGGTTGGTGGTTTTTCGATCTGGAGACAGCCAGGTAGCTTGATGTATCTTCTTATGCTGGAATCTAGTGCTACAGATAACCATATTTCGGGCCCCGGCGAAGTCGATCAGCCTCAGCCCATTTGGGGATGTTTCCGCGTGGAGGCTGAATTTACCGACCGTAGTGCCAAAGATACCTTCTCTGCCCACCCTGGCATTGAAGTCGCCAAGCACGATTTTGACATCGTGGCGGGGGCATCTCTCATAAGTGCGCTCCAAGCACTCATAAAAGGCATCTTTGGTCACATCGTCCTTCTCTTCCGTCGGGGCGTGGGCGCAAATCAGCGATATGTTGAAGAACCTCGCTTTGATGCGGATTGTGGCTAGACGTTCATTCTCCGGAGTGAATGATAGTACTCGGCGACGGAGTCTCTCTCCCACCACGAATCCAACACCAAACTTGCGCTCCTTTATATGGCCACTGTAGTAAATGTCACAAGGACCTACTCGTCTCTGTCCTTGTCCCGTCCATCGCATTTCTTGGACGGCGGTGATGTCAGCCTTTATCTTTACGAGGACATCTACCAGCTGGGCAGCGGCACCTTCCCAATTAAGGGACCGGACATTCCAGGTGCATGCCCTCAAATCATAGTCCTTATTTCGTTTGCCATGGTCGTCATCAAAAGGGGGGGCTCTCATCCGAGGCTGTTTATTCTTTTTCATTGGGGGTGTTTTTTTACGTGGCGGGTCCCAAACCCAGCGCACAACCCTATGCAGGGGTGTTTCGCCTTCTCACTTTAGCTCGCCTTCAAACGGATGTTCTTAGGCTACCCAGAGGATACTTGGTCAAAGACCGGAAGTCGTGAGCTGCTTGAGTCATATGTAAAAGAATCGTTTCTGGCCACTCCCAAGTGAATGGCGATCAGAGAACTTTCCTCACTTGCGTGAACTTCTACACATGACCCCATCCTCTATATTAGGTTGTCAAAAAAGTCTTGCGGTTTTTTCGCTAGTTGGCGCTGCAAGCGCGTAGTTCTAGTTTTATTCGTCGCATCGGGTTATGCTATACCTTTTTGGAAAGCTCATTTCATGCACTAACACGTGTTTGATTGATTGTCGTTTCTTTGTAGTCGTTCGTGAGTTATAGTGTCGCAAACATGGGGCAAAATAAAGAGAAAATACCGCATATTTTACAGTAGTACTACGATAAAGGCAAAAATGCATCTCAAGCCGCCAATAAAATTTATGCAGTTTATGGACTCGCTACAGTTTCTATTTGCACCGCACAACGATGGTTTCAACGTTTTCGTTCTGGTGTAGAGGTGGTCGAAGATGTGCCACGCTCCGGAAGGCCTGTCGTCGAAAATTGCGATAAAATCGCTGAGTTGGTCGAAAGAGACCGGCATAGTAGTCATCAAACCATTATAAACCATTTGAAGAAGCTTGGAGTCACTAAGAAGCTTGATATAAGGGTGCCACATGAATTGATTCAATAAATATACCGCAAGACTTTTTTGACAACTCATTATAATAGTAGTATATAACTAAGCCATAAACAAATTTTATTTTATCCATATCATGTTAGATTATGCAACACAACCAGAAAAAAATAAAAAAAAGTATTTAATCTAGACAAATAGAGAAGAGTCCTGTAAAACAACTACTGATCAAATCGTACTTTAATTAAAAGACATTTCTTTTAAAAGCTAAATTAGTTTAATATTACCAAATTCACAAAACTAATTCACACCTTTCTCACACATACGGCTAAAGAATTGCAATGTGCATAATTCTTCCAAAAGATTAAAGTTTCCTTTAGTCGCGAGTTGCTAGAAATAAAGTTGATGATCTTTATGAGAGTCTTTCTTTCAACCAAAAAAAAAAACAACAATTTTGATATTGACCAGAAACCGATGTTCTATGGAGTTGTAAAGAAATTAGAATTGTACTATAATTGAATTAGCGTTTAAAATAAAGTTTTCATTTTTTCAATAACAAACACCGGATGAAAAAAATTAACAAAGTATGAATGAAAAAATAATAATTTTAATCCGAAGTATATAATTAAGAATTAAAAAAGTTTTTTTTTTTTAATCAATACTTTTTAAAGTTTTAAATCTAAATATCTTTTGGGGGTTTAAACAAGTTCGGTGTAACATAACATTTTTTACCCTAGCAATTGATTAAGTTGCAGATCTTAATCGAGCAGGCACAATATTTTATAACAGTGCACAGTTGCTGGCGTATGCCAATGTTATTGATATCATTGGCCGCTATTCGTATTAACCACGCATAACTCTTTCCAACAGGTGCTACTTCGGACTAAGTAGGCAATTGAGAAGTAAAGTCCTATCTCGGCGAATATAAACCAAACTCTATAAGTCATGCATTATTCCCGTCCTGCTATATGGTGCGGAGGCACGGACGACGATAACATCTGATGATTCGACAGTACAAGTTTTCGAGTGAAAGGTTCTGTGGAAGATGCATGGTCCTTTGCACATTGGCAACGGCGAATATCACATTCAATGGAACGATTAGCTGTTTGAGTTTTACGAGGCATTGGCTTAGTTTATCGATTTATAATACAATGGCTAAGCTGGCTAGGTCATGTCGCACGAATGGAGGAAAAAGCTGCAGCTCTGAAAGTATTCGACGCAGTACCCGCCGGGCGAGGCAGAGAACTTGGAAGACCTCCACTTCGTTAGAAAGGCCAGGTGGAGAAAGAACTGGCTACACTTGGAGTCTCCAATAGGCGCGAAACTGCGGAGAGGAGAAACGATTGAACGGAACGCAAAATCAATTTGCAAACTTGGTTGTTAAATCTTGAATGGTTTCGGAGATATCTAAATATATTAAACATATTAGATGGCGAGAAATTCCCACTTTTTACTTATTTTTGCCATGGATGCTCCTACCTAATGCACTTCGTTAAGCTATATAAAAGCCTATATTTTAAAATAAGTTAATTTTTAAGACATGGAAATGGTTCTATTATGCAACCCTCCTTTTGTGCCAAGGAGCACGCGTACTAAATTTCACAAAGGTATATATTTTAATTTGTTCTCAAGTCAGCGCTAGGCGGACGTACAGATAGTCACTCGGAATTCAACTGGTCTCGTCGTCATTATGATAATTTATATGTACTAAAATGTAACTCCATATCTATCCCTCAAAGGCATAGGTGATACAAACAACCGTGAGGTACGCTGTAGCAACATGTTACAAGAGTACAAAAATTAGCTTTCAAATCTTTTACGCAATCCAGGTAAATAAAGGTATTTTCTGCCACGTCTAACTAACAGTGTCTTACTGCAGTCAGCATCTGGCTATGCGAGTATAGCCACTAGAAGGTCAGTTTTTCTGAGTTCTTTTCGCAAAGAATTAACTAACCGCCAACACAATCAAAGGATTATTCGGGTTGTCTTTATTATTTTTTAATTCGATTTATAGAATAATTTTTACGAATATCTTCTTTCAGATTCTTTCATTATCGAAACTTGATTAATAGCCGATGTCACTGACTGTGAGTCTACCAACAACACTCCAAAGCTGTCATTCTCAGTTCGTGCAACAACAAAACTATTTCTTCCCTCAACATGACTACATATACGAGGAATCTTTTACATACTATACACACAAATATATAAATGGCACTGTGATCACACGCATACAGCATTATGAATGCCTTTGTAACCACAGGTTTGGATCATACTCGAAGCGCACAATCTCTACAGACTATGTTGATTTATACATATGTTTGTGCATTTGTTCCATGATTCGGTGGGGAACACCGATCGTAGCCAAGCCATATGTAGTTATGTGTAAGTTCAGATGTTTATATATACTCAAATGTATTATATAAACAAAATCAAATGTTCGCCTACACAACCTGAAATGAAGTATCCAACTAGTTTTCAAATAAACTAGTTTACGTCCAAAATTTCTTGAATAAAATTGAGCTAGTCCAAAAATTCTCAATAAATTCCTAATTTATTAAAAAGTTTTTCTCGAGATTATTGTAAATTTACGTATTAAAATCTGAGGCTAAAAATTTATAATTGGAATATTTTACATTAAATTTAATAAATACTTGTTTTTTATGAATTTAAAGATTATTTTTTATTACCTTACTACTTTATTTTTCTATATTCTAAGTCGTAAAGAATAGATCTAGTATGACATCGGAAAGAAAGATAAAAAATTGATTCGAAACGAAATGTAAAATAACAAAATTTTAGGAAAAAATAATTTAAGAGTGTTCTGCAGTCAAAAAAGGAAGGAAAGAAGCGTAGCTGAATTTTTAAGGGTTGAAATCGTTTATCTCCATTTCTGGCGAAACTATTGTTCCTATAGTTATGGCAAAGTTACAGGTAATGAAAATACCCTATATAGCTACTTTATAAAGAACAGAAATCATCAAAATTTATATGAAAAATTCATATAACCCAATTTTTGGGTTTTTATTTGTATCTTGTACAAAAACTTTCCTTCTTATTTCCCAAACATACTGCATTTTTTATTTATAATATCTATTATTTCTCCTGAATAGGCTATAATCGCGTAAGCGGTGTCTACGCCAGTAAAGAAGATTATTTCTCCTTGTATTGACCTAATATCGAAGAAAATAATTTCCCAATTAAAAGATCTCAAGTCAAAAATTGCCAAACAACTTTTTTCTATAGGACTCGTAGTTTCGCCAGAAATCGAGGTAAACCGTTCCTAACCCATATATATTCACCCACGCCCCTCCTCATCCCTTAATGTTTGTTATTCTATCTTTCGTTTCCGATAGGTTTCAATCTTCTATATATTTCTATTTGTAAAAGCTTCTGCACTAGTTACTAGTGATAATAACTGGTTGAAATGACTACAGGGTAAATATTATACGGTGCAGGGCATTACGCCGTCAGTGTGACTCAAGTCGCATATAACACGAATTTTTAATTTCGAACACAAACTTCTCAAGACAGAAACATTAATAATAATTTTTGTGGTTCTACATACATTTGTATTACTATACTCACAAGTACATATAAACACATTTTTGTGTCGATGTTCGTTTTGTTTTCAGGATTGTACGTACACGCATGCAGACAAGATTACGGCACATGTTCAAAAAGCCAAATGACATTCGGATGCATTGAAGAAGCAATTGTGCAATAGTAATATCGCTGGATATGCCAGAACCAAATTAAATTCAATTAAAATACACATAAAATACTATTATGCCTATAATTACATAGAATACGAGTATTTTGAATAAAATAAAAATTGTATTTAATTTTTGAAAAAATTATTATCACAGTAAAAATATATTGTCAAATAATATTGGGTACTTAATATTTGCGTAAGTAAACGTTTGCTTAAGTATTTAAGTTAAAGTACATATAAAAACTTAGATATATAATTATATATAAAAATTATCACAAATTAAAAATAAGCAAATACACATTTGTAGTAATCAAACTCTTGTTTCTATATTGTCTTTTGAACAGCTTTTTACTTAATCTTTACTTTTACTTTGGCCGGAAGATGAATTAAATAAAACCACCTAAACTTATGTACTTCCACATAAAAATAATTTTTGGAGGAATAATCGTTTTCACGTTGCTTTACTTATCTGACTTGTGTTTGATTCATTGAAAGTTGGTCAAAGTGCCTGTTGTCCAAACCGGCCTACGGCACAATGCGTATAGATAACGAGAACAAAAGCGACATAGCCAATGGTCAGCTTTCAGGGATAAAATAAAAATTTTGACTTGCTTCCGCTCCGCTTCAAACTTTAAGTTCATATAACAAACAGAATTTAGGACATAAACGGACAATATTCATATTTGGCTACACAAATTCCGAATCTATTCTTACTGTTGCGAATCAACACACGCCAACCACGATAACACATTTAAATGTGTACTTTCAGTCACTCCAGCTTTAATGCAGTGGACAATAATGTTTGTTATGTTACAAATGTCCGCAGAGACTTTAGTAATCTATCATTTGTGTATTCATCGATGTCAAAGGCATACCCCACCAGACCTTTTGCGATATTCGGGCAGTGCCCGTTTTGTTCCAACAATTACCCATAACGGAACTCACTTGAAGCCTATAGTGTGAGTTGTGAAATGACCAAATAAATGAGCTTTCTGTCAAGAGGCGAAGAGGGTGTTAGCCAGCTACGCAGTTGGGCAGATGAAATGCTCCAACGTTCGATCAAGTAATTTGTCAAAACGATGGCTCCACTACACGTGGCAATACACTTCACTATAAAAACAGATTTGTGTAGGGTTCCCTGAAAGGCTATAAAATGGGAAGGCAACGAATATAATATAATAATCCAATATAATATTAAAATATTATCAAAAACTTTAAAATAGATTTTTTTTTAATATAATACGACTTTCTTATGTACGATATACAAAGAAGAGTTACAACCAAAATTTAAATTTCGTTTCAATATGGGTAGTTTTACGCTCTTTCCTTCTGCTGCAAACTTGTGAAAAGTGATGTAGTGTTATTTTTATTTTAGGTGGCGCCACATAAAGCCGTTAATGTCGTGATGCTGTTGATGACATACTGTATATATATATATATATATATATATATATGTACATATATATATACAGAATATATATTAAATAAAAAGTCGTATTATATTAAAAAAAAAACGTTATATTCGTTATATATACATACATATATATAAATATCTGTGTATGTAAATATATTTATCATTTCATCTTGAATTCTATTATATTTTATGTATGGTATACACACGAACAAAATGAAGATTTTATTTTTAACTTATTGAAAGCTTAACTGAAACTTTTTTGCAAATCTAATATTTTTCACGAAACCAAACGTCCGTAAGAACACCTGGCACTCGATTTTATCTATTTGTGCCAATACTACATACTAACACGCCACATACTAATAATCTGTTCCCTGAAATTCATTACCAATCATATAGAGTAAAATCACCCGGATGTTATATGTTTGTTATAAGGAAGCTAGGTCAAGTTTTCGTCCAATTCTATCCATTCAAGGCGCAAACATACACTGTTATCAATGAAACACACTCTATTATTTTCACTGATATAACTCACTTTTTGGTTATACGGTATACGGTCAAGTCACCTGGGAGTTCGAAAGTCGTTGTATTAGGTATATGGTAGATGAAGTATTTACCTGATTCAAACCATTTTTGACGCACAGATATACCACTGTCAGGAAAGAAATTTCTCCGAATTTCAATTATATAGCTCACACATTGACCGATATTTTCGTTGAAAAGTCTGCTTTAGGTACTGGGGTCTAAATATTCGGTAACAAGGGGCTTGAACAGTTTTTGTTGGATTTGGACATATTTTGGTCATTGGTGGCAGAGCTGTTTTGCACTGTTACATAGGAATGTGACAAAAATGTTACTTCCCAAATTTTGTTGAAATCGGTCAAGCGGATTTCGAGATATGTGATTTCACCTTAAAATTAAGTTTCAGTTTTACCGCGGCTACTATCAAGCCTTCTCATAACATCTTGGGTACAAAATTTAATGCTTTTGTCGCTGCAGTAGTCCGATTACGCCCCTCTGCAATACCAACCGTCTTACGATGCCGCCAAACACACAAGTTTCAATAAGATACATATGTCAATTGTTGCTCAAATTGCATCTTTTTACTTGCAACCAAAGGATGCAAACTTCGTTACTAAGAAGTCTTAAAAGCGAGCAGAATTTAAACACTATATGTATATACTATAAATGGTATATACATCAAGCACTCACCTTACTCTGCTATGGCAACTAACGAAGATAATACTTATTAAATAACTTTAGCGAACAAAGCATATATTTGTACCCTGAATTGAGTATATTAATTTTGCCACGAAGTTTGTAACACTCAGAAGAAGACGTAGGAAAACCGTAAAATTTTCATAAATATATAACTGATCATCTGATGTCCATCTGTCCGTCGGTATACATATATGCGAACCAGTCTTTGCGTTTTTGATACATCGCCTCGAAATACTGCATTTAATCTTTTTTTCATCAAAATGCTACCCGGAATTTCCTCCATCCTCTTATAGGTTTAATTTACATATTTTACAAACCTCTTAAGCTATAGAAACCAAATTTTTCAAATAGTGAGAAAATTTGTAAAATCAGATGATAACCGTGCCCCTTAGAATGGTTATGTATAAAACTACTAAAACAGCGATAACTCAATAAAAAAGCACGCCAGCGGCATTAAATTTCACAGTAAAGATGCTTGGAAGACCTTTATAGGAGCCGGCGACAAGATAGCACAATAGGCGTTACACTGCCCACTTTTATGTAAAATCATATGTCTAAGGTACTACTTGGCCAAGTTCAACTAAATTTGGTGCCTAATATTAACCTTTTTGATGTCTTTACGTTACGAAATTTATCCGACTACAACCACAACTTACCATATACAGTATATAAATCGATATCGATATCGTTATCGAAATAAAACTTTGCGCAAATATTTATTTTGAAATAATTAATCTCGTTGCAAAAGATTGTCGATATCGGGCTAATTTTGAAGCCGAATATGCAGACTTCGACATCTATAGCTAACTTTCGGTGAAAATAATGGTTTTTATGATGTGTTAACTTTATACCGCACATGTCAGTAAATATGTGATTTATCTTAATCAAATTATCAGGGCATTCCGTCTTGTAATAACAGTTTTCCCGACTTCCCCTGACTTTAAAGCGTTTACCCGTGTAGTATTTTAAAGACATTAAGGGTTCAAGCCTTCTTCTAAAAAATTATGTGGTTTAGCGCTTAAAAAGGATGAAGATTATCTAGACCTTGGTCAAAACCTCATATACCTAATGTAATATTTTCCACAAATACTTTCTATATACATATCTTACATGTGGCCTCTTTGGTTGTGCTTTTAACGAAAATATGCATCTCATTTGAGTTAATTATGCCGAACACTAACAGATATACAAGTAGAAACTAAAGGGTCGCTATTATATTGGACATTAAATGTTTCTATATTTGTCGTTCGATCAGAGAGGGCATTGCTACAAGCCCACAATTTTTTTTTTGTTTGCTGGTACAGTTTTCATACAAGGTCCTTTCCAAAATAAACAGGACTTTTTGAATCTAACGCCCCCTGGTGGCGCCAACTACATACATGTCGACTGGTGCGTTAGAATCTGCTATCTTATCGATTGTCCAGTGAGAATTATTGCGTTTTATGTGTCAGTATTTTTGTGTTATCGGTGCGAAAATGAGCTTCGAACAAAGAGCCAACATTAATTTTGTTTTAAAATGGAAAAACTTTTACCGAAACGTTTCAATTGATGAAAAAAGTTTATGACGATGATTGTTTATCCCGTAACAGAGTGCACGAGTGGTTTCACCGTTTTCAAAGTGGTCGAGAGGCATAAATGGCGATCAACATGTAGACCAATCAAGATCCGTGATCACCGGAAATTCCATCGAAACTGTGTGTGAATTCATCAAAAATCAGCAAATCATCATTCAAATTCATGGAAATGGAATTGAACAACTCCAAAACATCGATTTATCGCACTTTGACCAAACATTTGGGCGTATGAAAGGTGTGTGCACGATTTGTTCTGCACAAATTGACTGACGACCAAAAATTTCTCAGAATCCCACATTCGATCGACGCTTTTGACTGATTATTTGACCAATAATCAAATTTTAACCATTAACCACTCCCCGTATTCACCTGATATGGCACCGTGCGACTTCTTCCTTTTCGGAAAATGCATTTGCCCATGAAAGAAAAATGTTATGCAGGCGTAGAAGCCATTCAAAAGGCTTGAACCGGCATACCAGCCAACGAGCTAAAACACTCGTTCGACATGCTTTTGGGCCGTGCAAAAAGCTATATTGAAGCAGAAGAAGACTATTTAGAATAAAATAAATTGATTTTGCCGTAAAAATCATTTGTTCTGCTATTTTTGTTAAAGTACTGTTTACTTTGGAACGCACCTTGTATGAACGTATGTGAAGTTTCATTTCAATCTGTCAATTCATTCTTTGTTTACATGCCATTTAGTGTCGCCGTGTCACAATATTTTTTTTTACAAAAAGAAAAAATCGAATATCGTGCAATAATAAAATTCTTATTTTTGGATGGTGCAGCACCAAAAGAAATTCAATGACTGTTCACCTACGATTAGAACAGTAGAAAGATGGATTGTTGAATTTAAATGAGGTCGTACAAGCCATGAAGGCGATCCACTTAAAGGACGTCCAAAAAGCATGTCAACACCAAAAATCACAGTCAAAATACAGGATATGGTTTTGGAAGATCGTCGATTGACTGAAAAAGATTTAGTAGAGGCTCTACACATCTCGTTAGGCAGTGTGAGCCATATTTTAAGTGAAATTTTGGGTTTTAGAAAGCTGTATGCACAATGGGTGCGGCATTCGCTAACAATGGAACCAAAATACATGAGAATGCGACTCAGCAACATTTTGAGCGTTTTAAAAGAGATAAAGTAGATGAAACTTGGTCACCATGAACCTGCATCAAAACAAGAGGATAAAGAGTGGTGTAAATCTGGTCGTCGAGTTCGTGTCTGGAAATCGGCGAAGAGATTATGGCATCAGTTTTTTGGATTACATGCAATCTGGTAAAACAATTAATTCTAACTACATATTATTGCGACCTGTTGGCTCAGTTGAAGGAAAAAAAATCGTGAGAAAAGACCCGGTTTGCAGAAGTAAAAATCCTTTTTCATCGGGACAATGCATCGTATCACAAGAGCATTTTGACAAAGGCTAAAATCCATGAATTAAAGTTTGAATTGTTGAAGCATCTCCCGTATTTGGTCCCCACCGACTTCTATTTGTCTCCAGAACTCAAAAAATGTATGCGTAGCAAACGTTTTTTATCAAATGAAAAGGGCATAACGACTGTTTAAGCGTATTTTGCAGACCTTCCGGATTCTCACTTCAGGAATGGGATCCACAGATTGGAAGATCGATGGAGCAAGTGTACTAATATTCAAGGAGATTATACTGAATAGTAAAGTGTATTTTGAATCATAAAATTGTGTTTTTCTTATCAAACGACAAAACTTATTGAACAGCCGGTAACTCATACACTGGTTAGTCGGGCTCCGAGATTTGGGATTTCACCAAAACGTGGGCGGTACCACACCCATTGTCCCATTTTCATACCGGTTCTGATAAAGTCTTCTACCATCTCGGGAGTACTATTAATAGTTTTAAACAGCACCGTTATACGGGGAGTGAGCGGGGTTATCTTCCGATTTCACACCGTTGGTGGGAGCTTCAAATCTTAACAAATTTGGTTGCTGTAGCTATAATGGTTTAGGAGATATGCACATTTAACGTGTTAGAGGGTGTGGCCACACCCACTTTTTCAAATTTTTACCCATAGGTGTCCCTTGCTACTACAATCCCCTATGGCAAATAACAATTTTATATCTTAATTTAGTGCTTACTTATCGCACTTCATATGTTTTCGGTTAATGGCGATTTGTGCGCGGGGCAGTGGTCCGATTACGCCCATTTTACGAACTCGTAAGTTTTTTTTTTGTTCCAAGAAACCTGCACACCAATTGCATCAAGATATCTCAATTTTTACTCAAGTTACAGCTTGCGTGGACGGACGGACGGACAGATGGACAGTCAACCGGATTCCAACATTTATCATCATCCTGATCATTCATATAAATATATACAACCCTATATTTATATCGATTAGTTTTAAGTGATATGTACAACCGTTAGATGAACAAATAATTAAGTTATTATTTGATTTTGATTGGAAACTAATTTCAACTTATCTTGAATTGTTTTAATTAAATGCGTTGTAAGTGAATGGAGAGTGCGAATGAAGAAGTAAATATAAACAAGTAAGGAATAGATAAGTTCGAGTGTAACTGAACATATCATTCTCTTGAAAAGTGCCAGGATCAAAGCCGGGAATTACCTTCAGGTGCATAAGGTTTGTTACTTTATTATATAAGGCACAAAGATGTACGTTATTAGAAAAACACGGTTTGTTAATTTTATTAAGGTAACTCTCACAGTTTAAGGTCAACCTAAAGTTCGAAAATTTTTCTTTTGGGTATTTGGGTCTAAAGGAATTATAGATCCGGTTCAACTCACTCTTGACGTATAGCAAACTATTATCAGAAAGCGACATTCTCCAAATTTCTTTAATATACATATCTCTCAGATTGACCGATATTTGTTATAAAAAGTTAGCAACGGGCACTGAGGACTCCTTATTCGGTATATGGGGTCTTGAAAGGTTGTACTCCAAAGTTTTATTCGAATTCATTCATTGGTGCTTGATTTTTATACTAAAAATCGTCTAATTTTTTCACCTGCTTCTATGATGCCTTCTTGTGCTATCCTGGATTTAAATATTAATATCACTCAGGCATTTAGTTATTGATATATTGCAATTTTAGTTTTATATATTAATTTGCGGCTCAATTATAGGTTTTTGATTAATAGTGTTTTGTAGACGTAGTAGTGGTCTGACTACGACCATCTACTAACACGTGTTTTCTGTTTTTGCAAAGAACACCTTTTACGACGATATCTCAATTTTACTCAAGTTTCATTCGTTACAAATACAAAACGTTCAATGAAGTGGATTTTCTGTAAGTGAAAGCGATCTGCATTTGAAATATGTAGTTTTTCGTAATCTTGCAACTAATTACAGAAATTGAGTTAATTATACCAATTCCTCATTATCATTAAAAACATACATTCCGTACTGAAGTATGTGTAAATGCGATAAAGTAAGGAACTATACTGCGAGAAAGAAATACTCTAATCTCTGTGTTACAGGCTTTGACCAGAAAGTAATAGGGTAATAATTCTCCGGGCTCCCAGCAGGCCACTTCTTGCTAAAGCAACATCTGGGTAAGCCTGCTTGATCATATGTAACGTCTCTGTCGTAGACAGAACATGTACAAATTAAAAATTAGACATACGAAACATTTACATTTGAAAAGCTGTTGCAAGCAGACCGAATATCAGTGCACAACCTACCAACTGACGTCTCCTACATTTACAAGACATAAACATCTAAAAAATAATGTATTTCTTAGTGCATAGTGCCCATACGACTTTTGGTTTAAGTTTTTAAGGTGTAAATGATTTCTTCCTAGGGTCTTCATAAGGTCTTATTTGTGTTTCTTTACTATATTATTTAACTTTTTATACTCTCGCAAAGATTCTGTCCATAGAAATGTATCAATTGCAGTATTTTCACAAAACTTAATACGGGTATTTCTTATAATTCCGAGTAGCCTGTTATTGCAGGAAAACAAAATCGGCTATTGACATGCTCACAAAAAAAAGTAAAGAGGGGCTATATTCGGGTGCAACAGAGCATTTTACACTCTTGCAGGATCAAAGCTAGGGAAATACACCCAACTTTTTTTTTACACGGTTTCTTTCTACACAGATTTGAAGTTACACGGTTGAGATTTTTTTTTTTTTGTAAAAAAATGTTTAATCTACTACGGTTTCAAAATCACTGTTTTGTAATTATGTTTGTTTTTACCACACTTAGCACCATTGCTGAAATGAACATACACAGTAGTAGGAAATCCCCTTGTTCGATAACTATTACCTACACATTTTGTTCGCATGATTTTACATTGCTGAAATGGATATCTCCAGCGATGATACCGACTTTAGTCCAGTTCGTCGCAAACAATTGCGCTTGTTATTAAGTAGCGACGAATAATTATGTAGCTATGTAAATATTCTTTCTTTATTTCTATTCTAAATTTTTTGTTCTTAGTTCTAGGTTTCTTAGATTTTTTTTGCTTTTTTGCTTAATCTACCAATTTTACCTGTATGAATTATGTATTTTAAGCTTTAACGCTCAATAAAATGCCATATAAACATACAATTTGTATGCACATCTGAAATTTTATAGTTTTCAACATTTTTTACACGGTTTTTCGATGTAAGTATAGTTTTTTAATTCATCTTACAAGGGTTTCAGATGACATGGAACGTATCCCCCATTTTACTTCAGGAAACACCTCTTTTTTTTTGATTTCTGAGGAACGTATCTACCGTGTAAAAAAAGTTGGGTGTACCTTAAGGTGTAAAATGTCAAGCAGAGCATCGTAATCCACCCAATTTTATGTATACATACATAGATATAGGGCTGTGCTCAAAAGGGTGACGCACAGTGGCATTTCGGCGGAAAAAATAGGATTTTTCCACTTTTCAATTTTGTTTTGTAAAGAAATCTTTGGATAAGAAAAATTCAACAAGGTTTTTTAAAAAAGTGAAATTTTATAGTTAAAAAAACTAACAGAAGGGGACGGAAAGTTATTCAATAAAATCAGATTAAAATTATTATCCAAATAAAGAATTTTTTGTGTGTAAGTTTATAGCTATGGCTTTTCTTTTATTTTTTAGTGAAAATATAGCACCTACTTGTTTATAAAAAAAAAAAAATGTTGAAATTGGCAAAGTAAGCTAATTTTTATAATTTTTCAAAAATTATACCAAAAAAATATCAACTTTACATTTTTTGATGTAAAAAAATTTTATGTGCTTTGCCTTGCTTAGCCCTCTTACTATAAAAAATTAAAGTTCCGAGTCTATACTTTCAATTAAAAAACAAAGCAACCGCCAATTTCCGTCCCTTTTAGTAACATCGATTTTAATACTGATGTCTTCAACAGACTTCTTATAACTTCGGATCCTTACATAAGTTCTTTTGAACTAGATCCCATTGTTAAAGATATGGTGCTTGCATAATATTCCAAATAAAAACTGACACAATTTTTCAATTAAAACATTGCATATTATATTGGATTTTTATCAAGGTAAAGGTATAAATAACGTCACTTTGCGTTTAAGTTTAATTTTTTTTCATCAGGAGAACTCAATTAAGAAGTGTCCCGAATTTTAAGTCCCTAGGTCCAAAAATAAAAATTTTGGCAATTGCAGTTATATGGGAGGTGAGTGTGGCAGTGGGCGGTTTTCCATGATTTTTTCAAAATTTCTTAATTTAGTTCAGAGAAGTGTTTCTGCAAAGTTTCATTGTTGTACGACCACTCCTTCTATTTTTTTCCAAGAAATGTATGGAGCGGTGCCACTGTGTGACGTTTGAATTTAAACTGCGCGCGTCGAAAGATTTGGAGAATTATCATTTTTAGGTTGGTAGTACTGTCTGTCACATTTATGTCAAATTTCATGTCAAAATATTCATTAGTGTTTGAGATACGTGTCGTTTTGTAAGCTGCTAAAAGAGAGTTTTTCGTTTCTTGCGATGTCGAAATTTGTTGAGCAAAGAATTTGCATTACATTTTGTTTGCGGAATCAGTTTTCTGCTGCGGATACGTTGGGGATGGTGCAGCAAGCCTTTGGTGATGATGCTATGTCTAAGAAAAATAAACAAGTGGTATAGTGAGTTCCAAGCCGGCTGTGAAGCGTCCAGGGCCACCATCAACCTCAACCGACGAAGCTCACGTTCAACAAATTAAAGATTTGGTGTTGAAAACCGTCGATTAACAATCATCAAATCAAGGTCTCTAGATGATGAAGTTGGTATATCGAAAGGCTGAGCCAATACCATTCTGAAGGATGTTTTGGGCCTCAAGCGCGTCAAATCTCGATTGATACCGAAAACATTGAATTTTTTGGAAAAAAAGGCGTCGCGTTGACGTGTGTGAAACGATGCTTTCCGACTACCAGGGTGTCATGAAATGCATTATAACTGGCGATGAGACTTGGATCTATGCTTACGACCCCGAAACAACCGATCAATCGAGCGAACATCGTGCCAAAAGAGAGCAGAGACCAAAAAAATCGCGCCAAAGCCGCTCAAAAATCAAGGTCATGTTGACTGTTTTATTAAGATGAAGTTATCTAATCGATTATCGTGGTGTTGTGCAATATGAATTCCTTCCAACTGGTCAAACAGTCAACAAGGAATATTATTTGAACGTTATGCGTCGTATGCGTAACGCTAACCGCCTAAAAAGGCCGGAATTGTGGAAAGACAATTCTTGGTTTTTACACCACGACAATGCACCATCCCATACTGCCCTCGTAATTCGTGATCATTTCGCCAAAAACTCAACCCATATCGTTCCGCAACCACCGTATTCATCTAAGCAGGCGCCGTGCGCAAAAGACCGCTCCGGGGACACCGTTTTTATACGATAGAGGAGATTCAAACCGCAGCGAAGACGGAACAGAAGACCATCCCGGAAAGTGACTGCAACCAGTGTTTCGAAGATTGGAAAATCCGTTGGCATAAGTGCATTGCATCGGGAGGGATTACTTTGAAGGGGATGAAATTGATTTGGAAGAATAAATAAAGAATTTTCAAAATAAATACAATGTCACCTTTTTTTGGGCACAATAGTACAATCAACAATTATGTGAAGTAAAGTCAGAAGGATATTTGAAAATCCTGATATTAGTTATATGGGGAGTAGGTAAAGTTTTCACCCAGTTTTATTTATTTAGGCACAAAGATACACTGTTATGTGAACACACACGCTTTGTAATTTTCATTGAAATAACTCAAATAATGACCGATATCACTAGGAAGTTTATATTAGGAATATGGGGCTCAGGGAATTATTGACCGGATTCAACCCTTTTTTATACACAGTATACTATTGCCAGGGAAGGATTCTCTATGAATTTCAGTTGTATATCCCATCCAATTACCGATATTTTCAGTAAAATTCAACAATAGAATACTGGAGTCCACATTTATGGTATTTCGGGGCTTGAACCGTTTTAATTGGATTTGGAAAATTTTTGGTCATAAAAAGGCATATTAAAAAAACAAGAAAAAACGTTAACTTCGGCTGCACCAAGCTTGACTGAACATTCGAGTATGAAACTATTAACAACCAGTATATATTTTCCACAAATGGGTGGTTAAATTGAGCTTCTACAAGGAGACATAACTTGAGATGTGGACAATTTTAAATATATTTATTGTTTGTGAAAAGATAGCTTCGTTAGGAAAATTATGTATGTTCTTATTTAAAAACTTTGTTAATTTATTTGAAGATTTTTAGGATCATAGTAAAGAAAAGTTGGCATCAACACAATATAAACTAATATTCTAGACTTATTATATCAATTGTTATTTACTTCTCTACTTTCATTAAGATGAAGTTATCTAACATAATGTTATGTAACATTGTAACATATAATTTTTTATAAGTGGACTGGATCATGCATAAGATTTTCGAAGTAACACTTCCACACCACAAGTGCAAGTAAAAGTAGACCAAGTAATGTAATTGATCTGAAAATGTGCGCCGCATCACATTTCTTTTGTTAAAACGAAGTTAGTATATACATATGTTGTAATTGACGCCGTTGATGGCAATGTTCACTCGTACTGCAACAGTTGTTGTTGCCTGGCCCTAGTGATATTAGGGATGGGTTGATTAATGGCTTGCAATTATTCAAAATCAACCAATGCAAGCAATTATTCCTCACATACATTTCAAGTCCTGAGTGAGGAATTTTTAATCCAGCTCAGGCAACTGTTTCCTTTTACAAGTACAACAGGGAAAGTAATTCAAAATTGTTATTAGAAAGGAGAAACTGGGGAGTTCCAAATTGAACTCAGAAATATTTGCGCAACCAGGGTACATATGTATAAATATGTTTTACACAAATTTTAATTTTTTTCAAATTCAATAGTTATTAAATAAAGTTTTCAATAATTCCGCTAACAAGAGTTAACAAGTTCTATATTCTCTTGCCACCTGGACATATCAAGATATAGAAATGAATTAATTAAATTGAACAGATTGATAAACCTTAGTGGAAAATAGAATGACAACAAACGAATACTAAAGAAACTGAAGAGCCGTATGTAATACTAGTCTCCAGCATCCTGTCGTTTCCCCTTTTTCCTTACTAAATAACTTTCCTCTACTAATGCCTCTACTGACGCCAGCAGACATTCCTCTGTTCCAGATCCAACGCTTGTTTCTGTTGTTGCAGTTGTTTATTGTGTTAGTAGCCTTGTCGTTTAGTTGTTGTTTCGCCTCTATTGTCCTTGGTGTTTGTGCTCCGCTTCAATGCGCTACTACTGGCTTCTCCCTGTTTCCAACCATATATGTAACAGTCTGATTTTGACATTGACGAATTCAACGCCATTTGTCATCTGTCTTACCCATAGGAATGAAAGGAAAAACAAAACATGAAAAAATATTACAGGAGGATGCCTACGAAAAACTATACCCCATCCAGAGGCTTATAATTTCTATACAAATCTTCATTTCCACCCTTTAGTAAGCGAGCTGCTGTCATGTAGACCTAAAACTTCTCATCTTTATGCCAACTTTCCGTCACCTGTCATCAAATACACATTGGACACTGAGCCATAGATAGAAACTTATAGCATATCTTCACCATCGCTATAAAATGGGGATAAAAAAGAACAGCCCAAAGTTTTTACAGTCGTTGTTTTTTTTTTTTTTTTTTTTTTGATTGTAATATGAATTTTTTCATCCTCATAATCAGATTTTAACTGATTTCAGCATTAGTGTGCTAAATTTTTTCCCTAAGAAAGTAGTAGACAGTTTTTATCTAATTTTTCCAATTTCTATGCTCTTCCAACATGTTGGCACAGAGTATAGTAGTTTTGTTCATCTAAAGGTTTTTTGTGTCACCTAAAACTTATCTAGTGTTTCCGCCCCTCTAACTAACTCTATCAGTTTGTTGACGATGGGCTTTAATCTTTCACACAGTACGCTCGATAGAACCTTATATTTGATTTTGAGAAGACTTATCCCACGGTAATTTTCGCAGATTGTGGGATCTCCTTTTTCTTAGATTAGGCAGAGCACACTTATATTCCAATCGTTGGGCATGCTTTCCTCCGATTATATTTTCCAAAGAAGCTAATGCATGTTCCTAAGTAGTTCTTTGCCGGAGTGTTTAAATTCTGTATTTTTGATCTGGGCAAATCAAGAAGCATTAAATCTAATGGCAAAACTTTGCACAAATAATGCCTTCGAAGTATTCCATTTCACAATTAAAAAAATTTCAAAACCAATTTAAACTATTCAAGACCCTTGGTACCAATTATTTGGACCTCAGTACTTATAGATGCCTTTTTACCGCAAATATCGGCCAATGTGAGGTACCTTAATGAAACACAGGTAGCGTTATATTAGTCGTAGTAGTAGTAGTAGGCATAATAATAGTATGTGGTATTGGCACAAATTGATACAATCGGGTCCATACAACTCCCATATGCTTTAAATAATGATTTTCGTTCTTCTAACAAACCCTATGAAGGGTAAGTTGATCACTGTGTGAGTTGCATATATGTAATTGTATTCCTTGAAAATACGTTTTCAAGTATACCTGAGCAATGTGCAAATTAATGCAGTCAGCCCTTCCCTTTCTCTGCCACCAAAATTCCCAATAATAATTTCTGTTTCTTCATAGGACTTTAAACAGTTCTAGTGTATCAAAATTGTGATATTTTAATGAAATTTAATTGATAAGCTTCTTAAAAATTTTATATATTTTAACGCTGAATTAGAATGGAGTTGGTCTATGCCATGGTATAACCATATATCCCTAGTATAATGAATTCCGATCCTCTGGTTAACGTTTTCTAATTTGTATATTAAATTTAGCCTCTTCGGTCGAGTTAAGATCACATCCATATCATTTGGAGATTAAGGTGCTTCAAAAAAATTTTTTAATTTTTTTCAAACTCTTACCTCCTCAAATATTAGTGATTGACAAAATAAAGTCCTCCCTTAAGCCAGGCGCTGTAGCTTAACTCTAAGGGGTCGCTATTTTTTTTAGGTTCCCATCATTTAACATGAATTTTCGTTTTTTTTATTCAAACTAAAATTTCACCAACTAATTTTCGTTTCTCAAAAATAACCATCACATATTCATAAAGTTGGCTTTTCAAACTTTAAAAATTTTTGCGACCAAATTTGATTATCTCAATTAAATGATAAAACATATTGATTTGAAATTTAGAATTTTTTCAATAAAATTTTTTATTATATTTAATTTGCTAAATAACCTTTCAGCTGCTTCAGAAGTGACAGGAATTGTGAAGAATAAAAAACTTCCGTTATACATTTAGTTCATTATTTCCTTACACAATTGGTGAACAGTCCATGCTTGAGTTTGTTGATGTAAAACTAGGTGGTAAATATCAATAAATTGAAGTGAAAATTAGGGTCTATTATATCTGAATATTTCTGAATATTGAAGTTGTTTTAATTTTAATAAAAACGATAGTATTGGAAAATCAAATAAATATTTTTTCTCGATTTGGAAATCGATGATCAGCTGATAATTCTTAAAAATGTTTTTTATCTTTTCCTTGCATTTTTTCATGAAAATGGGTATCTATACCATATGTTTTTGCAGTAACACTAGTTTTGCACTTATTAATTCGAAATCATTACTTTATATTTACAACTTTGCCTTGGTCTCTGCAAAAACTTTACTTGCCTCGCACAAATTGAAGGTCGCATTTTTGTAAAGGTTTGGCTGTATAATTGATGTTGTTCAATCACTGTGCATGAATTCGCAAAGCACGAACTCGATATTTAGCGTTTTTGTTTTGATACTCTCTACTTCACTACGCTCATCTTTACTAGGATTCTGTAGAACTATATCTGATAATGGTTTGATTATATCAAAATTACGAAGTTTTATTGCAGACCTGAATTAATGTACAATGGCACGAATTATTGACTTAAAGGACTTCAATATGAGTGGTAAAATCAAATAAAATTGAATCAACTAATTGACCGGTACAAAAAAGTTTATAGACATTTGTTTTCTTACTCCTGATAGCAATAATTTTTTTAACCGATCTCGGAAAAAATCGTAACTCGAATTGACAAAAAAAAACGCATATCGATGAATAATAAAACGCACGTTTCTCTATAAGTCGAATTGAAAACACTGCGCACCTACAGAAAGAGCTTTTCCAGACCATAACTCTTGAATTTTTCTCAACGGAATTGTCATGATTAAAGGGGGTGTTGCAACCCAACATATTTATTTTAAAAATCGGCGAAATTTAGCGGCCCGAGGCACTGCCCCGCCTAGCCCCTAGGTAGCTGCGCCACTGTCTATGCATCAGCAAAATTTGGCTCTATGACCATGAGAAGGAGATAAAATTTGATGTTTCTGATGTATTTTACTATTTATCTCGCCTTTAATAGTTTTACAATGTTTAAACAGTTCTGTTACATGGGTAGTAGGTGGTGTTATCGTCCGATTTCATTCACCTTTTACACTGTCGGTAGGAGTTGTTATAGTAATTGTTCTTCGTAGTTCTAGTTTTATTCCTCGCTTCGGGACATGCTATACCTTTTTGGAAAGCTCATTTCACGCGCTAACACGTGTTTGATTGATTGTTTGTTTCTTTTAAGTCGTTCGTGAGTTATAGCGTCGCAAACATGGGGAAAGCAAAAAATAAAGAGAAAATACGGCATATTTTACAGTACTACTACGATAAAGGCAAAAATGCATCTCAAGCCGCCAATAAAATTTGTGCAGCTTTTTGAACCCGATACAGTTTCCGTTTCCACCGCACAACGATGGTTTCAACGTTTTCGTTCTGGTGTAGAGGTGGTCGAAGATGCGTCGCGCTCCGGAAGGCCTGTCGTCGAAAATTGCGATAAAATCGCTGAATTCGGTCGAAAGGGGACCGGCATAGTAGCAGCCGTAGCATAGGTCAAGAGCTGGGCATGAGTCATAAAACCGTTATAAGCCATTTGAAGAAGCTTGGAGTCACTAAGAAGCTCGATGTATGGGTGCCACACGAATTGACGCAAAAAAACATCTTTGACCGCATCGACGCAGCGAATCGCTTCTGAATCGCAACAAAATCGACCCGTTTTTGAAGCGTATGGTGACTGGCGATGAAAAGTGGGTCACTTACGATAACGTAAGGCGCAAACCGGTCGAAAAGCGGTGAAGCGGCCCAGACGGTGGCCAAGCCTTGATTGACGGCCAGGAAGGTTCTTCTGTGGGTTTGGTGGGATTGGCAGAGAATAATCCACTATGAGCTGCTCCCCTGTGGGCAAACGCTCAATTCGGACCTGTACTGCCAACAACTGGACCGGGTTGAAGGCAGCACTCATGCAGAAGAGGCCATCTTTGATCAACAGAAACCGAATTGTCTTCCATCAGAACAACACCAGGCCACACACATCTTTAGTGAAAGCCGGGTGGGGGCTTTTGGTATGCATCCACCATATAGTCCGGATCTCGCACCAAGTGATTACCACCTGTTTCTATCCATGGCGAACGCGCTTGGTAGTCTGAAGTTGGCCACTAGAGAGTCCTGTGAAAATTGGCTCTCCGAGTTTTTTGTCAATAAGGAAACGAGCATCTATGAGAGTAGCATTATGAAGTTAGAATCTCGTTGCGAACGCGTCATCGAAGAAAACGGCGCATATTTGACTTGAATCGCATTATTGTAACCAATTTTATGAACAATTGAAAATTCAATAAAAATACCGCAAGACTTTTTTGGCAAACGATAGGTGAACAAAACTATTATAATGTGTAACAACAAGATGCAAGAGTATAAAAAATGTTACGAAAAAATTCAACATTAACTTCTTCTTCTTCTTCTTTACTAGCGTAGACACCGCTTACGCGATTATAGCCGAGTCAACAACAGCGCGCCAGTCGTTTCTTCTCTTCGCTACGTGGCGCCAATTGGATATTCCAAGCGAGGCCAGGTCCTTCTCTACTTGGTCCTTCCAACGGAGTGGAGGTCTTCCTCTTCCTCTGCTTCCCGCGGCGGGTACTGCGTCGAATACTTTCAGAGCTGGAGTGTTTTCATCCATCCGGACAACATGTCCTAGCCATCGTAGCCGCTGTCTTTTAATTCGCTGAACTATGTCAATGTCGTCGTATATCTCGTACAGCTCATCGTTCCATCGAATGCGATATTCGGCGTGGCCAACGCGCAAAGGACCATAAATCTTTCGCAGAACCTTTCTCTCGAAAACTCGCAACGTCAACTCATCGGTTGTTGTCGTCGTCCAAGCCTCTGCACCATACAGTAGGACGGGAATAATGAGTGACTTATAGAGTTTGGTTTTTGTTTGTCGAGAGAGGACTTTGCTTCTCAATTGCCTACTTAGTCCGAAGTAGCACCTGTTGGCAAGAGTTATCCTGCGTTGGATTTCTAGGCTGACATTGTTGGTGGTGTTTACGCTGGTTCCAAGATAGACGAAATTATCTACAACTTCAAAGTTATGGCTGTGAACAGTGACGTGAGTGCCAAGTCGCGAGTGCGATGACTGTTTGTTTGATGACAGGAGATATTTCGTCTTGCCCTCGTTCACTGCCAGACCCATTTCTTTTGCTTCCTTGTCCAGTCTGGAGAAAGCAGAACTAACGGCGCGGGTGTTGAGGCCGATGATATCAATATCATCGGCATACGCCAGCAGTTGTACACTCTTATAAAAGATGGTACCTTCTCTGTTAAGTTCTGCAGCTCGAACTATTTTCTCCAGAAGCAGGTTGAAAAAGACGCACGATAGGGAATCGCCTTGTCTGAAACCTCGTTTGGTATCGAACGGCTCGGAGAGGTCCTTCCCGATTCTGACGGAGCTTTTTGTGTTGCTCAACGTCAGTTTACACAGCCGTATTAGTTTTGCGGGGATACCAAATTCAGACATCGCGGCATAAAGGCAGCTCCTTTTCGTGCTGTCGAAAGCAGCTTTGAAATCGACGAAGAGGTGGTGTGTGTCGATTCTCCTTTCACGGGTCTTTTCCAAGATTTGGCGCATCGTGAATATCTGGTCGGTTGTTGATTTGCCAGGTCTAAAGCCACACTGATAAGGTCCAATCAGTTTGTTGACGGTGGGCTTTAATCTTTCACACAATACGCTCGACAGAACCTTATATGCGATATTGAGGAGGCTAATCCCACGGTAGTTGGCGCAGATTGTGGGGTCTCCTTTTTTGTGGATTGGGCATAGCACACTTAAATTCCAATCGTTGGGCATACTTTCGTCCGACCATATTTTGCAAAGAAGCTGATGCATGCACCTTATCAGCTCTTCGCCGCCGTGTTTGAATAGCTCGGCCGGCAATCCATCGGCCCCTGCCGCTTTGTTGTTTTTCAGGCGGGCAATTGCTATTCGAACTTCTTCATGGTCGGGCAATGGAACGTCTGCTCCATCGTCATCGATTGGGGTATCGGGTTCGCTTTCTCCTGGTGTTGTGCGTTCACTGCCATTCAGCAGGCTGGAGAAGTGTTCCCTCCATAATTTAAGTATGCTCTGGGCATCGGTAACTAGATCACCTTTGGGGGTTCTACAAGAGTATGCTCCGGTCTTGAAACCTTCTGTAAGCCGCCGCATCTTTTCGTAGAATTTTCGAGCATTACCCCTGTCGGCCAGCTTATCAAGCTCTTCGTACTCACGCATTTCGGCCTCTTTCTTTTTCTGTCTACAAATGCGTCTCGCTTCCCTCTTCAACTCTCGGTATCTATCCCATCCCGCATTTGTTGTGGTCGATCGTAACGTTGCGAGGTAGGCAGCCTGTTTTCTCTCCGCTGCAACACGGCACTCCTCGTCGTACCAGCTGTTCTTCTGCACTTTCCGAAAACCAATGGTTTCGGTTGCAGCTGTACGTAAGAAGTTTGAAATGCCGTCCCACAGTTCCCTTATACCGAGTTGTTGACGAGTGCTCTCAGAGAGCAGGAGTGCAAGCCGAGTAGAAAAACGTTCGGCTGTCTGTTGTGATTGCAGCTTCTCGACGTCGAACCATCCTTGTGTTTGTTGGCGTGCGTTTTTTGCTGCACAGAGGCGGGTGCGTATTTTGACTGCAACAATATAGTGGTCCGAGTCGATGTTAGGACCTCGGAGCGCACGCACATCTAAAACACTGGAGACGTGTCTTCCGTCTATCACAACATGATCGATCTGGTTGGTGGTTTTTCGATCTGGAGACAGCCAGGTAGCTTGATGTATCTTCTTATGCTGGAATCTAGTGCTACAGATAACCATATTTCGGGCCCCGGCGAAGTCGATCAGCCTCAGCCCATTTGGGGATGTTTCCGCGTGGAGGCTGAATTTACCGACCGTAGTGCCAAAGATACCTTCTTTGCCCACCCTGGCATTGAAGTCGCCAAGCACGATTTTGACATCGTGGCGGGGGCATCTCTCATAAGTGCGCTCCAAGCACTCATAAAAGGCATCTTTGGTCACATCGTCCTTCTCTTCCGTCGGGGCGTGGGCGCAAATCAGCGATATGTTGAAGAACCTCGCTTTGATGCGGATTGTGGCTAGACGTTCATTCTCCGGAGTAAATGATAGTACTCGGCGACGGAGTCTCTCTCCCACCACGAATCCAACACCAAACTTGCGCTCCTTTATATGGCCACTGTAGTAAATGTCACAAGGACCTACTCGTCTCTGTCCTTGTCCCGTCCATCGCATTTCTTGGACGGCGGTGATGTCAGCCTTTATCTTTACGAGGACATCTACCAGCTGGGCAGGGGCACCTTCCCAATTAAGGGACCGGACATTCCAGGTGCATGCCCTCAAATCATAGTCCTTATTTCGTTTGCCATGGTCGTCATCAAAAGGGGGGGCTCTCATCCGAGGCTGATTGTTGGTTTTCATTGGGGGGTGTTTTTTTTACGTGGCGGGTCCCAAACCCAGCGCACAACCCTATGCAGGGGTGTTTCGCCTTCTCACTTTAGCTCGCCTTCAAACGGATGTTCTTAGGCTACCCAGAGGATACTTGGTCAAAGACCGGAAGTCGTGAGCTGCTTGAGTCATATGTAAAAGAATCGCTTCTGGCCACTCCCAAGTGAATGGCGATCAGAGAACTTTCCTCACTTGCGTGAACTTCTACACATGACCCCATCCTCCTCAACATTAACTATTCGGCAAAAATTGTACATGAATTACAATCAATTTATTTTTATAAAGTTATATTATAGGTCATTTAGTTTAATGATGATTATATCACCAGCGAAAATTATATTAAACTCATCCTCAACCGAAGAGGCTAAATTTAATATATTGATATGTGATATACATATGTATGTGGAAATTATCAACCGGAAAATCGGAATTGTTGATATTGACTATATATAGTATATGCAGTATAAGGCCAAACGGAAGTCTTAAAATCTTATAATAGGTATATGGGAGATAGGTGTATTATTGGCTCGATTTTATCTATTTTTGGCATTACTATATATTGGTAGGAGGATGGAGTCATGTGTAGAAGTTCACGAAAGTGAGGAAAGTTCTCTGATCGCCATTCACTTTGGAGTGGCCAGAAACGATTCTTTTACATATGATCAAGCAGCTGACGACTTCCGGTCTTTGACCAAGTATCCTCTGGGTAGTCTAAGAATATCCGCTTCAAGGCGACCTAAGTGAGAAGGCGAAATATTCCCTACTTAGGGTTGTGCGCTGGGTTTGGGACCCGCCACGTAAAAAAACACCCCTAATGAAAGGGAACAAAAATCCTCGGATGAGTGACTCCCCTTTTGATGACGACCATGGCAAACGAATTAAGGACTATGATTTAAGGGCATGCACTTGGAATGTCCGGTCCCTTAATTGGGATGGTGCCGCTGCCCAGCTGGTTGATGTCCTCGTGAAAATAAAGGCTGACATCACCGCCGTCCAAGAAATGCGATGGACGGGACAAGGACAGAGACAAGTAGGTCCTTGTGGCATTTATTACAATGGCCATATAAAGGAGCGCAAGTTTGGTGTAGGATTCGTGGTGGGAGAGAGACTCCGTCGCCGGTGAATGAACGTCTAGCCACAATCCGCATCAAAGCAAGGTTCTTCAACATATCGTTGATTTGCGCCCACGCCCCGACGGAAGAGGAGGAAGATGTGACCAAAGATGCCATTTATGAGTGCTTGGAGCGCACTTATGAGAGATGCCCCGCCACGATGTCAAAATCGTGCTTGGCGACTTTAACGCCAGGGTGGGCGAAGAAGGTATCTTTGGCACTACGGCCGGTAAATTCAGCCTCCACGAGGAAACATCCCCAAATGGGTTGAGGCTGATTGACTTCGCCGGGGCCCGAAATATGGTTATCTGCAATACCAAATTCCAGCATAAGAAGATTCATCAAGCTACCTGGCAGTCTCAGGATCGAAAAGCCACCAACCAGATCGATCATGTTGTGATAGATGGAAAAAACGCACGTCAGCAAACACAAGGAATGTTCGACGTTGAGAAGCTGCAATCACATTAGACAGCCGAACGATTTTCTACTCGGCTTGCACCCCTGCTCTCTGAGAGCACTCGTCAACAACTCGGTATAGGGGAACTGTGGGACGGCATTTCAAACTCCTTACGTACAGCTGCAATCGAAACCATTGGTTTTCGCAAAGTGCAAAATAAGAGCTGGTTCGACGAGGAGTGCCGTGTCGCAGTAGATAGAAAACAGGCTGCCTACCTCGCAACGTTACGATCGACCACAACACGTGCGGGATTGGATAGATACCGAGATAGAAGAGGGAAGCGAAACGCATTTGTAGACAGAAAACGAAATAGGCCCAAAATGCGTGAGTACGAAGAGCTTGATAAGCTGGCCGACAGGGGTAATGCTCGAAAATTCTACGAAAAGATGCGGCGACTTACAGAAGGTTTCAAGACCGGAGCATACTCTTGTAGAACCCCCAAAGGTGATCTAGTCACCGATGCCCAAAGCATACTTAAATTATGGAGGGAACACTTCTTCAGCTTGCTGAATGGTAGTGAACGTACAACGCCAGGAAAAGGCGAACCCGATTCCCCAATCGATTACGATGGAGCAGACGTTCCATTGTCAGACCATGAAGAGGTTCCAATAACAATTGACCGCCTAATGAATAACAAAGCGGCAGGGTCCGACAAATTGCCGGCCGAGCTATTCAAGCACGACGGTGAAGAACTGATAAGGTCCATGCATCAGCTTCTTTGCAAAATATGGTCGGACGAACCCAACGATTGGATTTGCTATGCTATGCCCAATCCTGAAAAAAGGAGACCCCACAATCTGCGCCAACTACGGTGGGATAAGCCTCCTCAAAATCGCGTACAAGTTTCTGACAAGCGTATTGTGTGAAAGATTAAAGCCCACCGTCAACAAACTGATTGGACCTTATCAGTGTGGCTTTAGACCTGGCAAATCAACAACCGACCAGATATTCACTATGCGCCAAATCTTGGAAAAGACCCGTGAAAGCAACACATATTCGTCGATTTCAAAGCTGCTTTCAACATCACGAAAAGGAGCTGCCTTTATGCCGCGATGTCCGAATTTGGTATCCCTACAAAACTAATACGGCTGTGTAAACTGACGTTGAGCCAAACCCAAAGCTCCGTCAGGATCGAGAAGGACCTCTCCGAGCCGTTCGATATCAAACGAGGTTTCAGACAAGGCGACTCCCTATCGTGCGACTTTTTCAACCTTCTTCTGGAGAAAATAGTTCGAACTGCAGAACTCAACAGAGAAGGTACCATCTTCTATAAGAGTGTACAACTGCTGGCGTATGCCGATGATATTGATATCATCGGCCTCAACACCTGCGCCATTAGTTCTGCTTTCTCCAGACTGGACAAGGGAGCAAAAGAAATGGGTCTGGCAGTGAACGAGGGCAAGATGAAATATCTCCTGTCATCAAAGAAACAGTCGTCGCACTCGCGACTTGGCTCTCACGTCACTGTTGACAGTCATAACTTTGAAGTTGTAGATAATTTCGTCTATTTAGGAACCAGCATTAACACCACCAACAATGTCAGCCTGGAAATCCAACACAGGATTACTCTTGCCAACAGGTGCTACTTCGGACTGAGTAGGCAATTGAAAAGTAAAGTCCTCTCTCGACGAACAGAAGCCAAACTCTATAAGTCGCTCATAATTCCCGTCCTGATATATGGTGCAGAAGCTTGGACGATGACACGATGACAACAACCAATGAGTCGACCTTAAGAGTTTTCGAGAGAAAGGTTCTGTGAAAGATTTATGGTCCTTTGCGCATTGGCCACGCCGAATATCGCATTTGATGGAACGATGAGTTGTACGAGATATACGACGACATTGACATAGTTCAGCGAATTGAAAGACAGCGACTACGCGGGCTAGGTCATGTTGTCCGGATGAATGAAAACACTCCAGCTCTGAAAGTATTCGACGCAGTACCCGCCGCGGGAAGCAGAGGAAGAGGAAGACCTCCACCCCGTTGGAAGGACCAAGTGGAGCTACGTAGCGAAGAGAAGAAACGACTGGCGCGCTGTTGTTGACTCGGCTATAATCGCGTAAGCGGTGTCTACGCCAGTAAAGAAGAAGAAGAAGATATATTGGTAAAAGAAACGGATGCTCTCTAAGTTCCTTGAGGTATTATTTATATGGGCTATAAAGTCATAGGCTAAGAGAAATATTGACCGAATTCTATCCCTTTTTGACCCGCAGACACACTATTATCACGAAAGGATTCCGTCTTACTTTCAATTATATAACGGACATATTGACATACATATATTTAAGGCCAAAAGTCAGCCATGAGCTGTCTGGTAGTACATATTTCCGGTATCTGGGTGCTCGAATAGTTATTTTAGATTTGGACACTTTTTAGTCATTAGTTGGTCTACCTCAAAGACGTACTCGCGCCAAATGTTACATTGATTGTGGATATATTGAAGTGGATATATATTGATTGGTTTATGATTTCTATACTAGAAAGTAAATGAAGCAGATGAAATTTAGGGGGTGGGCGAGGTTATCATCCGATTTTACATACTTTCACGCTGTTGCAAAAGTTGTCGAAGTGATTTGTCTTTTAAAAATTGAGTAATATAGTTAGAATGATTTGAGATATACATATATGCATAAAAACTATAAAAATTTTCAGACCTCATGTGCCCCTCGTTATTGCGATTCGTTTTACCAAATAACGACATTGTATTTTAATTTTCGGCTTAGTTATGGCAATTTATAGATTTTCGATTAATGACGTTTTATGGGCGTGGCAGTGCTTCGATTAGGTCCATCTCCGTATTTGTTCTTATGTTTTTGCCAAGAAATACCGGTATCATGTTTACAATATTTTAATTTTTGCTCAAGTTGCAGCTTGCACGGATAGACGGACGGGCAGGCGGACAGACACTCACCCGGATTTCCGCTTTGTCATCCTGATCTTTTATATACATACATTCATATATATGTATATATAACTGCCGATCTTCAGGACTCCAATGAGAGGGTTTTCTGTTTAGAATTATCTCAATTCACAAATCAAAAATATGCTATAAATGAGCACGCCTATTGATCGAAGAACTACTCAATATTTAAATTTTTGCCAAAATGTTCCTCACCTTATAGTTACACAATCTTTCTATAAACTTCAATACGAACCTATTTTTTTACTCATAAGCGTATTTAGGCTTAAAAGATCGAAAATAAATTAATCTTAACCACTTGCTTATCGTTTTTCATATTCATCTCCAGAAGACACTTATGGCAAATGCATTAATTACATAGTTATTTGTTTTTTTTATCCAGCTTTTCAATACCTTACATTTAACAGCTCAATTAATTTTAAATCATTTTGGCGCAGCAGTGTCACCGGTGTACATATACCTTTATAATTTATTTATAACATGTGGATGCATATGTATATGTGGTATGTGTCGGCAGTCGACTTAACTGTTGGTCTCATATAAGGCCTGTGCGCACAGCACTTGTCCGTCTGATCACCAATCAGGTAAGTATTTACATACCCGCAGATGTATCCACATACATAGTCGATAGTGCCTTAGCGCGTACAAAAGTGTTGCCCCATGACTACATAAAATGGGTATTATCTTCTGTTCAGTGCAGTTCCTTTTTTGGAGACTGAATGGACACAAACTTACCAACCATTTCTCGCTCCCCGCAGTTCAGAAAGTTTTTAGCCATACCAAAGGCCGCAATCAGCGGTTCGATTCGATAAAGATCTCAAAAGGATCTTGTTGACTGTTTTGTATTTCGTTCAAATAAATGAGACTCATTAATGTGCGACAACTTTTAGTTCTGCTGAAAATGGTTTGTAGTCTCTTTCAGACACATTTTAAATCGAAATTATAAATTTACATGATAAAACGATTGATTGGAAACATTTATCATTTAATTAGTTAAGTTTTACGCAGCGCTCCCAGTGATCGTTACGAACTGGCTTATTTTCCTGTGTTTATTGAAACTGCAGTTGCCAACATTACTTGACGTTTACATTAGCCAAACTAGGAATTTGCTACATTAATGATATTGTCAGCAACATTTGCGCGTTCGTAGTCATCATGTATACCAGATTTTTTTTTTTATCGAAATAGAAAGATCAACAGGAATGGTAAATATAAACTATCATAGTGTTAACGGAAATTTGCAAAATGAAAAATAAAATCTCTGACTATTTTGATATTATTACACTAAATTAACAACAAGATTCCATAATGGAAAATGTTGCCGAGAAAATCAATCAGCAATTTGGATGCGGCCAGCATGTAGGAACAGAGTGCAGAAACAAAATATATTTCACGCTAACTAATATTTCAACAAACACACTTCACTTATGTTTTAATATCATTATAAACAACCAATCTGAAACACACAGTTTTATTATTTTACTTCCTCTAGAGCTCTTATATGTACTTTTATATGTATGTACGTAACCTGTATTGTGCTCCTACCAACAACTCACCCTTAGAGTGAATGTGATTACTTCTTTCTCTTTCGTTCTTCCACTGCCTCGAGCAAACTCTTAATGGGGTTTTAATAGTTTGATTAATACCCTCACGCACCTACCTAAAAAAACTTGCATATTATTGCTATGGCTGTTGACATGTCAATGTAATAAATTTTAGAACTACGACGTTGTCATTATGGTTAACAATGGTTGCTATTCGGACACTAACTCACGATTGGTTTATTTAATATTCATCTTATGTACATTGAAATGAGTAATTATGAGTAAAGTCAGTTCTGCCAGGAAGCTTTGATCTGATCTGACGATCTGGAATCGACATAAAGTTCCATATCAAAATGGTCAGAATAACATAAGTTAAATGTAAGACATGTCTATTGGCTCATCTGTACAAGCTAGACTAGCAAAAAACTTAACAGCTTGATAAGACCTAATTACAATAATATATAATAAAATATATAATAATATAAGACGTCTGATTAATTCCTTTAAATTAGATAGATCAGACATCAATAAATGTATCGAAATGAAACTTGCTTTTCGGTCCACACCGTAATATTATTACTGGTTGACTATGGGCAGTAAAATGTAATATAATTCAAGAGGAATATTTGGAAATATTTCCCTACAAGTTGAATTAGATCAGTTTAATTAAGCGATTATATTTTACTACACTTATGGTGCTTATTATTGTGATATTAGGAAGGAGACCTCTTCAATATTTAGTTCATGCCATTTTATAAATAATTTGTTCAACTAACTATTGTTTGTAACACCTAATGCTAATCCAGATATATTAGGTTGTCAAAAAAGTCTTGCGGTATTTTCGCTAGTTGGCGCTGAAAACGCGCAGTTCTAGTTTTTTTCGTCGCATCGGGTCATGCTATACCTTTTTGAAAAACTCATTTCACGCGCTAACACGTGTTTGATTGATTGTCGTTTCTAAGTTATAACGTCGCAAACATAAGAGCAAATACGGCATATTTTACATTACTACTACAATAAAGGCAAAAATGCATCTCAAGCCGCCAATCAAGTCTGTGCAGTTTATGAATCCGATACAGTTTCCACTTCCACCGCACAACTATGGTTTCAACGTTTTCGTTCTGGTGTAGAGGTGGTCGAAGATGTGCCACGCTCCGGAAGGCCTGTCGTCGAAAATTGCGATAAAATCGCTGAATTGGTCGAAAGAGTACGGCATAGTAGTCATCAAACCGTTATAAACCATTTGAAGAAGCTTGGAGTCACTAAGAAGCTCGATGTATGGGTGCCACATGAATTGATTCAATAAAAATACCGCAAGACTTTTTTGACAATCCATTATAAGAGTCTAAATTATCACGATATCCATACAAATTGAAATTTGGATGTGTGTATGTCTGCGTCTGTCCATGCAAGCGATAACTGGAATCAAAATTTTGACTTCTAGATGAGCTAACGTTTACAAAGTGATAAAAGACTATACCTTCTCTTCTTCTTCTTTATTGGTGTAGACACCGCTTATGCGGTTGTAGCCGAATTTAAAAGAACACGTCAGTCGTCCTTCCTTTTCGCTGCTTGGCGCCAATTGGAGATCTCAAGCGAAGCCAGGTCCTTCTCCACCTGGTCTCTCCAACGGAGTGGAGGTCTTCCTCTTCCTCTACTTCCCCCGGATACTGCGTCGAATACTTTCATTCGTCCATCCCTCTGCACCATATAAAAGGACGAAAAAAATGAGTGACTTATAGAGTTTGATCTTTGTTCGTCGAGAGAGGACTTCAAATCTAAATTGCCTAATCAGTCCGAAGTAGCATCTGCTGGCAAGAGTTATGCTGTGTTGGATTTCGAAGTTGACATTGTGGTTGCTATTAATACTGTCGCGAGTGAGACGACTGTTGTTTTGATTACAGGAGATATTTCGTCTTGCCCTCGTTCACCACCAGAGCCATTTGCTTCGCCTCCTTATCCATTCTGAAGAAACAGAACTAAAGGCGCCGTTGTTGATGCCAATGATATATAGAATATCAGGTGCCATAATAAAACTCAGAAAGCAGGTTTTTCTGTTCACAATATGAAGTAATGTCAAAAATAGATCAAATTGGAGTGTGAGTCGGGTCAAGCTGTCATGTTTTGGCACTTCATCATTGGAAAGACTTACGCCTGAACAACGTTTACATATTGCTCAACTTTATTCAAAAAATTCACGTTCTGTACAGAATGTGATTCGCGCACTTTGACCAATTCATGATCAGCATAATCAGCCGATACATATATATTATAAGTATATATATACCCAAGCATTCATTATTGGATAATATTCGACCGATTAGAGCACGCTGAAGAAAAGATAGCAGCTGAGATGAGGGTCTACGTGGCCGATTCGGCACCGTTCGCAGCAACTCGGACTGACGTATGGAACGACTTGGCACATTTTACGTAAAGATCTCAAATTAAAAGCGTACAAAATAAGCCTGTGCAAGAACTGAAGTCGACATCGCTTCACTCCAAATTATGTGCCAAATTTTGTTCAGCGATTAGGTCCATTTCTGGTTTAAGCAAAACAAGCAAAATTGCCCCATTTGGAAAAAGGCAACCTGAAAATATTCAAGAGCTGCCATTTTCATCTAGAAAAAAAATGCTTTGGTGTGGTTTGTGGGCCGGTGAAATCATAGGTCCATATTTGTTCAAAAATGATGCCGGTGAGAATAGCACGTGCGCGCCATGATAACCGACTATTTTATGCCTGAAATGGTCAAGCGACATTTGGTTTCCAACACGTCGCATCAATCAATGGTTTGAGAGAACACTTCGGTGAGCAGATAATTTCACGGTTTGGGTTGCTCGATTGTCCACCAAGATCATGCGATATCACATTGATAGCCGTTTTTCTAGTCTATCTGGACAATCTCGCTTGGGTTCAGACCTTGGAACACAACATCAGCTGTGTCTTTCACCAGTTACCAGTCGAAATATTCGAACGAGCAGTCAAAAATTTAATTCAACGGATCGATCATCTGTTTGAAAGAGGTAATCTTCAAGAAATAAATTCCAAAGAATGTGCTTTCAAATGATAATAAGCATTCCCCATTAAACTTAAGTTTTTGTGTTTTTTTAAAAAAGTAGGGAATCTCGAAATGGATGACCCTTTATATTAGCAAAATCAACTGAACGTATAATATTGTATATACTATAGTCTAAAGCCGAAAATATGTGAATTTAGTCTACGAATAACACCAAACATATGGAGACTAAATGTAATGATTTTCTCTGCTCTAACAGGGCTTGAGTCGAATACACCGTTTTGGGTGTGAAGTATACATTGATAATATTGCTTGAAAATATGTTATCAAGTATACCCGATCAATGTCAAAATAAATTCAGTCAGCCAATTCCCTCCTCTGAACCCAATATAACTATACAATAATTTTCACCTTTCCATCCGGCTTTAAACCGGCTTTAATGATCAAATTTTCTAAAAATTAGGTGGTTTTCCGCTAAACAATTAATTACGATATACAAGTATATGAAATATACCATATCTGAATGTTGAAATCCGTCGCACCTGAATGTTCTTCCCTGACTTTTTTTATTGCATATTTGCAACAGTATAAAATATTCGGTTAAACTCGAACTTAGCTCTTGTTTAGCTGCTAAGCATCATTTTTTTCCACTTACAAAAGCATGGTCCTAGGTCGGATCTAACAGTACTTGTAAACTCACTTTTTTATGCCAACCGTATTTTTTTCATAACAAATTTTTATTTCTTACAATACTAAAACATCTATCTGCAGCACGCAAAGCAAAGCGTCGCTCAAAATATTAAAGTTTCACCCTTAGGCTACAATGTGAAAATTAGCGAAATAGGACTGCAAATATTGCTACTTCTCATATTTCACTACTTTAAATTTCATTTGATCTTTTCCTCTAACAGTATGAAATCAACTACTAATGAAAATATCGCAAGAGAGCTCTGTAAAAGGAATGGCTTTGGTGACATTTTATGTCAAAGCACTGTCAAAATCGGAAAATAAATTCAAGCCTCTAGATGCTGTAAATCTTAGTTCCTCTAACTAATATTTTACTGAAAATATGGGCCACTCTCTGAAATATGTTATTGAAATTGAGAGAGAATCTTTTGTGAGAATGACATGTCTTTTGCCCAAATTGGGTAAAATCGAATCAAAACTTTCCCTAGCCCCCATTTCCATTTTTTTTCAGATTTTTAAGGATTAGAGAAGGAATGTTTTTCTAGAATTCTCTGTTCCGAGATCAAGATTGTGGGTTATTCCACCTCATCGTCCTGCTGCATATAAGCCGAGCTAAGTTCTCTAGTACTGTCTTCTAGCATTGATCAAGCCAACTGTATTGCTGGAAGTCAGGTTCTTGAGGTTGTCTTTAATTTAGAGATGCAGTTGCTGCTTAGCCGCTGCTTCTCGAAAAGGACAACGTCGCCAATGTCTCTTCCTAAACAAAGCGATTAGCGAAGGCGTCTTTGCGTGCTGCAGATAGATCTTTATCAGCAGAACTATCGTCACTACCAACTCAATCCTCCTCGAAAAAGTGCTCGAAGCAGAAAATGAATCCATCACAATCCGTCCCCCGTGGTCACTGCTACCGAGAGGATAAAGTCAATTTTCCAACGCATTTGGATCTTCTCTCTCTTCTTTTGTCATTAATAAGAGCAAGGAAATTCTTGTTAAGAAGTATCAATTCTTGCATCAGTTCCTAAGTTCTCCTGAGTTTAATCATTTTTAGATTTGGGTGGGATTTTATCTGGGGTGGAGGGTTCAACTAAGAATCCGACCGTCAGTAGTCTTTTCCATACTTTCCCCTAGCCTGACTACCGTCTCCTTTTAGATGGATACCAACCAGTTATTTTCAAGTATTCAAAAAAACATTGCAATTTTGTTTCGATAAATTTAATAAATAATTAATAATTTTAAAAAATATAATAAAAAATTCTAACTTTAAAGGCCACAGCTGGATAAACAAACGCAAGATAGATATACTACAGCTTTCCGATTAGCCTCACTTGAATTTTCCTACAGAGTTGCAAGATCCATAAACTTAACGGTCATAGTAGCTTCACTGCTGTTGCAAGAGCCCGGTAACGAATTAAAAAAAATAAAACTCACAAAGCAAACCGCCGCCACACAGCGTTGCTTAGCGGCAATTCCGCCAATGCGAACGTTATAGTAATTATATAAAAATGAATAAAAAAACAAATGTGAATAAAAAGAAAAATGTCGTTCTGATTGACGGATTGCGTGCGTATAATTGTATGATGTTTTGTTTACATGCGCCATTTTCACATTTTATTTTATTATTTCTTTCATTTGCCAGCAGTGCCGTTTTTGTGTTTCCTTTTACTTGGTTTAATTGCGTATTAGACGCACTCGCACTTCCAAACGCTTTAATTCATATATACAAATGGGTTCGAACATGGTTTGTGTACACTAGTATGTACAAATATACACATAAGTATATGTATGTACCTTAATGATAATGGACTGCATTCGTATGAGTTATACGCATTTTTGGGCATAATGTCTATGATATTGGCGAGGAATGTACATATTACATACTACTACGCAAATGTGTAATGCCAACACAGTAGACACTATGATGATACATATGTATACAAGCATTACTCGTAAGTTTGTATGTTGCCGAAACTTCTTTCCGTCAACATTTTGTTTTGTTTTAATTTCTTCTCAAGCAACACAGGCATATATGTACACATCCACATTGTTGTCACTGCATTACCGACTCTTCTGTCAACATCAGAGAAAGTGTGTTGTTAATGGTGTTTGTCTTAGATAAGCAAACAAGGATGGAAAGCGGATGCTGCTTGATGGATATCCGCAGATGTGAATTGCAATACGGATGTGCAGATTATAACATTAATAATTATTTTTTCCATATCTGCACAATCTTAAATTTCTTATAAGAAAATATATTTGATTGTGATATGTAAGCTAATATGAGACTAAAATCTACTTGCAATAAAGAATTTATGCATACATACATACATAAAATTTAATTTTATATTATCATCGAAATTTAAATTTTTTTATTTTCATTGTAGAAATAATCGGCTCCGATTGGCTCTCAGTAACAATAAGTGGCTCCGTTTGGCTCTGAAAATTGTCTATTATAACAAACAAAGCATTTTTAAGAACAAAACGTAAGATGACTTGCGCTGCCGCAGTATAGCTCGAGGTAGCAAACTCGAAACTAACGGGACTCATTTATTGAGTGCTAACACAAAATCCACAAATTATTAATGAACAACCATTGCATTCGCCTAAATTGACATTTTGGTTTCGTGTTTGCTTTAGTGGAAGTATCGCTCTTATTTCGAAAGGAAGCACAGTTACTATCAGTGGAAAGCGGTATAGATCGATGGTCGTCTTCTTCTCGGCTTACGCGATTATAGCCGAGTCAACAACAGCGCGCCAGTCATTTCTTCTCTTCGCTACGTGGCGCCAATTGGATATTCCAAGCGAAGCCAGGTCCTTCTCCACTTGGTCCTTCCAACGGAGTGGAGGTCTTCCTCTTCCTCTGCTTCCCGCGGCGGGTACTGCGTCGAATACTTTCAGAGCTCGAGTGTTTTCATCCATCCGGACAACATGACCTAGCCAGCGTAGCCGCTGTGTTTTAATTCGCTGAACTATGTCAATGTCGTCGTATATCTCGTACAACTCATCGTTCCATCGAATGCGATATTCACCAACGCGCAAAGGACCACAAATCTTTTGCACAACTTTTCTCACGAAAACTCGCAACGTCGACTCATCAGTTGTTGTCATCGTCCAAGCCTCTGCACCATATAGCAGGATGGGAATTATGAGTGACTAATAGAGTTTGGTTTTTGTTCGTCGAGAGAGGGCTTTGCTTCTCAATTTCCTACTCAGTCCGAAGCGGCACCTGTTGGCAATAGTAATCCTGCGTTGGATTTCCAGGCTGACAATGTTGGTGGTGTTAATGCTGGTTCCTAAATAGACGAAATTATCTAGAACTTCAAAGTTATGTCTGTCAACAGTGATGTGACAGCCAAGTCGCGAGTGCGACGACTGTTTGTTTGATGACAGGAGATATTTCGTCTTGCCCTCGTTCACTGCCAGACCCATTTGCGTTGCTTCCTTGTTCAGTCTGGAGAAAGCAGAACTAACGGCGCGGGTGTTGAGACCGATGATATCATACGCCAGCAGCTGTACACTCTTGTAAAGGATTGTACCTGCTCGATTAAGTTCTGCAGCTCGAATAATTTTCTCCAGCAGCAGATTGAAGAAGTCGCACGATAGGGAGTCGCCTTGTCTGAAACCTCGTTTGGTATCGAAAGGCTCGGAGAGGTCCTTCCCGATCCTGATGGAGCTTTTGGTACTGCTCAACGTCAGTTTACACAGTCGTATTAGTTTTGCAGGAATACCAAATTCAAACATCGCGGCATAGAAGCAGCTCCTTTTCGTGCTGTCGCAAGCAGCTTTGAAATCGACGAAAAGGTGGTGTACGTCAATTCTCCTTTCACGGAGTATTCCAAAATTTGGCGCATAGTGAATATCTGGTCGGTTGTTGATTTTTCAGGTCTAAAGCCACACTGATAAGATCCAATCAGTTTGTTGACCGTTGGGCTTTAAACTTTCCACAATACGCTCGATAGAACCTTAAACGCGATGTTGAGGGGCTATACCAGAGTGACGCATGAAAAATTAGGTGATTTTTGTAATTTTTTTTAAGAGAAAGTACGTATTTAAACATTTCGAACTTCTTTGAACGTAATAAAGTATATTTTCAGCTATTCTTTAAGATTTTTTTTTCACATAAATCTGTCTTCGGAGGGGCCAAAACAAAGTGCCTCAACTGCTGGCATGATTCCGGTCAAATAAGTAGCTGAAAAAAAATTTGAAAAATCTTTTTAACTTAAAGATATTTCCTATACAACGAACTAGGATCTTTGAAAAATATCGAAAATTAACAAAATGGCTGAATGTTGAAAAAAATCGTTTTTTTTTTTAAGTACAAAATGGTCGTTTTTTAATGCCAAATTGACAATTTTCAACCAATCAAAAAGATCGTAGTTCAAATGTATTCAAAAATACTCAGTTTTATTTTAAAGTCGATCGGTCAATTTTTCGTTTAGTTATAATGTCAGCAATTTTGAAAAAATGCCGTTTCGAGAAAAACGGGTTTAAAGTTTCACTTATTTATTTTTGCACCTCCGAGTGGTAGCTATTTAGAACGCTGCCATCCAAAATCTATTCAAGATACGACCTTCCCGACTCCACAAGATATTAATGGAAATATAAGCTATCAAAAAAGCAAATAAAAACAATTTTCTTTTGAAAGTGTCTTCGCCGCCGTGTTTGAATAACTCGGCCGGTAATCCATCAGCTCCCGCTGCTTTGTTGCTATTCGAACTTCTTCATGGTCAGGCAATGGAACGTATGCTCCATCGTCATCGATTGGGAAATCGAGTTCGCTTTCTCCTGATGTTGTGCGTTCACTACCATTCAGCAGGTTGGAGAAGTGTTCCTCCACAATTTAAATAAGCTCTGAGCATCGGTCACTAGATCACCTTTGGGGGTTACCCGGTCTTGAAACCTTCAGTTAGCCGCCGCATCTTTTCGTTGAATTTTCGAGCATTACCGCTGTCGGCCAGCTTACAAGCTCTTCATATTCACGCATTTCGGCCTCTTTCTTTTTCTTCAACTCTCGGTATCTATCCCATCCCGCACGTGTTGTGGTCGATCATAACATTGCGATCATAAAGGCAGGGGCCCCTTTTCTCTCCGCTGCGACACGGCACTCCTCGTCGTACCAGCTCTTCTTTTGCATTTTCCGAAAACCAATGGTTTCGGTTACAGCTGTACGTAAGGAGCTTGAAATGCCGCCCCACAGTTCCCTTGTACCGAGTTTTTGACGAGTGCTCTCAAAGAGCAGAAAGTCAATCGAGTAGAAAATCGTTCGGCTATCTGTTGTGATTGCAGCTTCTCGACGTCGAACCTTCCTTGTGTTTGTTGGCGTGCGTTTTTTGCTGCACAGAGGAGGGTGCGAATCTTGGCTGCAACCATATAGTGGTCCGAGTCGACGTTAGGACCTCGGAGCGCACGCACATCTAAAACACCAGGGACTTCTCTTCCATCTATCACAACATGATCGATCTGCCTCAACAGATTTGGGAATGTTTGGTCGTGGAGGCTGAATTTACCGACCGTAGTGCCAAAGATACCTCCTTTGCCCACCCTGGCGTTAAACTCGCCAAGCACGATTTTTATATCGTGGCGGCGAGTAGCCCACATAGGTGCGCTCATAAAAGGCATCTTTGGTCGCATAGTCCTTCTCTTCCATCGAGGCGTGGGCGCAAATCAGCGATATGTTGAAGAACTTCGCTTTGATGCGGATTGTGGCTAGGTTCATCCACCGGAGTAAATGACAGCACTCGGCGATGGGTTTTCTCTCAGTCCCCAGTACTTGACCTGTCCATCGCATATCTCGATTTCATCTATTTCTGGTAATTACATACAATTGACATATGTACCACATTCTAATAAAATGTTTCCAAGGTGTCATGAAGATTCCTCAAATGCAATTACCAATCATATGGAGTAAAATCAGCCGGTTGTTCGAAAATCTTAATATTAGTTATATGAGAGCTAGGTCATTTTAGTTAAATGTATACACCGATATGAGTAAATCACGCTCTCCCATTTTTATTAAGATAATACTATATGCAATATAAAATCACCCAAAAGTTCGAAAATCTTTTTATTAGGTATATGGAGGCTAAAGGAAATGTTACTCCGATTATACCCAACACACAGACATAATGTTATCAGAAAAAAAATTTCTCTGAATTAAATTATATATCCCACCGATATTTTCGGTCGAAAGTCAATTATGTCGCTTATTCGGTACCTAGGCGCTTTAACTGTTTAGTTTCGATTCGGACAATTTTTATGCATAAATTAGCATACTTCAAAGACACTGTTTGTGCAAAGTTTTATCTCGTGATACTAATCACTTCTTGATTTGTTTACCGAAAAGTGAAGGATTCATAAGGAATTCGAATTTATGTTATATGAGAAGTGGGCGAAGTTTTAGTAATCATGTAACGTACCAGATTTGAAATCGATAGAGCAGTTCTCGAAATATAAAATTTCACCTATAAGGTGGCGGTGGCACTCTATTGTCAAATTTTGACACCAGCCTTTATAAGCCTAAAGCTCTAGTACCATTTTGGTGGTAAAATTTAAAGTAGTTGTAGTGTTTAGTTATTGATTTATCGCGCTTTTAGTAGTTTTTAACAGTACCGTTAAATGTGGAGTGACCAATGGTTATGAACCGATTTCATTCATTTTCATACTGTTGGGATTCTTATAGGATTTATCTTAAGCGAATTCGGAATTTTGGCTTAAGTGGCTTTGGAGATATGTACATTAGACGGGGCCAAGACCACTTTTTCCAAACTTTAGCACACCTCCTGCTACTAGGATCCTCTGTGTCAAATTTGAGTTCTATATCTTAATTAAGTGACTAGATATGGAACTTTTTAGGTTCTCCTTTATGGGCGTGACCATGATCCGATTACGCTCATCTACAAACTCGAAATTTGTTTTGTACTAAGGAACCTGCATACCAAGATATCTCAATTTTTACAGCTTGCACGGGCCAGACTGACATTCACCCGGAACTTTTATTTCAAATAGAACATCATTTTACCATCTGCTCTTCAACTGTAAACTATATTTGATGAAAACCTTATTATCTACCATTAATAGCAAATATAAAATTTTACTTAATTTACTGATATCTCATTGAAATCACATTTCCCATAAAAATCTTAAAATAAATTTAAGATATTCATACATATTGGCACGGGATTAATATATTTTACATTGTAATAAATAACGCACTTTTCCAGCGTTTTGAAAGAATAGTATTGGTAAATACAAATATTTCAACGGAATATTGCTAGCTGGGTGTTCATTGCGGCATCTTTGATCAAAATGTTTAAGTTATTTAAAGCCTTAAGTGATTCATTTTCTTCGTAACTCAAGCAGCTCTTCATTGGTTTTATCACAAATTAAAAATTATTATCAACGCTCCATGGAAAATAAACCGACCGTAAAGTTGGCATCCATATGTGACATATCCCCAACCGTTTGCTTCCACCGTCAAGCGAAATGCGTTTTTAATTAAAAAGCACTGCGAAAGGCTTCTGCTAAAAATCAACTTTCAACTTTTAGTTTGAAACTTATCCTTTTATGATTTTTTATTCCAAAATAAAACCTTACTTCATTATCTTTCAGCAACCATATGTGTATGAATACAAAACGCACGGTAGTCAAAAACAAATACATATGTATAGGTACATATAAAATAAACGCATATGTACATATGTAATATGCTCACTCGTATCAAGAAGGTTAATTGTAAGAACATAAATTAAAGTAAAAAGTCAGCGTTACTATTGAATTCCCATATAAATTCGTAAGAGGGCAGACAAGATACCACATCATAAAGCATTCAGTGAACTCATAAATCGACCAGTTGCGAACATTCTATGCGCATTAACATACACATAAAGCAGCACGAGATGTCTCCGAATTTGACCACAACAGACCCTCTCCTTCTTCTTCACCAAACGAACACCTTGCAGGTACTGATCTAGTCGGCACTATTGCCCCGCACTACCTCCATAAGCACCTCTCGTTGTACTGACGCCTCTATGTATTCAGATTTCTGACAACGAAGATTCTCGGAAAGAAAACGCGGCTAAATGAAAAAAGAAATTTATTTCGCCGCGTTCATGCATTGAATCGTGTTAACGGCGACAGCACAACCTGCGCAACGGTGGCACTGATAGCTATTAGCAGTGAAAACAAGCCTTCAAACACGTATGCTGCTCGTACACACATGCATAACTGTATAATTACTGTGAAGGTAGATGCGCTTAGTAGGAAATTTGTCATTGGCAATTTAAAGTAAATTGCGGTTTGACTCCTTTAACATATTGCATGTAAAAAAATATAATTATGCTACAAATCATGTTAAAGAAATATGCACTCTAATGCTTTTTTGTTGGAAATACGAACATTTTAAAAGACCTAAAACATTTTATTGCACTATAAATAAACTATTAAAGAATAATTTCCAAACGATATTTGAATTATTAATTTTTTATACTAATTTTCATAGTGTTAAGTTGTTTTAACTGAAAATATGCCAATACTGGCTGGAATCATGCAATTGATTTATTCATTTTCCTTTTTCAAAACAATATCAGCCATGCACTGAGTTAAATTGCACCTTTACACCTAATTTTGAACAACTATGTTTTCCTACAGGGTGGTTACGAATATGTAAATTGCTTGGATCCGAAGCGATTTAGTGATTTGTTGATTTGGGAGGGAATTAATTGTTTTTAGCGCAATAAATCTTTAACCAAAAATGATAATCACAACTGCCTGCATGGTTATAATTTAAATTCATGTTTAAATAGCATTTTTCGGTTCTGATTTTTATTTACTTTGAGGTCAAACTAGATTAGATTATTTGTAATAATAATAATCCCAATTTTTGTACAAATTCCTTTAACATGGGTTTAGTTAAAAATACCAAATTTACGTCGTGCTTTTTATTAACACAAAAAGTTTCCCTGAAAGCATCTGTAGCGCCCATTCAAGGTAAGCGCTTTTTGCGTTTTACACAAACTGCAGTTACTTCTGAGTTTCTTCGTCGGGTGCCGCATTATGTTGCCCAATCACGCAAATAAAAATTTTCTCCATTACTCATACATACATACTTTTAAAACTCCGTTTCAAGAAAGCATGTTCAAAGTATCAAAGTGTTGCAAAAGTAATTAAAATTCATAAAATGGATTTTTCCAGCCGCGTGGAAAACTTTTCACGGTTTGCAAAGTGCTGCAGATTTCAGAAAAAATGGAGGAGCTGGCAGTGCACAAAATTGATGATTTCAGAGGTTGCTGAGTATAACTTTCCGAGATGTGACATATGTATATAAACAAGAAGACGAAAGCATTACGAGTATAGGCGATATATGTAAATTCTACATGATTAAAGCTTGAACTGCTATTAAACAAAAATCAAGATAAGATGTCTATTTTTTCCTTTATTAATTTTATTTTTCAAATTAGTAAATGAGTAGTTTTTAAAAAATACAGATATCTCTAGATTTTAAACGATATAAGTTATAGTATTTAAATATAAACATTTTCAAATTTAATTTAAATCTGCTCTTCATAGAACAATTGATGGTTTTCCCACACTGCAGTGGGAAATTGTAGCCTTCTGAACGGAATCTTATACCTGTATTCCGACAATATAATTGATAACAGGACAATTTTTCCAAGAAATTTTCCAGTTAAAATGTTTATTCTATAATATTTTGATTACCAAACGCGTACCGTTTCATTCTCATTCTCATTCCCAAAAAACTAGCAACTGTCCGGAAATATTTGTGCTGGTGAATCAATTTTCAGTTGAATGCGCTTTTCTTTTTAATATTCAAATTAATTTGAAATATACTTTTTTATTTATTAATTTAGAATTGCTCTGACTAATAAACTTTCTTTCATACATATACAAAAAATGATATCTGAAAAATAACTAAAACCCAAAAATTTTTTAATCGTGTTAAATGGAAATCGTGTAAAAAAATATGTTTAAACCGTGCAAAAACAAAATTAGGCTTATACCTAAATATTTGTATAGATCAAAATGAAATCAATTCAGCACACTGTAAAATCGCAAAAATTGTAATTATACTGGCATACGGTGGTTGAAGCACACTCATTATATCTGACGAAAACTTTTCAAATTCGCAATAATTTAACTTTCGTGCTTTTTACTGAGAGAATTTGAATTCCAACTATATTGGGAATGTGAATTTTTTAATTTATAAATTTGGAAGCAGGCAACTAGAATCTAAAGAAGACTTAAATACACTTATACTTACCACAAGGCTTTTAATATTGAAAATATAGGCCTAGAATAGTCAGATAAATATCTTGCGCAACGATGATTATTCAAAAGTTATAAATTAGAGACACTATTACCACCTTGCCCTTGCGAAAAAAGATAGCGAAGTTGAATAAGCAACGTTTAATCCTACAGGGCTGATTCGCCACCCATTGGTATATGAGATTCCTTAATGAATATGGGGCAATGTTTTATTAGTAAGTGATATTCATGATATTTAGTATTGGTAAAAATAGATAAAATCGCGTCATTCTACTCCCAACTCTAATATAATACATACATATGTATAATGATTTTCGTTTTTATAGCAAACCTTTTGTATATGTCGGTCAGTGTATGAGTTATATATAATTTGCCTGGATTTCGTTTCTTTGGTTGACGTTTTGCACCTTCAGATATTTCCCCGGCTTTGTTTCTTTCAAGGGTATAAAATGTTTGATTGCACCCGAACGTAGACCTTCCTTACAGGTTTCATATAACTTCTTCTAACATTGGAATATATAGACGAAGTTCGAAGTTTTGTACTAAGTTTTATTTCAAAGACTCAACTATATATTAGAAAACCAAAAAATCGATTAATTTAATATGGGAAATGTTAATTTATTTAACATATGCCGTTTTCACATAATAACAAGAGAGTGGGAAGGTAATTGTGTAAAATCTTTCAAGTGCTTCTGAGATATGAAAAAGCACATTAAAATTAGCGACACACACAAACTTATTATTCTATATAGCTTTTATATTTACCATAAAGTATTATTCTTAAAGCTACTAAACATATTCATTTATTGCAATTTTATATTTAAAATTAGCTAATTTAGTTTTTCATAAACAAAATTTCTATGAAAGCTCGGAGTAAATCTTGACTCCAGTAAGGCCGACGTGGATCGTTCAAATACTATCATCCCCCATTTCATCTCCTAAATACACTAGCAGTTTAGGAATAAATGATGGCTGTTTTTAATCTCTCCTTGATGTCGTTTGGCTACTATAAGAAGTCAAAGAGAAGATCGTAACCAGTATGCACCAGTATGATATCTGAATCTTTCAATCTACAAGGTTTCTGGAGGGAGTAAGCGAGTTTTAAATTATTTATCACAGAATCAGTTTATTTTGTGTTTATACACACTTGGGAACATATTTACATACTATATTAAGATATGCATATATATAGTTGGGTAGAGCTTATTTTTGTATTAAAATGCGTCGCTATTTGTTTTCACTTTTAAGATGGGAATAGCTGGTCCACACCTCTCTCAATCAGAAGTGTGCTTGTTTACGCATAATATAAGGATAATAGCATTTAATCCTATCCTCAAATAGGATTAGAGCTGTAAAGATGCGTGCAATGCTGTCAACTAAGTACGGGTAACGCAGTACGGGTATTCGATTTTGCGAAATTCATGTTAAAATGCAAATTATTGTTTCGTGCTATCGACGCCTCGCTTTGAACAAGAGGTGTTGTGTTTGTATGAAAACACACTTCCCACTTATGACCTATTGACAGAAATAAGGACATGGTTGCACTCACAAGATTTCACAACAGATAAATGGACGCTTAGGTTTGCAAAAGAGGTGTTTTCTGTTTTGGCTGTTTAAAAGGATTAGCTGTTCTTAAAGGATTTATTTTACACAAAATCCTGCAAATATTCTCAGAATATCATTTTCAATTCAATTTCAGATTTGCTGTGTATCGACACTACTGTTTTCGCACCCTATGCGAAATGAGCGAAAAAAAGGACATACTACATGTTCGTTCGTACGATTTTCTATCGAAAGGTCCTTTTCAAAGATGGACTTTTGAGGGCATGAACATGAAAGAAATTTCTTATATTTTTTCAAAATTTCTTTACTTATTCAATTTACTTATTTAAAGCCTACCAACAAGTTATAAACCTTAAATATATTGAAATATAGACAAGCTCGAAGTTGTGGTTAAGCTCATTCAGAATGTTAGTACATCTCAGCAACAATTAATGGATACGGATGATTCCGGAGTTTAAGTGCTTTTTCCTTTTCCTTTACCATAAGAATACTAAGGTTCCATGGTTCGTTCCTGTTATTGCTCCAAAAAAATTTAATGAAACCTCTGTATTGTGACAATGTTGGTTGTACAGATCGTTCGTTCCACACCGTTGAATATCATACACCTATCCGGCTTTAAGACCGCGTTGTACAGTAGAGCAATATTCCTATGAGTTCATAAATTATACAACATTTTTGTTTTAGAAAATGGCAACTCGCAATCTTATGATAATGAGTTCGAGGAATTCATTAATCTTTTTAATATTGAGGAAATAGCAAAACGTAGTAGTTACGCATATGTACATATGTATCCGGTAAAATAATACCAAACGTCTATAAAGAAATTTAATTATAAGTTTTCAGGAACTATAGAATCAAAACAATCTGCATATATATTTAGAAGCTTTTATAATGATAGTCCGAACTACATGGTGCGTTCCAAAGTAAACAGGAAACTTTTTGAATCTGGCGCCATTTACATATGTGTCGACTAGTGCGTTAGAATCTGCTCTTTTTATCGATTGTCCAGCGAGACATGACATTTAGTTGATTGGAAGTGAAGTTATTGCGTTTTATGTGTCAGTATGTTTGTGTTATCGGTGCGAAAATGAGCTTCGAACAAAGAGCCAACATTAAATTTGGTTTTTAAATTTGTAAAACTTTTACCGAAACGTTTCAATTGAGGAAACAAGTTTATGGCGATGATTGCCTATCCCGTAGCAGAGTGCACGAATGGTTTCAACGTTTTCAAAGTGGTCGTGAGGACATAAATGACGATCAACATGTGGGCCAATCAAAATCCGTGATCACCAGAAATTCCATCGAAACTGTGCGTGAATACATCAAAACTAAGTCAAAATCATCATTGAAATTCATGGAAATGGAACTGAAATATCAATTTGGCGCATTTTGACCGAACATTTGGGCTTACGAAAGGTGTGTGCACGGTTTGTTCCGCACAAATTGACTGACGACCAAAAATTGCTCAGAATCCAACGTTCGAATGAAGATTATTTGACCAAAAATCACATTTTAACCACTAGCCACTCCCCCTATTCACCTGATATGGCACCGTGCGACTTCTTCCTTTTCGGAAAAATGCATTTGCCCATGAAAGGAAAGCATTATGTAGACGTAGAGGACATTCAAAAGGCTTGCACCGGCATACTGGCGGCAATACCGGCCAACGAGCTAAAACACTGGTTCGACATGCTTTTGGACCGTGCAAAAAGCTTTATTGGAGCAGAAGGAGACTATTTTGAATAAAATAAATTGATTTTGCCGAAAAAACGCACCTCCTAATGTAAAGTGTAAAATATAGATCTACTAAAAGTCAGATAAATCTTTAGAAAAATATTGTCTTTATCCATTTTGACCAACAGATCCGATTATTGTTATCTATAATATATCCACTTAATTTCATTAAAATTTTATAGTCCGTGGAAATGGGCTAGCACAACTTAAATATGCCCTAATTAAATTAAAACAAGACAATTTGTTAACCTCGGTGGCATCGACGCTTATCTTTTACGTGGTATAGGACGTTTGCTTTTGGGTCTTACAAACTTCGTGGCAAATAGAACTTCTTTTCACTTTCAAAATTTATCGTTTAAATACGCTAAATAATTTTCTTTTGAAAACTACAAAATGTGCTGTAATCCTTTAAATAATAATGACTTCCAGTAAAACAAAAGTTCAAGTAGTAGTTTTCGACTGGCATAAGAACAAGATGAAAGATAGTACCATGCAATTTCATATTTACGAACTGTATGAATGTCCTGATATCATGATGTACTTCAAATATTTCAAAACTGCATGAAGAGTTGTACCCTGACTAGAGTAAGGTTCACATCAGAGGAGCAGGGTATAAAAAATTGGCACATATATAAAACAATGATTCAGCACCCACTAAGCTGGAACGCGTAAAATGTAAATGATTACAGATTCATCGCCAACGATCAGGAGATGTATATGTAATTTGAATGGTAAGTCGTTCAGTAAAACTGTTTGGTAGAAGTTTACCATCGACAATGATAGGGCAATGTTGCAGAGTGCAAATAATGTCATGAAGAGGACAAATTAAAACAAGTTAAGAAGGGCTAAGTTCGTGTGTAACCGAACATTTTATACTCTTGTAACTTGCAAGAATCAAAGCCAAGGAAATACTTTAACGTCTAAAACGTCAACCATATACATATACCACATATAACTTTTACACTGACAGACACGTAATATTTGTTAGAAAAACCAAAATCATGATATATAGTATGGGAGGTGGGTAATACCGACCCGAGTCTATTCAAGTTTAGGCGCAAATATGCACTGCCATCAGTGAAACACGCTCTTCCATTTTCTTTGAGATGACTAAAATATTGGCCGATATAAGAGATGTTTTGACCTCATTCAACCCATTTTTGACATACAGACATAACATTGTAAGAGAAGGATTATCCCTGAATTTCAAAAATATATCTCAAACATTGACCGTTTTTTCCGATTAAAAGTCAATCACAGGTACTGGGTCCAAAAATTCAGTACCTGGGCCTCTGAAGAAGTTTTCGCTGGATTTCAACAATTTTTGGTCCATAAGATGGCACACACTAAATTTATTATTCGTGCAAGGTAGGTAGATAGATAGGAGTGCAGCGCTGTTGTCTTTCGGTCTCAATTAGCTCTGGCTGTAAAATTTTAATGTTCTATTCGTAGACCTTTTATATTTGCCATCACGTTACACCTTCTCTTTCAAACCATTTTGAGATTTCGATTAACCTACTAATGTCCGATATGCTTTTTGTAGACATTCATTCCAGCTTTGGTTCTTGATGGATTCCAAGTATTCTGTGTCGGATCTGTGATTGGGCTAGGCATTCACAAAGAAAGTGAGAAATGGTTTCCCAGTCTTGGCAGATGTTGTTGGAGTGCATAGCCATTTTGGGCGCATGTTCTCCAAATAGTCAGTGCCCTATTATGGTAGCGTTACTCTGAAGATACTTTTCCTGGACCTATTTAATAAGTCATTAGTTCTTTTCTTGACATTTGTCGTCCATAACTGTTTAGTTATACTGCATTTTGTTATGTTTTTCCATCTGTTATTTGCAACTTGTTAAAATTGTACATATATTGATCTTTCTTTGGTTTGATCCTAGTGGACTTGGTATAAGCTCTGCCTCGGATTCATTAAGGAGAGCTCCTGCCTTTGCCAACTCGTCTGCTTTTTCGTTAAGTTTAGGTGGAGCTGGTCTTTTAGTGTCCTCAGTGCTTTCTTGCAATTAAGGACCATGCTGGAATTTTTCATGGGCGATGACAAGGCCAGGAGCACTGCCTGACTATCTGTGTATATTGCTACTTTATGAATCCTCTCGTAGTTTTCAATAGAGCTTCGCAGGCCTTCTCTTGCCCAGTACTTCCGCTTGGAAAATGCTAGCCAAGTTCGGTAGACGGTTAGTGAGAAAAATGTCCAGATCATCGGAAAATATTCCAATGCCTAGTCCGCAGTCCATTTTGGGCATGTCGGTATAGACTGAGATTGTATCTTCCTCCCCTATTATGCCCCTTCTCCATTCTCGTCTAGAGGTTGTCCTCAACGGGAAGTATCTATTGAAATCCAGCATTGGGAGAATGTAGTCTGATGTATTAACGTTGAGTTCGCTTAGGATATCACAATGTCCATAATTCTGCTGATTCCAACCACCCAATTATTTTATTCTTATTGCAGAACATGCTGCTATTTTGTGAATAAAGATGGCTATGGGTAGTTGATGCAGGACCACATTAAGCCCGTCAGTTGGACATGACTTGATTACACCAGTAAAACCTACACATGCTGCTCTTTGTATTCCATTTAATTTTATTGTTTCTTTAGGGCTTTCCACCATACCAGAGCTACATATGTAAGTATTGATCTTAATACAGCCGTATACATCCACATAATTATGCTAGGTTTATGGCCCCAACTCTTGCTGACTATTCTCTTTCAAGTGTAGTGGGCCATTGGGGGACAGAGAGAGTGTTGTACCACTTAGTACAGGAAGTTGAAACCGGCAGATTTTGGTCTGCTTGTGAATAGCATCATTTCTGTTTTATTAGTGTTAACAGCTAGTCCATTGTTGTTAGCCCATAGGTTTAACCTGCGTAGTGTTCTTTCCATAATCTCACTGACTATTGAGTGGAACGTGCCTAATACCAACAATACTATATCGTCTGCATATGCTACTGCTTTCCCCATCGATTGTATCCAATTGTATTGTTTCAAGAAATGCAGCCATGGTGTATTGTTTGTAAGGCAGTTTCGGTTGATCGGCCCTTTATGTATGCATGTTGGGGCTTTGATAACTTATCCGCCATGGTTGTTCTTATATGTATGTTCATTAGCCTTTCTAGTACCTTCAGCATCAAGGATGTGAGGCTTATAGGTCTAAAATCCTTGGCATTTTCGTGTCTTCTTCTGCTTGGTTTTGGTAGGAACACCACTTTGATTATTTTTCAACTTCTTGGTTTGTAAGACAGTTGAATGCTTGCTTTGTATATATTTTCAAGCCTTGAAATCATTGGTTCTTCCAGCCTTTGGAGCATTATGTGCATAATCCCGTATGGACCTGCCACTTTAAATGTTGAGGCACTATTTCTGGCGTATTTGATTTTACTTTTGTCTACTGCCAGGCCTAGGTAATCAGCTGCGTTAGCCGGTGGTTCTGGTTGAACCTCCATTGCTGACTCCCAGGGAAATGCGTACCTCCAGAGATTCTTTTACAGAGGAGGTCCACGCATTTCCTTCCGCCTTAATCTGAGCAGTATTAGTATGTTCTTTGCATAGCATTTTACACAGCCTTGCGGACACTCTGCAACTTTCTATCGATGTGCCATAAGGCAGTTTTAGCTTTCCTAAATGCTTTTTTTAACATTTTCAAGATATCTTTGTATGGTTGCCAGATTTTGGTTCTAAAATTTTCATTTAAAGCCTTCATTAGTTGTGTTCTAAAATTCTTAAGCTCGCTGTTCCACCAAGGAGAAGGCTTTCTCTTTTTCAGAATAAGCGGAGTGGATTTATTAAAAGTTGTTGTTAAGTTTTTTTCTAACTACTCTACTTTTGTATCGAGTTCTTGAGGATTACTGATATTTATTGCCTACTTTTTTAAGGCATTTTGTTACTATTTTTGTAATTTTTTTCCATTCTGTTCTCCTAAGCCTTCATGAAAGGCTGCCTGTGTCTGTTGATAGCGTGAGGTCCAGCACTTACTCCCAACCCGGAAACCTATCAGAGATTGGAAAAATAAAAGTTGGCTTATCGCCCTATAAGCATATACATAGATACATAAATTGCTATTTAAATATATTGTAAGAGTGACACACCATGCGGTGTGCCTTTCGTTTGCATCACACTCTATTAGGAAATTTTCCTTTTTGTTGTCCTCTACTAGCCTTATAAGTGGTGCCGGTGATATGTACACGTCATGGGCCATGTAGGGTGAGACCAAGAAGAAATTATTTTCCTTTTGCTCCCCCTTTACGATAAAGTTTTATCGTTAATATTATTTGCCTTTTAATTTGTGTACTCGAAAGTGAAAGAATGAGGTAATATTTAAAATTATGCTATATATTCACACCGTTTCTCATAAATTTCTCCTATATAACCTACGAGGTACATTTTAACGTCTCTGGCATATTTATTGATTGATTACTGCGCTGTTATTAGCTTTTAATAATGAGCGGGGTGATCTTCCGATTTCATCCCTTTTCACACTGTCGGAAGGAGTTCTTGTAATATTTGTGCTGGACGTATTTTGTAAATAGTGGTAGCTTAATAAGTTTAAGAGATATGGATATTAAACTTATTAGAGGGAATTACAGGAATATATACAGTAATTCCAAGAGTATACAGGAATTCCAAGAAAAGCTCGACAACATAGAGGACACAGCCAGGTCTATAGAAGGTCATTTGATTATCGCCGGAGACCTAAGTTCCAGAAAGCGTATTCTAGAAATGGCTGCGCGACTAGGACTAGTAGTGCACAATACGGGGAACGCAACCACGTTTAGAAGACCGGGATGTGAGGAAACCACACCAGACGTTACCCTATCAACAGAACGCATGGCAGGCTCAATAAAGAACTGGAAAGTCCTGGAGGATTACACTGGCAGCGATCATCACTACATTTCATTTATGATCGACACGGGAACAAACGCTGACCAGCCCAGAAAAACAACTAGAAAACGAAAGTGGAACATCGCGAAACTAGATACTTCGAAATTAATCTCCGCAATAGATGACCAAAACCCATCTAGCAACTCCCCCACAATTGCAAGAAAAACCGTCGAGCACACAATGCTGAACATAACAAGAGCCTGTCAAAAAGCAATGCCCAAGGCCTCCCACAGCAAGCATAAAGCTGCAGTTTACTGGTGGACTGAAAATATAGCCCAACTCAGACGGACATGCCTCCGCCTTCGCAGATCCTACACGAGATCCAGGCGCAGAGGAGCCGCAACTCAAGAAGCTGATCAATACAAATTAGCCAAAAAGGAGCTGAAGCATGCCATCGACAACAGCAAAAAGAAAAAATGGGAAGAACTACGCGAGGATATAAACAGAAACCCCTGGGGACTCGGATACAAAATAGTGATGAAGAAACTCGGCGCTCGAGCAAAGCCACCTGACCTAACCGCCGCGAAAATGGATAACATCGTGAACGCACTTTTCCCCTCAAACGAAACAAGGGCTAGTGACCCAGAGTACATTCTAGGATCGATGCAAATCCCCCAGTTTACCCTCGAAGAGCTGCAACTAGACGCTGCCAAGCTCAAGGCCAACAAAGCACCCGGACCGGACGGGATCCCATCCGAAATCCTTAAAATAATCGCTGCAGAGTGCCCGGCAGTACTACTGAACATGTACAACGCCTGCCTTGAAGCCGGAATATTCCCTGAACCGTCGAAAAAGCAACGAAAGCGGGAGGACTGTCCCCTAGACAACATGGCTTAGACCCGGCAGATCAACCATAGGAGCAATAAAATGTGTCATTGGAAGCGTAGAAGCCGCACAGCGTAGATGGCATAAATACAAAAGAATAGTGTTGCTGGCGACTCTAGACGTCCGAAACTCCTTCAACAGCGCTAGATGGGTAGATATGATCGACGCTCTCGAGAAAAGCTTTAAGGTACCCGACTACCTCAGGGCCGTGTTGCGGAGCTACCTTAGCAACAGGAAACTGCTGTACGAAACTAAAGAGGGATCACGACAAATAGCGGTTACGTCAGGAGCAGCACAAGGGTCCATCCTCGGACCAGACTTGTGGAACATCAGCTATGACGCTATATTAAAACTTGAAATGCCAGATGACTTGTATTTAATAGGCTACGCGGACGACATCGCAGCAGTAATCACAGCAAGGGATACGGAAGAAGCGCGAAGAAAGCTGAACCAGGTCATGATACGGACGCAAGCATGGCTCGACTCACACAGCCTCCAGCTCGCTACGGAGAAAACAGAGCTACTGTTGCTAACAAACAAGCACATACCTCTCGAGATAAGCATGCACACGACTACGGATATCCTCAGGACAAGAAAAGCAGTTAACTACCTGGGCGTAAGACTGGACCCCAGACTAACCTTCTGGGCACAAATCCAGCACGCCGCAGGAAAGGCAGCGAAGATCACCTCCCAATTGAGTCGACTAATGGCCAACATAGGAGGCCCTAGTCAAGAAAAAAGAAAGCTCCTTATGTCGACAACAATCAGCGTTTTATTATACGGAGCTGAGATATGGGCAGATACGCTCAAAAAGGAAAACCGGCGAAAGGTAGCGGCCAGAGTGCACCGCACTGCAGCCCTCAGAGTTGCATCAGCCTACCGAACAGTGTCCGGCGAGGCAATTTTAGTTATAAGCGGAAATGCCCCAATTGACCTTATAGAGCGCAATAGAACAAATAAAGAAAGAAACAATAATAACATGGCAACAAAGATGGGACACCGAAAGCCGCGGCAGATGGACGGCCAGGCTTATAAAAGATCTAGACTCATGGACAGGCCGAAAATTCGGAGAGGTAGATTTTTACACAACCCAGCTGTTATCCGGGCACGGGTACTTCAAAAAGTACCTCCACAGAATGGGAAAAGTCGAAGAGCCGTCATGCCCATACAACGATGCGATAGAAGACGACGCTGAACACACATTCTTCGAATGTGTGCACTGGCAAGGAGAACGCACCGCCGTAGAGAACCTGGTTGGCCCAATAAACGCGGACAATCTAGTCAGCGTCATGTTGGAGAGTGAAGAAAACTGGGGGATTATCAAGAAATTCGCTGCACTCTTGCTACGCAGCAAAAAGCGGGACCTGGACGCAAGTGTGCAGATGTAAATCTCTCAATGACAAAAATGGAACGCCACCCTGAAGTAATGCAATAGCGGTCCCAGGGTGGGCGACGGTTTCTTAGAGGGGGGGTTTTAGTGACCTGCAAGTGGCACATACCGCTGCTGTGACGACAGCACCGATGATGTGGAAGGCATTTTCCACCCCCTCACCCGCAAAAAACACAAAAAAAAAAAAAAAAAATAAAAAACTTATTAGAGGGATAGCCGCGTCTACTCGTTCAAACTGGTTTGCCACAGATGCCACTAGCTACAGTGATTCCCTGTGCCAAATAAGAGTTTTATATTAATTTAGTCTTTTCTGTTAATGGCGTTTTGTGGGCGTGGCCGTGGTTCGATTACGCATATTTACAAACGCTTTATTTTATTTATTACTTAGTTTCATCATCATATCTTACATTTTACTCAAATTACAGCTTCCACATATATTATATATATATATATATATTGTCAGATTGGACCTCTATAGCATGTAGCTACCGACCAATTCAAAAATTCTATGAAAAAATGCCGCGACTTACAGAAAGTTTCAAGGCCGGAGCATATTCTTGTAAAACCCACCGAGGTGATCTAGTGACCGATGCCCAAAGCATACTATAACTATGGAGGGAGCACTTCTCCGGCCTGCTGAATGGCAGTGAACGCACAACGCCAGGAGAAAGCGAACACGATTCCCCAATCGATGACGATGGAGCAGACGTTCTATTACTCGACCATAAAAAAGTTCGAATAGCAATTACCCATCTGAAGCTATTCAAACACAGCAGCGAAGAACTGATAAGAAGTTTCTTTGCAAAATACGGTCGGACGAAACAATGCCCAGCAATTGAAATTTAAGTGCGCTCTGCCCAATCCATAAAAAGGGAGACCCCACAATGTGCACCAACTTCCATGGGATAAGTATCTCCTGTCTTCAAACAAACACACTCTCACGTCACTGTTGACAGTCACATCTTTGAAGTCGTAGATAATCTTTTTATATACATATGTATATAGTTTATTTTGGAACCAGTATAAACACCACCACCAATGCCAACTTGGAAATCCAATGCAGGATAACTCTTGCCAACAGCTGCTACTTCGAACTGAGTAGGAAATTGAGAAGTAAAGTCCTCTCTCGACGAACTAAAACCAAACTCTATAAGTCATTCATTCATTGTTTGTCTCGTCAAAGTTCTGAAGAAAGTATATTATGTAAAGGCAACTATACTTTGCTTCATTCTTACTTTGGATAAAGCATATTGTTCCATACAAACCTCGATTTTCTCAATAAAACGGTAAGGAATCCTTTACTTTAAAAATTAACCCAATAATTCTTTCTACTAAATCAATTGTGCGATACTTAAAAATTAACTCACTTTGCAACATTTTTAAATTTGCTTTCGTAACTGAACTTTTTTATGAATAGTCAGTTAAGTCCCTTTGTCAAACTATATACTATATATGTATGTATATATGTGTTTATATAATCATTAATATATAGTATATACATATAATCAGCGTGAAAATCTGAGTCGTTTTAGCAGTAGTCTGCCTATACATATCTATATATATCGGGAACACCGATATCGCGTCTCTATAGCATATAGTTCCATACAAACTGATTGATCAAAATCAAGGTCGTGTATAGAAAACTTAATTATCTTCAGGAAATTCGACATGGATTATTGTCAGATTGGACCTCTATAGCATGTAGCTACCGACCAATCAAACTGAAGTTTTTGTACGGAAACTGTTTTATTTGTTAAGGAATTTATAATTTCGGTGCAAGCGACGATTTTTTCTTGTTTTTAATTGCAGATGCGAATGTCGAGCGATACTTTTTATAATATTTTTCGGATGAAGGTTCTGGAAAACCTTTTCCTGGAATATAACTTTAAAACTTAGATTATTATTATATTAAATTAATCAAATTAATGCTTATTAGAAACCTGTAAGCACTTAATGATTTAATTAGTTTGACGGCAACTACAACTAAAGTATCTGTGACGCACATATGGATTGTTCTTCCCGTCTTTTGACACTTTTATCGATTCGCCTTAAGTCAACTATCAGCTTCATTCAAGAGTAAACACACGTCATTGCGAACACACTGCACTCATTGTAATGCTCAGAGAACATTTGGGCTCAAAATGAAAAATGAGCAATCAATGTTGAAAGTATGTAATTCAATAGAAAAGGTAATGTGTGCTACCAGCCATCATACCTACACGCGTGTGTGTTTATGCTTGCAGACACATGTTAAAGCACGCGCTGCTGCACGGTGATATTTGGTGGTGGTGGTGGTGCATATAAGCCCGATCGCTTCAGTGCAGGACAAAACGCCTTTTGCAAAATGCATTGAATTATATTTATTTAGGGTAGCCAAAATGTGACAGTTTTTGTTTCGAAAAGTAGAATTTATTGATGAAAATTTTTGGCGATAGGGGGGAAATCGTTGCAGCTGTTGTGATTTCACAAAACTTTGTACGTATTAACGTGGGACTATTTGCGTAGGGGTTAACTGCTTGTGTATTAATTGCGACATTCTAGGGATGATTTTTCTCTGGGCTAACTTTTTCCTGACAATTAAAAAATTCCAAATTCTAGCATCATTTTATATTATATCATGATTTTTATTTAAAATAAAGAATTCATTATAAATAGTACTTGCTTATATACTAATATCAATCAGGTAATTCTATATACATATATGTTTTACATTTTTTATATGATTCAGCTTTCATCACAATGCACAATATAGTGCTAGTACAACTAGACGGCTCCGCTATCGGAAATATTCTATAGAGTACTCTAAAAATGTATAGTTTTTGAGCGCGACTGCCACCCGCTTTACTGCTCTAAACACAGCAGCTGAAAACTTTACTCGAAACGCTCTCTAACCCATCCTGCTTCTACTTTCTACTCAAGCAGAGCGAACGTAATCGATAAACATCAACCTTTTGACGGAAGTTCCCGAGTGTGTTTTATTTTTCGTTTTGACGCATTTCTACTTTACTGTGCACACAAGTCCGCAGGGGATCTGCTTGTGTACTGTCGTTGCGATCCCTCATCGGTTTTTCTTTGACCGTTTATCTATCATAGTTAAACGGCAGAAAACCGAAATGTTTGCGCGTCCATGCACCCTCTGAGTACCGCACAATCAACTGTGTGTTTCTGGTGTTTGTGGATCACCACGCTTTGGCTTCTACGGCAAATACATCGAGGATCCTGCTGATGAGTTTGCCATTTGCTGTGGATGCTGCTGTTGTGAAGGCAATACCTGTTGCAGTTGTTGTTGTTGTTGAGGTATTGGTTGATCTACATGTTGTTTATGCTGGCGCTGTTGGAGGTAATGCTGCTGCTGGTTCTGGTAGGTGTGCGGTGGATATTGCTGAGCCAATAGATATGGTGACTGCTGTGGATACTGATGATGATTTTGGTTGTATATTGATTGTCCTGCTGATCCGGCACCATACATTTGGCCGCAATGTGGAAAAGTGCCCTGTGCTGGATAAGGGTTCATTGCATTTGGTGAATATCCTTGGCTACCAGCCATATAGTTTGGATAAGTTGGCGGAATGGGGCCGTTGGTTTGGGCGCCCATATACAAATATTGTCCTTGAGAAGATGGTTGAGCAGGTGGACAAGCTTCTGAGTTAGTGGTTGGGTAATGTGGAAGACCGTGTAGTTCTGGTGTGGCGGGTTCCAGGGTGCGGTCCTTCTTACATTTCATGCGCCTATTCTGAAACCAAATTTTTATTTGACGTTCAGTGAGCGATAACGCATTGGCAATTTCAATACGGCGACTGCGGCTGATATAACGATTCGAATAGAACTCCTTCTCCAACTCCACCGTCTGGAAACGTGTATAGGTCTGACGAGTGCGTTTTGAATCTTTACCGTCTATAAATAATAACAACAATAATATTAGTAATTAGTAAATAAATAAAATAACCAAATAATATATAAATGACTGTAACTATGTAAAATATATCATGAAAGGGGATTATCTAATGATTACCTGCTGGCGAATTGTCTTCACAGAGGGACCAATTAAACTCCGCTGCTGTATCTGTCAAAATTTGATGATTGATTTCATGTTGCTGCAATTGCAATGGCTGCTCTTCATGTTGATTGACATTTTGATCATGCGGTGACAAGGGTGGTGTGCTAATACCATTGACGTGAGATGTGTTTGTGGAGAGAGTGGTTTTTATTGGTTCAGTAACAGCTGATGCGATTGCCAACGATGGCGGCTCTATTGTAGTTGTCGGCAAAGCTGCAGATGCATTTGATGGAGGTGGTGTGAGATAATCGCTAGTTTTACCATGATTCAATTGTTTCAAAGATTGTGGAGAGTATGCTTCCAAATAACTTATTTCTGTTCGGCTTGGCGATGGCAGTGTACTATGAGTTGAAGGTGTCGACATACGACTGCCGTCAGTGGCAACATCCTGGTCCAAACTGGGCGGTGCACTGACAGGGTAACCAGTTCCATTATCACTCATTGAATTTAAATTGCATTTGCTGGTTGACTGTTTGTTTGGGGAACTAACCTTCTCCATTGTGGTAAAAAAATAGTTTGGATTATACTTTAATTTCTTTGCAGGATTGGTAAGTAAGGAACGTAAGGTGCTGGGTTTTTCTGCCTCTTGTGACAAATTTTCCTCGCATTCAAAGTGTTTTCGCTTAAGCGGTTGATTAGTTTGTTTATCCTCAAATGTATTTAAATCTGCGACAACAACAGGACTGTTTTTCGATTCATCCTTCCCCACGTCGGAAATTTCTTGATTTGTCGTATTTTTATAACCAATATACTGGCAGTATGATTCTGCAGATGCTGTGTTGTTATAACTCCATGCTTCACCATCATATATTTGTTCTGCAGTCTTCACTTGATTTGATTTGAATTGATCATAGCTCGGGTGATATGCCTTAGAAAAACGGGTGTGATCCAGATTGTGCATAAAGTTGTTACCACTGGTTGTATCGTAATAAGGCGTATTGTTGCTGTAATATCCACTGTAAGCATACGCTTGTTGTTGAGTCATCATTGTGTTGTTTGCGTATTCAGCGTAATAGTTGGTAGTGGCCATATTTTTAATACATATAACTAAAATCACGTATATTTATATTTTTTAGCGAGATAACGTTTGCAACGATGTGATACTGTTGAAGTTACTTTAGCAAATGTGGGATTGAAGTGTCTGATCCAGCTTAAAATACCCTCGAAACCTTAGCTCTTCTGCCTGCGTTTTTTTCTAACGCCGTGCTTATTCTATTCCTTTACTTTGGCACACGACCTTCCCTGAAATTTGTTGTTGTTAGTACAGCTCATACTCTGTTTATATCATTGTTGTTGCACCGTTTCGCTCGTCATAGCACATAAATATCCCTTCGCATGACATTTTCGACACATGCTGTGCGCGTACGACCATCCAAATATAAAGTCGAATGAGTACAATATTAATTCCCCTCATAGACTATGCTGAAAACACTCATTTAGTCTATACACCATTACCTACAAGGGGTGGAAGCATATTGCAAAATCACAAAAAGCAGGTCAGGTCAAGAAAAATTTATTGCACTTTTCTGTACTATTTCTGTTGAGAGAAATTTTTATCCGAACGGATAACATCTATGTCGACTCAAGACATGGTAGAAGTCGGAGTGGAAAACTCGGATAAACACATGAGATTTTGTCTAAGAACAATGGCTAATGTTTGCATGCCTACCTGCTGAGCTCTTTATTGCTTATAAACGATGTTCTTGTACGTGCAGAGGCCATTATTAGCGCGAGATTTTCAACGCTTTACGCCGCTGCATTCCAAGGTCAAATCAAATGCTACTAAAGATTTTCGAGGCCAGGCGTGCGCTCGTACTGACTAAATACAATGCGCTTCCAACACTGTTCATATGTATATATTGTGACTACCTCCCACGGTTGATAATTAAAATGAATGCCAAAATAGAAAGACTTTCAAAGGACTTGAAATGGGAAAAGTATCGCTTTCGTACTTCAGCTAATTGAAATAATCATAAATACTAAAGAACTAAAGAAATGCTGTCAAAATTTTAAAATAACGAAGTGTAAAAGCAGCGAAGTGCACGTACATATATATACTTATGTACATATATCATTAGTTCCGAAGCTAAGAGAATAATACTTAGTATACGTACATACATATGTACATATGAATCATGTACATGGAACTGATGGTTTTCGAACCCGATGATAACAACAATGACATTTCATCTTGTTCCAAAATTGTTGGGAAAATACCCTCAGCTTTTGTTAGCGATTCTTTTATTGTCAGTAAAAATCTAATTCTTTTGTAAACTTACTGCACAAATGCTCGAGGTGTATTTTGTGAATAATTAAAGAATTTTCTCGTGTGGACGCTACCTACACCACTATTGTTATTGCTGCCTGGCGACAGTGCGTTTATTACGCGCATTTTTCGCGGAAGTCCACAAGAGGGACCGAATTTCGCAATGAAGGTAGGAAAGTCGTCGCGCCTTACTGAAAACAGTGCTCGAAACCATTACGTTTCTGTACGGTAGCTGCAAAGACAGAACGTTCGACTAAAGATCTAAATCTTGAGTATGAATTTGAGTTCGGACTTAATTATGATAAAGCCAGTATATACGTATATAAATCCGTCACGGCAAATATATCGAAGGCGTCATGTTTTATACTTGAGAGAGAAGGATTATCCCTGGGTATTAGAGTGATACACATTGTGGCACAATAATAATTAAACTAGTAAACATTACGAAATACATATAAATGCATAAATGTATAGTCAAAAAGTCAATTAAGAACATTGACTGTCAAAGGTAAGCATTTATGTATGTGCATATGTTTGTTCCATAACTATATATCACATACAAAATTCAGTCTACGATAAACTTGAGTGAAGAAATGCCAAACAATTTATTCTTATCTCTATATCTTTATGCAAATGTTTTAGAAAAATTCATTGATTTAAAATAATATATTTACGAGCAGCATTGAATATAAACAAATAACAGATACTCATTCGTCTAAAATATAAATTAAATTTTAATTTTTTTGCAAATTAAAAAAATTACTTTTTGATTTGAATGAAGTTCTCAATTGCGAAAAAAGTTTGTTCCAAAGCTATTTTTTTAATTCTTAATTATATGCTTGGAATTCAATTCTTATATTTTTCGATCCAGTAGTTGGTATTAAAAATAAAATAATAAATTTTTAATTTACAACTCTGATTGCAGGTCATAAACAGACTTAGTTTAATTACTATAGTTTTTTCGTGCCTGAAATATTTAGTATATCAACATCGTCCTAATCAACTCATATACATAGGTTATATGGCATGTACATACATAAATATATATGTGATGTAAACTCAGCTAAAGAGGCTAAATTTATTTTAATGGGTATAACATAATGAAAAGGTAAACCAGAGAATCCATTTAGTGTCAGACGGAAGGGAAGAAATCACTCATCCAGTTTATTGGGGCTAGGAGATGGTTCGCACTCTCTTTTAGCATTACTCAATTACATATATTCGAAAAAGTGTTTCCACATAATTTTATGAAAATATTCCGCATTTAACCTTATAGAGTAATTTTATTATACTGTATTATTACATACATATCTCAGCGATTTACAAATATTTTGTGTAAAAAACGGTGTAGGCACTGACGTCCACATATTTGGCAGCTTACGGGTTGAAAAATGAGAAAAAGAATATATTATTAAGGTTATCAAATGGCACAATAGTATTAAGATGTTTTATAAAAATGTAACTAAGAAAAGAAACTAATGGATTTTGCTCGTTTAAAGAGACACGTTTACACAAATATCGCTAAGAAATCAAAAGTTTTGATGAAAGCCCTCTTACCAAGGGCATAATTTTCAAATTGAGTTGTCTGTGGCTCTCATCTAGCGGTAACCTCCACCGAAACATCCCTCTTTTAATTTTGAACAATACTATTGTTTACTAAGTGAATGCAAGCCTTCTGTTGAGTTTTTCTACGGACATTCAAGTATTTCAGAATATAAGTTCATGGAATGTCTTACCAACAAATATGTATTGCTCAGTGCAACATGCTAAGTATACCAAAAATTTATTACGCGAACTCCGCTGTATATCAAATATGTATCTGCTTGTTATAATACTGGACCACGGTTGCTGAACTAATCGCATAGATTACGTAATTCAATTATCGACACATGACCAATCACGCCCATTCAAACCATTGCATCTTCATTTATGACACCTTTGTGAAAAAACATATTTGTGGCAAACAGGACATATAGGAAAGTTCACATTCACAAGTATATGCGTACCAGAAATTCTTCTTTAGTATGCAGCAACCCATCCACTATACAACATAACGGGAGTCATGCCATTTTAATGCACATTAATAAATTACTTATACATTGAAGTCGGTCCTCCCCTTTGATATTTCCCCACAAAAAATTACGCTATCTAGGTAGAAAAACCAAGAAACGTAAAACACCCCAGCAGGAAATGAAATACTACAAAATTTCTTTCGGTTCCATTCTAAGTTTATCTTCATCTTCATTATATTCGAGTAAAGGTGAGAGAGTCTAATCCTTCTTTGATTTGAGAACACAAGTATAGTTTAGAGCTTGTATTTGAACAATACCTTGTAGTGAAATCAATTCCTTTACAATATTATTACCCAAAACCCCAAAATTAACCGACTTTTATAGCCGACTCAAAGAAGTTACTGACATTTTTATCCTTTATTTATTATATTGTACTAAAGAATCTTTCTAGTTTATTTAAAATTTTCCGAGTTTTTATTCGTAAGTTACGATTTGCCAAAATAAAGCCAATAATTTAAGTACCCATCTTTTGCAAAAATTGGTTTCAATGATTTTGATGACGCACCGCAGGGTAGTTTCATTTTGCGCCGACGATTTTCAGCGAGCCAGGCGTACACGCCAATGTTTTTATGAGCATTCAAACCTCACACTAGAATGTGTTAATTGAGCGAACGGCAGACACGAGGAGATACCGACCGTCATGATGCGACACACCGCCGTTCGTGGAATGTAATCATTATTTCTTAATCGTGTACTGCCCACTTTGAGGTAGGCAAAAGAGGGATAGAATCATTAATTGTGAAGTGCAACGATAACTGTCAACTGAAATCGCAAAGAGTGTCAAAGGGAAATTTCTCAAAAACCTTTGGCCAATTGACTTCCAAACGGTAACTAAAGAAATCACCTACATTAAAGTCAAACATTTGCAATATGTAAACAAAATAAAAATAAAAACACAATTTTTGTGGGAAAATTTCTAAAAAATTGATAGATTGGCTAGAATGAAATCCTTCCGAATTATCTTGACTGTGAATTTAATTCTTCTCTGCATTTATTAATTTAATGAGATATATTGGCAGTGGGCGGAGTTATCACCGGATTTCACACTTTATGAAGGGAGCTATTCTCCTCAGTAAATTTAAGTAAGGTTAATACATCTTTAGTGGTTTATGAGATATACAAGGGGTTTTCCAAAGTAAATAGGACTTTTTGAATCCAGCGCCCCCTGGTGGCGCCACGTATTCACCTGATTTGCCCATGAAAGAATAGAGTTACGCAGACGTAGAGGCCATTCAGAAGGCTTGCACCGGCATACTAGCGGCCATACCGGCCAACTCGTTCGACATGCTTTTGGACCGTGCAGAAGTATTGAAGCAGAAGGAGACTATATTAATAAAATAAATTGATTTTGCCTAAAAAACCATTTGTTCTATTTTTTGCTTTTCCTGTTTACTTTGGAACGCTCTTTGCATGCATTCAACTTCGTGAGGCGAGGGTCACGCACACTTTTAAAAAAGCTTTTCTGAATATTCTTCTCCATACTTCAATGCTAGTATATATTATTTACAGTTGTATCTGAATATCTGGCTTTGTTCTAGCACTTCATGGTTCTTCACTTATCGGCAATTTGTTCCTGACGGACAGTCAACCGGAATTGAATTCATCTATAACCCGATCATTTATTTTTATATGTACTATTGGCGGTGGTGTTTACACTGGCTCCAAGATAGACGAAATTATGTACGACTTCAAAGTTATGATTATCAACAGCGACGTGAGAGCCAAGTCCCAAGTGCGACGACTGTTTCTTAGATGACAGGAGATATTTCGTCTTACCCTCGTTCACAACCAGACCCATTTTCTTTGTTTCCTTGTCCAGTCTGGAGAAAGCAGAACTAAAGGTACGGGTGTTGAGGTCAATGATATCAATATCATCGGCATACACCAGCAGCTGTACACTCTTATAGAAGATTATACCTGCTCGATTAAGTTCTGCAGCTCGAATTATTTTTTCCCGCAGCAGATTGAAGAAGTCGCACGATAGGGAGTCGCTTTGTCTGAAACCTCGTTTGGTATCGAACGGCTCGGAGAGGTCCTTCGCGATCCTGACGAAGATTTTGGTGTTGCTCAACGTCAGTTTACACATCCGTACTAGTTTTGCTGGGATACCAAATTCAGACATCGCGGCATAGAGGCAGCTCCTTTTCGTGCTGTCGAAAGTAGCTTTGAAATCGACGAAAAAGTGGTGTGTGTCGATTCTCCTTTCACGGGTGTTTTCCAAAATTTGGCGCATGGTGAATATCTGGTCAGTTGCTGATTTGCCAGATCTAAAGCCACACTGATAAGGTCCAATCAGTTTGTTGACAGTGAGCTTTAATCTTTCACACAATACGCTCGATAGAAACCTATACGCGATGTTAAGGAGGCTTATCCCACGGCAGTTAGATTATGGGGTCTCCCTGTTTGTGGATTGGGCAGAGCACAATAAATTCCAATCGTTGAGCATGCTTTCGTCCGACCATATTTTCAAAGGCTGATGCATGCTCCTTATCAGTTCTTCGCCGCCGTCATCGATTGGGGAATCGGGTTCGCCTTCTCCTGGCGTTGTGCATTCACTGCCATTCAGCAGGCTGGGGAAGTGTTCCCTCTATAATTTAAGTATGCTCTGGGCATGGACTAGATTACCTTTGGGGTTCTACAAGAGTATGCTCCGGTCGTGAAACCTTCAGTTAGCCGCCGCATCTTTTCGTAGAATTTTCGAGCATTAAGCGTAACGTTGCGAGGTAGGCAGACAGTTTTCGTTCCCCTGCAACACGGCAGGGCTGTTCTTTTGCATTTTCCGAAAACCAATGGTTTCGGTTACAGCTGTACGTAAGGAGTTTGAAATGCCGTCCTACTGCTGCAACAAGACAGTGGTCCGCGTCGAAGTTAGGCCCTCAGAGCGCACGCACATCTAATACACTGGAGACGTGTCTTCCGTCTATCACAATATGATCGATCTGGTTGATGATTTTTAGATCCGGAAATAGCCAGGTAGCTTGATGGTTTTTCTTATGCTGGAATCTAGTACTACAGATAACCATATTTCGGGCCGGGGCGAAGTCGATCAGCATGAACCCATTTGGAAAGGTTTCGTCGTGGAGGCTGAATTTACCGACCGCAGTGCCAAAGATACCTTCTTTGCCCACCCTGACGTTAAAGTCACCAGGCACGATTTTGATGTCGTGGCGGGGGCAGATTTAATATGTGCGCTCCAAGCGCTCATAGAAGGCATCTTTGGTCGCATAGTCCTTCTCTTCCGTCGAGGCGTGGGCGCAAATCAGCGATATGTTGAAGAACTTCGCTTTGATGCGGATTGTGGCTAGACGTTCATCCACCCGGGTGAATAACAGTACTCGGCGAGGGATTCTCTCTCTTACCCACACCAAATTTGCGCTCCTTTATATGGCTACTGTAGCAAATTCTACAAGGACCTATTCGTCTCAGTCCTTGTTACACAGTGTTAGTATTTTCTGCTGCCATGCGGTTAAATAAAGAAGCTAATTTGCTATGGTGAAAATTAATTTGTAGGAGACGCTTAGGAACTCAGAAGCTTATTCTCACTCACATAACTCAGTGTTCTCCACGTCACACGAAAATTCCATTAGAGATTACACCTTTCCAGTTAATGGTTTCCTGGAGTTCCTTCGTTAGCTCCTCCTTGTTTGGCGATTGCAGCTATGCCTTTCTCAGCCGGTGGGCCACACGTCGCTTCTCCGCATATCTTGCCTTCGCTATGTCTTCAACGTTAATATCAGGCCATGCAGTACCAGCAGCAACACTTTTGGTAACCTCCTTTTCAGCAGCCACTCTTTGGTAACAGCTTTGGGGACAAGCTCTGCTTATGTCCTTGAAGGAAGATATGTCCGCTTCCACATAGCGTGCACCACCCAAGCAGAACTATGTTATTACGGTGGGCGCCAGGTACCTGAAACTCAGTTCCAGGCTGGGCTAATTAGAGGCCGCCAGCTAGGTTAATCCTCACATTAATCCATCTTTTTTTACCTCCGAGCATAGTAAGACTGACTATCTGGATGTTTTGCTATTGAGGAGCAACAAAAACCCAGCTATGAAGTCTAACTTTGGCTGGATAACTCACTGCTACTAGCCCGTCCCTTCTTCCTTTGTTAATTGTGGTATGAGATCCAAGACACGTTTTCACCCGATTTAAGTATTCAAAGCACAAATATGCACCGTTATAAGAAAAACACGCTCTCTACACTAACTAACTAACATATTGGCCGTTATATGTGATACAATGTCACTCGGAAACTTGAAAATCTTTATATTAGATATGTGGGGACTAAAGTAGGACTGACCCCATTCAACCCATTTCATTAAACGAGTTATTAAACTCACATATCGTAAGAAAAGAAAGATGTGTCGGATGATCAATTTGTATGAATGTATGTCGGTTGGAATATTCCATCGCTGTTATCAACAAGTGTGACCATATACATATGTGTGTATAATGACAATGAATTGTCGATGCGCCAAAAAGGCAATCAACAGTGAGCTGCAACATAACAGATGCATACATATATACGAACATTGAGCACTTCTAGTAGCAGTTGCAAAATTTTGATGACTGAAAACAGCAGGAGAAACAATAAACGTGCTATCAACGCTTGCACATATTAATGACATAAAAGCAAGAATGCCTTGAGTAAAACATCAGCAAAATTAACTGGATGAAATGTCCTTGCAAGAAAAATCATCATTAGATTATGGACCTTTGGAGATCAATTCACGAACTTGAATGGAGTTTGTTGGCCATTTCAACTATGCGTGAAGGTCGATGAAAATCAATGACTTGTTATTGCCAATAAGGTGTTAAATTCATAAAACAATATGATGCTGTTTGCATCTGTGTACATACGCATAAACAGAATTTTTTTGTGCAATTATATTTGACGAATGTGTATTTACTTTTAATATTTGTTACCTTACGTTTGCTATAAACTAAATTAATTAATATAATTAGGGAAGGCCTAAGTTGGAGTGTAACCACACATTTTATCGATATAACAATATAGTATATTAACAAGAAAATAATAAACTAAATGATATATAGTGTGTAGTTGTCCGATCGATGATAAAAAAGCTATTTAACGTCTTACTGCTTCCAACTTATTGAATGCCGTCAATGCTCTTAAATTACGATGACTTTTCTGAAATATTTGCATCTCATTAAGAAGAATATTTTGCACTCTACCCATTAGCGTTTCAAATGGAGAACGCTCGTTTAGTGTTTTAGGAATGATCAAAAATTTTAATCGACATGATTTCAGGGCTAGCCACACTGTGCCCATCCCTATATTCATAAAATTGGTATAATCTGACAGAAATATGTAATCTATATGTACGTATGTACATTGTCAAAATCATACAAAACAAATTTCTTCCACACAACATTAACAGAAAGGAAATTTAATACAGATATGGGAGCGCATAAAACTTTGCGCCGTATTTCACATTATTTATATTAAACTCATTGAAGTAATAAATGGGAAGATATTCAACAATGTGTCTGAAGTATTAGAAACATTCTTGAAGGGAAAGGGCTGGCAACTCTTTATTATCTAGGCCCGGTTTTCCCTTGGCGGTCTTGTATATACAGTGTGCGACAAAACTAGATCACGGAATCTACCTTGTCGGTAGTTTTTTTTATTTTTATTATGCTCCGGAAATGTCTTTCCTTGCTTTCGTTACTTGAATGAACATAGCATCATTATATTTCAAATTTTTTATCTACAATTTCCCATTTCTCTATGTGATTTATAGTACACCAGGTAATTGCTGAGTGTATTTCTAATCATTGGCGTATTGATAAAACCATTTTAAAGACGTAATCGCATAATCTGAAGAATATTTTTATATATGTATGAACCTCCCCTTAGAACATTGGTTTGATTAATTGACCCATGACCGGAAAAACAGCCCTGCACGATTACATTGCCTATACCGTGTTTCAACGTGCCGGTTGTATAACGTGGATTCAAACGTTGTCCTTCTAACCTTCGTATCAACACATCTGAGTCTTTCTTATTAAACTTCGAATCGTCGGAAAAAAGTGCAGTTCGCTATTTGGAAGTCGTCCAATTTATGTGCTTAGACACAAATTGTTGTTGGGCCAGTCTGTTCTTTAAAGAAATGTACATGGATTAGAATCCTACACTTATTTTCAGTTTTAGGCAAACTTAATTTCTTCGTTATATTTTGCTTCCTGTCCGATATATTTATATTAAAATTAACTTAGTTAATGAAATGAAAAAGTATGTGACATAAACTAAATCAGAAACTACATTTAGTGGGTATACCAGGACAACGTAAGAAGAGAATCGAAAATCACAATATTAAAAACAGATCAGGGTATAGATCGATTTCACTCAAAGCAAACATCTAAACATACTTTCATTAAGAAATCACCTGCCTAGGGGCAGGCTTGGACTGATTCCATTAACTTTTCACAGTACTGAAGGATATTCGAAAACATTTTTCCACGCAGTTTTAAAAAGATAACTCACACATTGACCAATATATTCAGGTTAAAGTCTACTAGAATAACAGAAATCTCAATATCTGGTATATGGGGTTGAACCACTTTCACACATTTTCGGTATTAAACTATAATATTGTTTTCACATCAGGGCGAATGATCGATATATACGCTATAAAGCCAACCGGAGGCTAGAACTTATCATATTAGGTATAAGGGAGGTACGATTAGTATTCACCCAGTGTCATCTATTTTTGACATCAGTACATATTATTACCAGAAAAATTTCACTCTGAAGTTCAATAAGAACTTACATATGTATCGATATACATATGTATATAGTATATTAATGGGGGCTGTGGAAGGCATTGAGCACCAAGACCTATTGAAGATGTCCTCAACTTTCATTTACAGATTGAGTGTCTCTGAATTTTATTTTTGGGTTTTACAAATATGGTGTCAAACTTTGTAGATATAATTAGGAGTTTCACACAGTCTCATAAAGTTATAATCCGAAAACATAGAGTTCAGAGTTGTATTTGCGTAAACTTATTTTAGTATGCAATCAAACAACAAATGTTTTAAACTAGTATAAAAATTTATAATTTTATGATTTTACGATGCTTTATGAGACGTTGTGACTATCCCAAATATTTCCACAATGTATTTATTTTCAAAATATTCCCAATAAAAATATTAAAATCCACACGAAGATACGTGAACTGTATTACTATTTGAGAGCGACCTATTAACTTTAAGTGAGATCAAATCTGCGAATCAGGTGTGAGCGATGTGCTGAACACATTCAGCGCGACACGACATGGCAGCACGACAGTGAACTGAAAATGGCGTTGTGAATCCTTCTACATGAACATTTGTGAGAAGGCAGCAACATAACAATGGCCGGCATGTACACAAGACAACACAGCTGTAAATCGTTGTGGCCATACTAATACCTTGCACTTCAATGAAATTTTGATATTTTGTTCAAAGTAAATTTTTTTATGCAAAAAATAAGTAAATAGGTAAGTTTATTTGTTTTAAATTATCAATTGTTATTATAAATGATATAATAGGGCTATTTTATCCTTTTATTTGTAAAATAACGTCAGGTTTGTTAGAGCTTTGAATAATTTTACATTTTGCATATTAGTGGCATCACGGCTCTACCTCATCTCTCTACTGTCAACTCTACTGTCGTCCAACAGTCGTTGGCAAATATAAAAATATATTGATGTTAGCAAGAGCGACAACTGTCAGACTGCAGTCGTACAGCTGTCAAAATAACTGTGTCCATAAGAATGTGTGTATTTTAATATTTGACAGATGTCGCTTGCAGTCTGTCGCGCTCAATGTGTTCAGCACATAACTTGCGCATAGATTTCAGCCTTTGCTGTTTTATTTAAAGAAGTTGAAGAGTTTGCTAACGTTACTTCTGTATTGCTTTCCGAAGTTGCTCTCCTTTTCCTCTGATCGCTACTCATCGCTCCATTTCTTTGCTGTGCAGACATATAGACTCTGGAATTTCTTTAGTACAACTCTTTTTCGCCACGAAGAGCTGTTTCGCTTAACATGGGTACACTACTAATATGTAAATATTCAATCCGTTGTTTATTTTTCTACTTTTAATTCTTGTTGTCCATTTTCGCCCATTCTATATCCATACGTACGCAGCATGACGTAAATTTTCAAGTATTTTTCATCACCTGTCAGACATCAGCAGTAGTAGAAGATTCGGTAGAAGTTTATTACAAACACATTTCTATTAACTTTGTATACAACCAAAATACATCCACAAATATACAATAGTGCACATTATACACCCAATTTATACGTTTGAATTCCTTGCCACGGGGAGTTAATGATGCTTACTGAAACAGCAAATACTGATCGTTATGTGTAAATAATTCATAATCACATCAAACGATCAGAGCAGCAGGTACCGAAGTGTAAGATAAATAAAAATAGTCGGAATTGTGCTCTTAACAAGCTCATTGTAAAATCGGTTGTAAGTATGTATTTTAAAAGAGTATGTGTAGAGTTTTATTCAGTGTTCAGTATATAAAATTGACATTTATGGTACATCTAGGTTATGTATTTGGCTGAGCTTATTCTGTTATTTATGACGTACGCCTGGATGTTTTCCGAAGCTAGAATAATTGCAAGAACAAGTATTAAAAGCTTTCAATCATCGTTTAACTGACGACTTAATTATTTACTTATAATAACGAAAGGTAATCGAATTAGAACCAGAAATTAAAATAATTTTTTGTATGTCAATGATGGCGCATTCCTGATATGTCTTACTTTTCGACAACACAACGCTTTCTAAACATGATTTTAATACGTAGAAGCGGCATCAACGGGTCATCAAAAATGGGGAAGGCTCCAATTGTGCAATTGTACTCAATTTATTTGTAACTTTAAGTAATGGATATAATATCCTGTCATCTGGGTTCTAAAAAAATTGATTTGATGACTTACGGCAATTGGCTCAAAAAGTCAAGAACTATGAAATCTAGAACAAATTTTACATACGCATAAAAATTCTTTAAAAATGTTTATAAATTAACAAAAAAGGAGTTGAAATCATTTCCTAGCAGTAAACCCGTAAAATCAAAGAAAGCTTATTCTTATACTTTCGCCAATGTTACTCGGATTTGAACTAACATTGAATTTTTGAATTTTTGTAATATCTAAAATTAATCGAGACGGATATAAGGTTATTTATATCAAAATATTCAGGATGACGAGTCGAAACGAACTCAGGGCTGTAAAAGCGATATATAACACAATACACTTTAAGGAGAAATTTGATTGAAAATCAGATTATAATATCTTTAAACCGTTAAATAACTAATTATTTGGATATTTACTTAGTCATTTATGTTTATAAGCATATTTCAATCAACATTTTTAAAACTTTATCTTATAGTTTCGAATGTTTTATTATTGGATTTCTTCTTATTATTACAGTTTAGATCCCACAGGCTAAACGGTACAATAGACAATTAGCACTTTCACTAATAAATTTTCTTTTCTCCAAAAAAGTGTATTCTTTCCTCAATACTTGTATACACTTAAAGGGTATATTAAGTTTTACACGGTGTTTGCGCCATTTAAAGAAAACGTCGGAGACGCAATAAAGTGTATATACAAATGATCAGCGTGGCGAGCTGAGCTATGTCTGTTCGGCTCTATATAGGCGAACTAATCTCTCAGTCTTTGATATATGTATCGAACTGAAACTTTGCATACGTCCTTTTCTCACCAAAAAGCTGTTTAAGGGGTTAGGAGTAGTTAGAATCTTCAAAAAATTAGATGTTTGGCCTTTTCGTAAAGTGTAATATCTAAAAAATATTCCCTGAAAATTTCACTTTAATCCGATAATTAGTTTTTGAGTTAGTTTTTGAGTTATTCGACAAATAACAAAGAGAGCTCGGGCACTTTAAAGCGCTAGTGTGAAACTTTAAACGCGTTTTTCTCAAAACTATGTTTTTTGAATCGGTGACAACTGCAACTCGAAAACCGTTCAGTAGATTTTAATAAAATTTATACAGCTTTTAGAATACATAATAAACATCGAAGGATTTTTATTTTTTCGAAAATTTCGATTTTTTAAGACCAATTAAATGTTGATTTTTTAGCAAAAATTTAGAAAAAAATTTCCTGAGGCCGCCATTTTGTTAATTTTGAAAACGAAATAAAATCCTTCGATCAGGCCCGGGATTATCTATTTATAAAACTATTTTTTTTTTGTCTGATTGTTTTTAGATGAATCTCCAAGGACTTATGTTTGTCACCGCAAGTACCTTTTTTTGGAACAGGGTCAATACAAACAACTATAACTTTGGAAATTAAATTTTCTTTTTTGAAATTTTCGTGACTTCAAGTCAATACATTCTCTAATAATGCCATATTACTACTTTAACATGACTTAGTAGCAAAAAAAAAATACTGAAAACTCGTCATTTTTTCGTGCCTCTGACTACCCCTAACCCCTTAAGCCGGAACCAACAATATCGGGCAACTATAGTATATACTATACAATGGGAATGAAGTCCTTGTATGGAAAACTTTTTTATTTTTCAAGGTATCGTGACGTGATTTGAGTAGATCATTATTCAAGTCATCGCTACAATCCCAAACGAAACTGTTTAGATCGGACTAAAATACATCTAAACACTCATGCGTACAGAACTGTGTTTAGAAAAGTAATCATATGCGTATTCCTATTTCTAAACAGGCCGTTTCGTAATTCCTCATATTCAAATTTTCTCCGAGCAGGGAAGAGGGCACATGGACGCACCTATAATAGATAGGTAGGTGCTTTTGTATCTTACTCCTCTCCAAATCATTATAGAAATGACAACAGGGTCAATGATATCCTCAACGGCTTGGAAAGAAAAGGATAATATGTGCTTAGAAACAGAGGATCATTGGAATTAAATTATCCTAGAGGCAATATCACCATGACAGTACGTTTTGATGAAAACTTTAAAAGTATCCTTTGGTGCTAAAAGCAACTGGGAGGCCACTATTGAAGCTTAAGAAGTAGCAGTGTGGTATACAACGGCTCATAACCGGTGGAATTTGTTGGACCATGTGCTTGTCGGTACTCATGAGTACTTCTTCAGGAATTTTTAAGTTTAGTTTAGGGGTCAGACTATCGGAGTGGAAAATCCGTTAAGTGAGCAAATTAAATACATACTCATATACTATAAGCTCAGGGGCGCTGCTAAGCCTCCTTTACATGACTATGCAGGTTATATTAAGTGATATAAATACAATAATCAACTAAAATCTAATCTATTTGGAATAATTGATAACTTTATTATTCATTTCGTACCAATAAAAATTAAGAATTATTGAATTTACATATCCAATTGTTCTTGGGCTTGGTGGTCAACGATAAATAATTTATCTCGTACCTTTTGAACTGAAGTATTGTAGTAAATAACCAAAAAACGGATTGCTGTATTGACACGAAAAAATTTTAAAAAATATTTGATCTCCATTCAATGATGTGATGATGACCACATTAGGAAAACAGTAAACATTAATAACAGACACGTGAGTTTGAACAAATTAACAAGATTTTAGTAGCAAGGACGAAGTTAAAAATATAAACTATTTGGCCTTGTCCTTTGAAGCATTAAGATTTCTACTCTAAATATTATTTAAGGATACCTTTATATGTACATATATAAATGTGTTTAGGTGACAAATAATTTCAGCTACTAACTCAATATATCCATTTGTCGGCTAACGGCTCCCGGTGATTTTTTAATGAACAGATAAATGAAATGTCCTTCGTTTGATTCTGTTGCATGTACCAACTGACGAGACTGCGCGAAAATTTCAACGAATTTTGTCAAACAAAATTAAGTAAATATGTATTAAAGGCATCTTAACTAGAGCTCACATTTGAAAGAACTCTGTACGCCTCATGCTGATTAGTATATTTGAACCTCCTGCTACTCCTCTAATGTTTTTATGCACAACCATAATATTCGACGCAGGACTACATCGTACAGACACGTTGGTGATACACACGAGTCTAATCAAAACGAATAAGAACCTATGACACGGCACATTTAAAACACATCAGCACTGTGGCGCGTGAGTCTCAGCCTTGAGCTGTACTTTAGCTTCAGTTACAGCAAGCGAACCTGCCGACAAACATTGAAGGACGATGCCGACGAAAATAGCGACCACGCGCCGCATTGTTTCGTATATCAATAAAAATGTGCTCGTAGACGCAAGCTACAAGAAGGATCAACCAAAAGAAATCTTCGTAGCGGGCAAAATTTAAGTTTCAGAGTAAATATTTTCCATTTTCACACAAAGGTACGAATACATCGAATTTTACATGCATACCATACATTCGTACATATCACACATTACGAAGTTATGAAATACGCGTAAAAATTTGCCTGCGACGTATGCTTATGTAAAGAAAATTGATAATATTTAAGTTTACTATATTTGAGGAAGTAAAAAGATATAAACCAAATAATTGAAAGCATTACTAACAGTTTGAGGTCTTCTATTTGTAGAAACACCTATAAAATTAAAAAAATAATAAACAACACTTAAATTTTGTGAAAATATCCAAAAAATTTTGCCATACAAGAACATTATTTTCATCATTCATTTTGTATGGCAGCTACAGACAGGCTGACATTCCTAAATCGATATATTTCATATATGTACATATGTATATATGGTATTAGTACAACTTTATATCCAATCGTTCCTTCTGGGTGTTACAAACTCATCATATCATATGTAGTGATGGATTACCGCCTAGGCCCGAGACATGGATGGCACGATTTAGAAGTCGGAAAATTTTTCAGAACATTTTATAGCCGAAGAAATACACCAATATTTTATTGAATCTACAGTTTAGAAAATTTTCTATGACCTACAAATAGTCAAAAAAACTTTACTTTTATTAAGATCGAAAAATCGGTAATTTTATTAGAGTATTTTACTTGTATGATATTTATCTTAGCAGTGAAGATTATAATTCAAAATAAATTGCCACACCGTATATGTACAAAATAGCAATCTGACAAAAAAAATTTATGTAATGGTGGATTCTTTAATTTAATAATGAAATTGTTGAGAGATTTCTAGAACTTACACCGGATACTTCCCATAAGGCTAAGGATATTCAATATGCTTAGTTAAAATTTCTCGAAAATAAGGTTTTAGATATAAAGAACTGCCGCAATCAATCTAATGATATATCGAGTTTATATTCAGGAGCGTTGAACTTCTGCAGCTGAATCGTTAGCAAAACATTTTCCTTTTTCTTATTTTCGAGGAACTTTAAAATTTTTCTAACGATTTTTAACGGTTATACGTATCTCCTAAAACTAAATGAGACAGATTTAAGTTATATAAATGCTCAGGATGACTAGAAAGTGGAAATCTGGTTGACTGTCTATCTGTCCGTCCGTCCGTCCGTCCGTGCAAGCTGTAACTTGAGTAAAAATTGAGACATCTTTCGAAACTTGATGAGTGGGTTTCCTAGTTCATCAAAAAATTCGTGTTCGTAGACGGACGTAATCGTACCACCGTCTCGCCCACAAATCCCCATTAACCGAAAGCACATAAAGTGCCATAACTAAGCACTAAATTAAGATATAAAACTGCAATTCGGAACAGAGGATCGCAGTAGCAAGAGGCACTTGTTTGCAAATTTTTTTTGAAAAAGTCGGAATGGCCCCGCCCTCTAACAAGTTTAATGTACATATCTCCAAAACCACTTAAGCTACAAGAACCCAGCTCACTCCCCAATATAACGGTACTGCTAAAAACTACTAAATCAAAAACTAAATATGCCAGGAACAATAAAGTTTACCACCGAGATGGTATTTCGTACGTAACATTCCCTTTACTTTCTTATATTGTATTACAGTGTGAAAATGGTCGAAATCAGACAGTTCCTTCAGTTTCCAGTACAAAAATCAGGGAAGCAATTAATATAACGGTATACAACTTTGAACAAATAATGTCTTTAGTGTTACCTTAAATATTGTTTAAATTAAATAAAAACTTTTCAAACCCATAGGTACCGAATATTTAGACCTCGGTACCTATAGTTGACTTTTAATCGAAAATGTCGGTCAATGTGTAACATATATAACTGAAATTAAGGGATAATCCTTCTCTTATAATGGCATGTGAGTTATCCCAATGAAAATGAGAGAGCGTGTTTTGCTCATATCAGTGTATATTTGTGCCTAAAATAGATAACTTTGAGCGGAAACTTGTCCTAGCCCCTATATGTCATATATGAATTAGGATTTTCGAACATCCGGCTGAATATGCTCTATATGATTAGTTTTACTCTTTAAAGCATTTCCCTGGCTTTGCTTCTTGCAAGTCGCAAGAGTATAAAATGTTCGGTTGTACCCGAACTTAGCCCTTCCCTACATGTTTTAGATAATTTTAATACATTATTAATCGATTAATATTTTTTGTGAAAGAGAGTAATAATATTTATATTTCAAAGAATAAAACATATATCTTAGCCCTAACAACAACTTTGTCAGTTCATAACCAACTGAGAACGAACCAAAAACAGTTGTGAACTTAAATTGTGTAAAATTAAATTGTCCACAAACGTAAGTTAAGTTACTGTTAAGTGTTAAGTTTTTTCCTTATTTCATTAAATTTTGAATTTCAGCTGCGTGTGATTAAGTGAGTATATTGACTTTTTACTGCAGCTCTGTATTGTGGCAGTCCTTGTTATTGCCCAGACAAGCAACTTCTGTGTATCATGTGTCGACAATCATTAATTATCGGCTTTCAAAATGTGTGTCGAAAGCATACAACAACAACATTTGGTATAAATCCATGTTATCGTAAAATGCTCAAAAGTTACCCCCAAAGTAAGCCGAAGTTGTCTCGACATTTGTATATGCAATATTATTCTGCACATGCCGTGGTGTCGAATGCTTAGGAATTTCCCAATTTATTTTCACAAATTATTTAAGGCTTTTTACACTTTACCGTTTCTTCCCTCCTGTCACGCTAGCTATAGTTATGTACATATATAATGGCACTTATTTCCAAACAAGCATACATATCCATGCATAAAAGTGATATACTTTGACAAACATTGAGTAAAATCACATTAAAATAAGTAAGAAAGGTCTAAATTCGGGTGCAACTAAACATTAAATACTCTTGATCAAAGCCGGCTAAACTCCTTCAGATGGTGGCAAAACTTAAAAACTTAACATTCAAATATACTGCGAAAGAATAAAGCTTAATCTTCAAATGAGATATGTGTGCTATGTGATATTAACTCGACCGAAGAAAATAAATCAGTTAATGTGTGCGAAAACCTTTGTATTCGGTATACGAAATGGGAGTTTTATGTACCAAATCTGGTTAAAATCGGTGGGGTAGGTCCTGAGATATGAGTTTTTATCTAAAACCTCATCGTCGAATTTTTACACAACTGGGCTATATTCCGATTTTATCCATTTTTAGAGTGTAGGCAGTAATAACAAGTGAATTGACCTGTTGGTTGTTTAGGAAACAAGTGCATTATACCATTTACTTATATCAAAGTTTTTAACTCGCACGTGCCTATTACTCCTGAGATACTCTATGTCAAATTACAATTCTGATTCGACAAGGCCATTGTCCGCCGTGTTTTGCCATAAAACTCGTGTATCAAGTTTCATTACTATACCTCAATTTTTACACAAGTTACAGCTTGCACAAACAAGCGGTCGGACAGACAGATAGACATGCAGATTTCAACTCGTCTTGTCATTCTGATCATTTATATATACTTCCATAGTACTATAACAACCGTTAGGTGAACAAAACTCTTATATTCTGTAGCAACATGTTGCAAGAGTATAAAAAAGATGCTATTGATTTTCTAAGCTCACTTCATTACAAAATGGAAAATGTGCGATACTTACACTTTCATTTGGAGCATGTCGAAACTGAATTAAGAAGATTAATAGCCAAGGTCGATGTCGAACTTTAAGTAAAATTTCCGTTTTCTGCATCTTTAAACTTAAATACTTCGGAGCTGGTATTTCAATATGGGTATATAGAAAAATACGTTAAAACTATTTCGGCCTAGTTCAGGCCATTCCTAACGCGTGTTTTTTTAAAAACTTGTATGTGATAATCAATGAGGCAAAACTTTTTTCGCGTAAGCAGTAATTTGAGCTACCATGGATGGATTTCGCACCTCGTTTATTCAACTCATGCAAGACTTGAAACCGAATAAGCACCAAGCATGTTGCACGTTTAGTAAACGGGCCCAATACTTCACCTTGACTGAAATAGAAGATGTTGATGTGAACGACCTCTGCTTCCAAAAAGACGGCGCTACATTTCAAACAGTCAACAAAACATCCATTTTGTGGAAAGAAACTCGGGCGATTTAACACCACTTAATTATTTTTTGTGTGATTGTTTGAAGTCGCTTATTTTTGAAGATAGTCTCTAGACGATTGGAGAGACTACAAAAATTGGTCGAAGCTAGCCACGGCAGTCATTTGCCGAAATCATTTTTAAAACATAATGGCAAACCCTCATCTTTATAATACAGCTAAGTTCACAGTTATAAAATCAAACAATACGCCCAAAAATCACCCTTTATTTTATCTAAGTGCACACCTACTTTGATCAAAAGTGAAAAAAATTACTTTTTCTAAAATAACTACCATACTAAATCTTATAAAAATTCTTTAGAAGAGTTTGCACAAAAACCTGTATTACCTTTCAATTTCCTATTTTCCTACTTACTAAAAAGAGAGTCCTTCTTCTGCACTGATTGCGTCATTTACCGTTATTAACAAAATTGTTAATGCAGAAAGTATGGTTACAATAAATTTGAAATTTATCAAAATGGTAGGCTTTAAAAAACATTGAATTTTACTAAAAAAATTAGAAGAATTTTTGCGAAAAATGACAAAGTAATCTGACAAAAATTAAAGTAATCGGATAATTTGTGCTTGAGTTGTGGTTTTAAGAAAAAAATGCGTACATGTAAATTTTTGAAAAATTTATTTAGTTTTTAAAGTGTGCAACACAAATTGATTTTTCGAAATTTCGCTGAAGATGGATCATTTACAAAATGTTGTAATTAAATTTCCAGTGTAAATGATATTTCAAAAAAATGTATTTTGCTACGTTGTTAGACTAATTCTTAATTTCTATGCAAAACTGAAATGCTATCTGCCTGCCAGTTTGTTTACAACAGCTGCTTAGGTCGGTTCACCTCAGTAGTGCTTGCGATTTTTACAATGGATAGAACTATCGAAGAAAGAATTTGACTCAGATTTTGAATTTCTAACCAAATTTCATGCGCGGAATCATTGCGAATGTTGGAAAAGGCCAACGGTGATTCAGTTTTATCAAAAATATAAGCCCACGAGTGGTACAAAGCATTCAAGGATGGTCGAAAGATCGTTGAAGACCTGCCTCGTTCTGGACTACCTTCGTCCTCTTCAACTGATGAAAATATTAAAAAATATAAACATATGCTGCTTATAAATCGTTAGAGAAGTGTTAGAGAGATGGTAAGAGAGCTCGACATTTTTCGCGAGTCCGTTTAAATGATTTTGGAGAGAATATTGGGTATGAAACACGTTCTCGATAAAGCGTTTTTTCAAAAAGAGTACCTTAAACTGGTCTAAACTTGGGATAAAAAAAAATTCGTTGAAAGAGCTAACGGTCATCCAAAAAGTGAAAAAAATCAATGTCATAAATGTATTACATCCGGTGGGGATTATTTTGAAGGCGACAAAATAAATATTGATGAATAATTAAATATTTTGCCTTTTCTTTATAATTTCCGGGTACTTTTATAATACGTGGAATGAGGGCGGTCGCAGTTATTACCCGATTTCAGTCAACACATTTTAAATTTATTAGTGTATGGTACTACGACGAGATTCCAAATTACATAAGCCCTCTCTAATAAGGTCCTCCTGTTTGACATGCAAGGAAAAGTTTGACTTGATTTCAAAAGTATCCGAAATATTTTATTAACTTTTCATATTATAGTTATCATAATTTAAAAAAAAATTTTGATTCTGTATTATGTTTCTGTAAAACCATATTTCAGTTTGTCTTTGGGCATTTGTTTCGCTATTTTTGTGTTTACATCGTAACTTTCTATAATGCATGCAGCATTAATAGTTTAAAATTTTCTTTCTGAATTTTGATCATTCTACTTCGTCTTCGCATTTTTTGAAGCGCGCAATTCTTGAATGTGGACATAGGATATTTATGTTCGAACACATGTGTGCTTATTGAAAATTCACTATCAGAAAGCAAGTTAATCAATATGTATCAATTGCTAACACATCCCACATATAGTACATAAAACCTTGGTAAACAATCATTTGAAACAGCTTCCAATAATAATACGTTATCTTTGAACCACAATAGATCTAGTGATATGTATATTAGTTAGTTTTAAGTAAGCAGCTTAAATTGTATGAAAAAGCGTTTTTATATGTAGAAATCACTACCATCCCATTCTAATTTACACAAGTCAAGTAGGAAATCAATCCAATTAGTCTACCTTAGACATATTTTGTTTTGCAGATGTTGCATTCTTATCAGATTTGGAAATCTATCCAAAGTAAAAATTTGCACATTTCCGGTGGATTTTATTTCCTGTCACCGAAGAAAATGCAAACGAAACCAAATACAAAAACACAGACGCAATCCTCAAAAATTGCAACTTGCAGTGTCGATAATGCAGTGATGTTGCTTAGCCCAGCGCAATACTCCTGATGCACTTCGCGAGACATGTTGCCTTAAGCTTAGAAACATGTTGCGATCAACATACATACCACACATTTGACACATAGGATATAAGATAGTGGTTTGCTACTTTTAAATATATTTACTTTGAAATGCCACGAACTATAATAATGATTACCGATTCCGAAATAAACATTTTGCCTTAAAATATAAAACATTTGTTCTATATAGAATTATATTATACCTTTATAACAATCATATAATATCTCACATCAGCACAACATACATTACAAGATGGTTTAGTCATTGAGATAATAAAAGCGAAGAAGTAGGCTTTGGAAAGTGCCAAAATTAGTAAAATTAAACGGGGTTAGACTTTTGTATTTTTCTACAGCGAACTATTGCTGATTTTACTTTAAATACAAAGAGCTCACCAGGCACTAAAATAATACCATTTCTGATCTCCACACCAGAATCAAATAATTACATACATTACCGGAAAAAAGCAAGTACATCTTGTAAATGGTGGGTATTAAGCGCACATGTTCAGATGAATTGTTGTACACCTATCCACATCAGCGCACACCTTACCATCGGGAAGCCCACTGAGAAGTTAACTTGTCACACTCTGACACAAATATACACATACGTGCATACAAAAAATGGGGGCGTAGAGGTAATTTCCGCATTGTTTACACGCATAATATTGGGAAAGGATTTAACATGGTGAGCGCAAGGACCGCCATAATGAGTGCAAAAATTACAATGGACTAAATGGCCAAAAATAAAGGATAAAATTAGCAAAACGACTTAGCAGATGAGACACAAAAGATTGTCGAGTAATGAAGCAATTGAACAATGATGCGAAACGAAAGAAAGGACCGAATTTTCCCATTTAGTGTACCTGTGAGCGGCCAATATAATTTCAAATGCGACAGTGATTGCCATTTCGTGCACTACTTGCGAATATTGACAAAAGAACTTGTTTCGAATAACGAATGCGGATGCGAAAAGACGTGATTCGACTGAAGAGCTAAGAATGCCAAGGCGTAGCGAAGTGATTGACAAAACTTTGATTTGGCATTGATGTTTGGTTGTCAATCGAATGTTTTGCACACACATTAGCATATGCGGTGACTTATATAGTACAGTACGGCTGACATTGTGTTAGAAAAGTCTGTAGCATATATATATGAATGTGAAATGAAAACGGACGGATTTGCCCTTGGGAAATTTGTTTTATTGCCAGGGATACTCTTTCAATAAATTGTGTTTCCAATAAAATAACCAGGTGTCTTTTCAGTTTCCAACATAAAAGGCATACGAAATTACACTTTAAATATAGAATATAATTAATTAAATAACTGACATTTTCAACATATTTTATATTATTATATTTATAACAAAAATATTCAATTGACTTTAAATTTAAAGCGAAATAACTGAATAAGTTAAACGTTTTTACTCACTATAGGTACATATTTAAGAAGTAGCAGTTGTAGAAGTCAAATACTCGCAGCAGCTGCCGAGGAAACAAGTGAACAAAAACATAAAAAACAGAAACACATACGTACACACATCCTTTAGATATATGTATGTATATGTATACGACTAGGAATTGTAGACCACCCACAAAAATATCAATCATCAAATAAATGAGCCGCACGCAGGACATGCGCGATGCACCGTAGGAGCGAGATACAAGCTTGGATGCTGATAACGATATATTGTACTCATATGCGACAGCATCACGCAGGAGGGGGTGGTTTCTGGCTACGGCTTAGGGAATGGGATCGGGAAAAAGCTTTCAAACCACTTTCCTTGATGTGGGAAACTTTTTCGAACTTCAAAATCTGATGTTAGCCGTGGCAATTCCTACAATAAGAACAAAGCTAATTTTAACAAAAATGTATACAGTATTCACTATAGATATAGAATACACATGCATATATTTAAGTATATTTACATATATGAATAAACTAGAAAAAATTAAAAATGTTTATTTTAAATTTAGATTTAGCTGGACAATTACAGTTCACTAGGTTTTGTGGAGTATGCGCGTATACACATATTTTTTTAGTTTTGAAGCAGATGTACTACGATATACTCGTATATGGAGAAGTATATAAACTTAATTTATGCACACAAATATGTAAAAAATGTAATGTAACTCTTAAAATTAAAAAGGGGAAATAATACGTAATGAAATGCAATTTCTTGCCGAAAACAAAAATTATCTTAGTAATTCTAATTTCTGTCAATTATATTCCATTCTTTTTCATATAAGAAACTTATTCTTGGATGCAATAACTCACTTAATAGAGCGGGTACTGTAAAATATTAAAAATAAATACAACAAGTAAGGAAGTGCTAAGTTCGGGTATAGCCGAACATTTCATACTTTTGCGTATTCCAAGGATTCAGGCCGGGTAATAACCTCAGGTATCTAGGACTTGTTAGTTATGTATATGGGGCATAGGGCAAGTTTTCACACAATTTTTTTCCTTCTGAGCACAAAAAAGCACCTTTGTTAAAAAAAAATGCTCTCATAATTTATAAAGTCACCCGGAAGTTTGAAAAACTTTATATTCAGTATAAGGGGGTTAACGGATGTATTGACCTTCTTCTTCTTTATTGGCGTAGACACCGCTTACGCGATTATAGCCGAGTTAACAACAGCGCGCCAGTCGTATACTTTCGGAGCTGGAGTGTTTTCGTCCATTCGGAGAACATGACCTAGCCAGCGTAGCCGCTGCCTTTTGATTCACTGAACTATGTCAATGTCGTCGTATATCTCAAACAGCTCATCGTTCCGTCGGATGCGATATTCGCTGTGGCCAACGCACAAAGGACCATAAATCTCATCAGTGATCATCGGCCATGCCTCTGCTCCTTATAGCGGGACGGGCTTCGTTGAGAGAGGACTTTACTTCTCAATTGCCTACACAGTCCGAAGTAGCACCTGCTGGCAAGAGCTATCCAGAGTTGGATTTACACTGGTGCCAAGATAGACGAAATTATCTACGACTTCAAAGTTATGACTGACAATAGTGATGTGAGAGCCAAGTCACGAGTGCGACGATTGTTTGTTTGATGACAGCAGATATTTCGTCTTGCCCTCGTTCACTGCCAGACCCATTTGCTTTGCTTCCTTGTGCAGTATGAAGAAAGCAGAACTAACGATATGATATCAATATCACGGCATACGCCAACAGCTGTACACTCTTACAAAAGATTGTACCTGCTCGATTAAGTTCTGCAGCTCGAATTATTTTCTCCAGCAGCAAGTTGAAGAAGTCGCACGATAAAGAGTCGCTTTGTCTGAAACTTCGTTTGGTATCCAACAGCTCGCAGAGGTCCTTCCCGATCCTGACGGAGCTTTTGGTGCTGCTCAACGGCAGTTAACACACCCGCATTAGTTTTGCGGAGATACCAAATTCAGACATCGCGGCTTAGAGGCAACTCCTTTTCGTGCTGTTGAAAGCAGCCTTGAAATCGACAAAGAGGTGGTGTGTGTCGATTCTCCTTTCACGGGTCTTTTCCAAAATATGGCGCATGGTGAGTATCTGGTCAGTTGTGGATTTGCCAGATCTAAAGCCACACTGATAAGGTCCAATCAGTTTGTTTACGGTGGGCTTTATTGTTTCACACAATACGCTCGATAGAATTGGCGCAGATTGTGGGGTCTCCCTTTTTGTGTATTGGACAGAACACACTTAAATTCCAATCGTTGGGCATACTTTCGTCCGACCATATTTTACAAAGAAGCTGATGCACACTCCTTATCAGTTCTTCGCCACCGTGTTTGAATAGCTCGGCCGGTAATCCATCAGTCCCCGCTGCTTTGTTGTTCTTCGGACGGGTAATTTCTATTCGAAATGTATTGACCCGATTCTATTTTTAACCAACGGACAAAAGAAAGACGGAAGATTCTCTCTGAATTTCAAATATGCCATATATTTCACACATCGACCGACATTTTCGAGTAAAAAATCAGCTGTAGGCACTGGGGTGCACATATTCGGTACCTAGGGACTCGAACAGTTTTGGTTCCATTAGAACAGCAAGTGGCATACTTCAAAGGCATTACTCGAATCAAATGGACTCATTTTCTCACAATAATATAGGAATATCAGTAGAATATCATGTACCCAATTTAGTTGATATCGGTCGAGCGGGACTGGAGATAAGGGGTTTCACTTAAAAATGGACTTTGCCTCGCCCATTGCTCAATTTTTACCTCGGCTCATATAAAGCTCTCTCATACCATCTGGGGTATAAAACTTAATATCTCTGGCGTTGAAGTTATTGGTTTTCATGCTTTTAGTGGTTTTTAATAGCACCCTATACAGGGAGTGGACGTGGTTATAATCCTATTTCATCCATTTTTACACTATTGGTAGAAGTTTTTATACTGCTAGACGCTGCTTTAGGAAATATGTACATTAAACATATTCGAAGGCGGGGGCGTGCCAACTTTTTCAAACCTTTTGGCCCACAGTTCTTTGCTCCTGCGATCTCCTGTGCTAAATTACGGTTCACTATCTTAACTTTGTGCTTAGCTATGGTTAATGGCGTTTTGTGGGCATTGCATTGGTCCGATTACGTCCATCTACCAACTTTTCCTAACTTTTATTGCTAAGAAACGCGTATATTAAGTTTCATCTACAAGTGTATCTCAATATTTACTCAAGTTATAGCTTGTACGGATGAACAGACAGACAGACAGTCACCCGGATTTCAATTTATTTCGTGATCCTTGTCTTTTATATAATGTATATGTATATAACATACAACCGTAAGGGGAACAAAACCATTATACTCTGTAACAATATCTTGCAAGAGTATAATGACACCCACTAACCGTATCATGTCATAAAGATTAATGAACACTACAAAAATTGATTCATTGTGAATTATTTGATATATGCGGTCACTTAGATATGTAAGATTTCCTTACGAATTGACTAATATGTACATACATAAGATTTCGATCAGTATGTAGAAATTGATCTGCTTTCAACATTTCTAGATCGTAACTAAAGCACTTTGAAAACGATATTTATGTTTACTTACTTACTTATTTTTAGTAAAATTTGACTCAATTTACCGCGCAGTTACTGAGATATTAGATTTCACTTAAAATTTGGCAGTGTCACTTCCATTTTCCCATTTTTATACAGGAACACACATAATTTGGCTTCCGATGTTTCTCGTTAAATGGCTACTGAACTTTTAGTAGTTTTCAACAAAACTGTTATAAGGAACGTATACGGTTTTATTAAACAGTTCCACTTTTCACTCTGTCAAGTTGTAAGAAAAGTTTCACAGAGTTTTTATAATAAAGCTTTGACAGAATGTGGGCCAAAAACAACGTATGTAAACTAAGACCTAAATTAACATGTAGAACCGTAATTTGGCTCAAAAGACCACACTAGAGGGCTATAAATTTTTAAAAGTTGGGTGTGGCCCCGATCTCTTTTTAGTTTCATGTATATATATCCCAAACTACTTAAACTAAATTAACCAAAATCGGTCACTATAAATCCCTGTAAAAATTAATGAAGACGGAAAGTAACTCCGTCCACTCCCCATATAAACTATTAAAAGTGCAAAAAGTGAATAAATATGTCAGAGACGTAAAATTTTACACCCGAGGTTATATGGAATGCCCGTGGCTTCCTATGTCAAAGTGCGAAAATCGATAAAATCGGACTACAGCCACGACTACTTCTCATATAACATAATTTTAAACTCCATCTGATTCTTTCACTTTCCAGTATAGAAATCAAGAAGCAGTTAACATTACGAAATAAAACTTTGCACTAATAATGCCTTTTGAATATGCCACATTATGACCAAATCCAAGCAAACCTGTTTAAGCCCCTAGATTACGAGCATGAGGCCCCCAATGTATATCAATACATGGGATATACCATTTAAATTCAGACAGAATTTTTTCCTGATAATATTATTTCCGTGTGACTTTACTCCACATTACTGGTATGTATGTGAGTTACCTTAATGAAACCCAGTGAAATTTTTTAGTATGTGGCATGATGAAAGTTAATGGATAAAATCGTGTCGATATAATATAAAATCGTATATACTAAGTATAATGATTTTCATTGTTCTAACAAACCTTATTCTGAATATAAGTCACGTTGACATGTTACACATTAAGGTATCTCCCTAGCATTGATTCCTCCAAGTTGAAAGAGTATAAAATGTTCGGTTGCACACGAACTTCCTTACTTTTTAAGTTTGTAAATAAGCAGTTCTGTGATTTATTTATTTTCATTGAGCAATTAATAATTATTTAAATATTGGCTTTGTGTTCCGATATAGCTCATAAATACTACTCGTTAAAAATTTTTTAATTTAAAATCGCTGATTTTGAAAAACAAAAATCAATTAACAGAGTAACATTTCGCAAAAGTATATATGAGCCGCTGCAAACATTATGATACAAGTTCTACCACATTGACGGTTAGTATATCTATTCAGCCTTATTTTATGGAATCATTTCATTTACACTTCCCGTTCACTTTCTTATTTGTAAATAGTAACTTTATTTGGCATCGATTTAGAGTTGAGAGCAGAATCATAATGAAATTATAATATTACAACTTCTTAATTTATTCCTCGCAACTCCCTCTTTCGTTTTGAAAGTCAGATTATGTTTCTTTTGAAAATTCAGCTGACAAACATTCATCATTATGAAATAACAAACGAAGTCATTGCTACTACGAAACCGAAGTATGTTTGTTCGTATATTACCATGCTGGAGCACGACATTGTAAGGGACATCATTGCTCAGACGATCTTAATGCAGGATGATTTAATGTTATCGAAAACAAAACTTGAAGCCGATGTTGTAGTAATGCTGAAATAATTGCTTTAAATTGAATTTTAATGCTAATTCATTATTCAAACTTGTTGCTCGACTTTGTAAATTATGTAAATTGTAAGAAGAACGTTTTACAGGTAAAATGGGGTCACCCTGTATACATATATTATTTTTTACCAACATACTTGTATGCATGCTATTTAAAATTTCAATCAAACCGAATGTATTTTCTTAAGAAGATTTCATTTCTATTATCGATCCTTCTCTTCATGAAATCACGAGTAACTGCTTTTGTATGATTTGGGGATGTCCCGAAATTGGAGTTAAAATTTGAAATATTAATTTTTATTCAAAAATTTCCAAAATCTGAATTAAATGTTTATAAAAATGTTTATTTAATTTAAAAATTGAAGTAACAAACAAAGAACTTGTTTTTAAATCAAAAACTGGAATTACAAAACTGAAAAATAAAAGTTTATATATACATATCTGACAAAAACAAGAAAAAAGGTCAACTTCGGTTGCACTAAAGCTAAAGTACCCTCCACTAATAATGCAGTTGGCTTGATCAATAATCTGTGCTCAATGTCGTGAAGATATCTCGTCACATTAAAAAAGTTTTTCGTACAAAATTAAATTTTCCGACAAATGAGCAGCTTCTTCGGGGGAAATGAACGTGTGCAAAATTCCAGAGCGAAATCTCTAAAACTGAGAGATCAGTTCACATAGATACAGATGGACGGACAAACTAACGTAGCTAAATTAACGCAGGTCGTCATAATGATTATTTACTTATATACTTTATAGACTCTAAAATATTTCCTTCTTGGTTTTACTAGTTCAAGATTTAAAAAGTAACAAAATCTAAATAAGACTAAGATAACCAAAATGGCAGGATTACATAAGCACAAAATTATTTAAAATAAAAAAAAAAAACACATTAAAAGAAAGTTACCAATTGTAAATTCCGGTTTTATAATTAAAAGATTTTTAATTAGAAAATTCGCAACATATGCATGTTTCGTAGATATGGAAGAATTAACATTCAGTCTCTATATGTTGGCATTTCGTGGATTCAAACACCCTTACGCAAATGGGGACCCCCTAAATCTTCACAAGGCATCTGTTTGTTCTGTTGCTGCAACATTTCTTATGTTGTTAATGTATACGATATTCGCACTTTGGTTGTTGATGTTCACGGTAAAGCGCGTTTTGAATACGATAGCTTTCACAGTTTGCCTACATATGACAACAAACGCGCTTGTTTTCTGCACTAATTTTAAATTTCCTTCTTTGTCGTGTTTTTTTTTTTTTTTTTTGTTTAATTGAAAATGTCGATGCGCAGCAGCCTCGCCACATCTGAAACAAAGAATCCCTTTAACTCAATTGGTCTCTTGTTGTGCAAAAAGAACTCGTTGATTTATAAGGAGTCGTTTTGAAGATTGAGGCTACTGCTGCCTACTTTTTGTATAAATTTTAATTTATTTTTATATTTTTGTTTGTTTGTTTCAAATCGTAAAAATGTGTAAAAACTCATTAATAAGATAGTGCCATTATTTGAATCATAAGGTCCAAGTAAAGTTGGGGGTAAATTTCAATTAATATAAAAGAAGTTTCTTCAAATGAATTAATCAATAGATATGTAGAATAAATTAGGAATTAGCTAGAAGAATATATCCCTATGAACATATGTATGTACATAAATACGCAAGATAATCTTGCTTAAGCGTAAGTTACTAAATATTCTAATAAAAGAATGATGATTATGGCAAATACGTACATATGTACATATATAGGAACATGCGCAGTTAGGTTTAATGTGTTAAGAAATTTCTTCAATTTTTTATTTAGGAAAATGCGCAAATTCTTCAATTTTGTATTTTGAATACGGTAAAAATTTAACGATAGTTCAATGATATATAGGTTTTAATAGAAAATCACAGAAAATCAACTTTTCTGAATTTTAAACTTTATTTATATCTAAAAATTAGTTGGTTATTGTTATTTAATAATCGGAAAAGCTCATTATGATCAACGATCTTCACTCAAAATCATGATTATTACAATTGATTCCTCAGCAAAAACTTGTAAGAACTGCTATTGCTTCTGTTTTAATTTCGAGCATATTAACCGGCTTAATGATTGGCACCTCCATTTCTTCCTCTTCTAGTATACACGTGTGCATATAATAGAGTGTAGGCTAATTTTCAAACAACAGTGCTCCCCAATCAGCTTTTTGTCAGGAAGCGAGAAAATTTACCACCCCTCTCTTTATCCAAGTTCACAAAGTCTTCCCGTAATAACTACCTGTTTTCCAAAATCAACAAGCAATCCCAGCAACGATGTACACAACCATAACCGAACGAATCGATCCTTCCCGCTCGCACTAATTATTGTGGCCGTTGTCCGTTGGCCATTGGCCTTTTCCACCCTTCGCTCGTAAATCAATTACAGAAGGCGGAGCAAATCAGTAGTGCGACCGCAAAAGCAGTATTTTCGAAACCTGGTAAGTGCATGTCGTCGCACTCACACCAACAGCTTCTGCGCCTCAGTCAATTTGATTTACGATTTTCGAATCTCATCGCCATTCATTGTTGTACAAAGAAGCAGACGTTCTCTTTGGTGCATCACGGTGTACAAGTGCTTTTACCAACTTGTAGAATTGGCTGCTCAATTCCAACGCGGACTTCGAACGGGGAGCTTGCGCGTGTTTCAATTGTTTTTGTTACCGATTGTGTTTCTTGTTGGCGTCGCATTTATCGTTCGGTATTAAAGCCGCGATTAATTTACATATTAAGTTACAAAGATGCATATGTCGTGGCGAAAATATTAAGTTTGTCTGACGGGAAAGCTATTTATTAACAGTAATAACACAATTTCGAAACTACTAAAGATGAAAATAAAACTGATAAAATTTTGAAATTTAATTGTTACCAGGTAGAAAGTGAATTTCAATTCTGATATTAAAAATACATAAAAGTATCAACGACGAAAATTTTTCAATTTAAAGAAAATATTATCTTTTAACTATATGAAAAGTTTGGTCGAAAGGAAAATATCAGTGTGACACCTACTGCATTATATTGCAATGTAAATGGCTTTTAAATAAAGATTTTCCGTGCACAATGTACAACTATTGTTATTGGCTATGAGTGACTAATCAAACTTCTAAACACCCTGTTTGCTGAGATAATGGCTATAATAAAAAAATCAACTTGACAATAATGGCAACACAGTTTACGAATTGCGCCTTCTTGTCATTAGTAGTCACCGCCTGAAAGCGTTAAATATTAATATACATACATATATGTACATAGATGATGGTGACACTTTGAGAATGGAGTGTATATATAGTAATATCTAAAACATATTTAGAAAAGTGCATATCAATTTTTTAAAAACACATAACTGTTTTTCAGTTTAACCGAGACTATAACTTATCTTTTAGTGTAATTTTACTTATACAGCCATATTTATTGGTCGTAGGTATAAGATTTTTCCAATATAATTCCTAATTTATGCATATATTGTATATATACTTTTATGATTTTATTCTCTCATCGAAAACGGCTTAGCTGTACAATTTAAATATTCGAAAACATTGAATGTGATCCTTCAAACGATGCACACCTTCACATTTATTACTTGTGTACGTATACGGCACATGTATAGGCAAAATATGAATAAACACGCACAGGCATTGTCTGATATTCGAAAAATCTAAATTCGAAAATTAAGCAAACACACATACATAATTGAGTATGAATTCACGTACAGAGCAGAGTATCTAAGATCGAGAACTAAAATATATACATACATACATATATACGTGTGTAAAAGGAAGAAGTCGTATAAATTGAGAAACTTAACGCCGACATTTGCTCTTTATTTTCGAAATCGACAATTTCTGGTTTCGCAGAATATATTATTCGAATAAACGTACGTACATATGTACATACATGTAGACAAACACCACAAATAAAGGTATATCAATTCAATTGAGACAAGCGCTGGTCTACCACATATCATTCATGTACCCATGTACAAACATATTTACGTGAATATGCACAATCACACACTCACAGACATTGCCGTGGCTACTTTCTGTACCAATGCGAGTGAGCGCAATGGACGAGGCAGCTCGACCGAAGTAGCAAGAATTGCCGGTTGGCATTGGCAGCGCCGTTTCAATGTTGTTATCTTCGTCTTTTATTTTACTGCTAAAGAGGGTCGGGCATTCGTCTACGTTGATTCGAATATTTCCATTTTTGCTTGTTCTTAATTTTTTCGATATAAATTTTTTCTCAGTTTTTTATACTCTCCGACTGTTTATAAATAATATAATGCATTTTATTCAACCCTACTCCCCGCTTCTGCTATAACGAGCGCTCTTTTTCTCATACTCACTTTTACTCAGTACCGGAGTCGCGTAGTCGCAGCTACAATTGGATATCAGCAGCTACTCGCGAGTAATACATACTTACACTGTGTGTACACTGTACAGACAGCCACACATACGGGTACGTATGTATGCGCTATTGGATTATGTGCGGCGCTGCTAGTATCGCAGAGCAGAGGAGTTTTTTATTGATGCCGAGATATTTGTGATTTGAATTATGTCCAAGTAGTCAAACAGAAACATTGGCGCTTTGAGCACGTATTCTCGGGTTAAACACTTCTAAGTTCAATCAAACTAACTAACCGATGCGATCCGAACAGATCCCATCAGATTACCGCCATCATCCATTAATTTAACTAGTTCGGTGTAAAATACTTGTGGATCGGTAGGCTGCCTGTGCGTAAGGTGCACCGACATCGTGTATTCCGATAATAAATGATGGATTATTAGCCGACTACTTTAGCCTTTAACTGATGGTGATTCAAATCGCATCGCCGTTGATGGCGACTCGTAAATCAAAGCAGCAACAGTTCGCGGGACTGCTTGCAAATTAACGAAGCTCCTATTTTTTATATAATTAATAACAATGGATGAATGAAATAAAAGTGATCGTAAGATTCGAATGTAAATGTGTTTAAATTATTAAAGGATACGCGACGGGTTATGGCATGAGATAAAAAATATATGTAATGTGGGGTAAAACTAAAAAGTAAAACAAATATTATTATTGACGTTTCAATTCTGTGCTTTAAAAAATTAATAACTGAGAAAATATCAAGCTCCAAAAAGAAAAACGCTCTCAAGAAAAAGTATTGCAGTATCCAATTGAAATTCACATAATTCGTCGATAAGCCATTACATGCATTTTTATTTCATTTTCGTGTGGAACTACCCCAAACTCATACAAAACACTATTTAATTCGAAATATTTATTACAAGCAGAAAACACAAATAAATACGACAGAAACAGCCATAATTTTAAAACTCAACAAAGTGAATAGTTGCCCAACATTGTTACTATTTATTTAATTTATGTGATCGAGTACAACATCACACTTCCCCAGACTAGCAGCAAATTATTACTTCTATTTGCGCCGCAATAGCACAATGTCGCCACATTGACTGATCAACTGAACCCAAATATCCAGTTCAATTCGAAACAGCACAATTGCTTAGAGTTCAGTTGCCACCGGCGGGGACTAACCAAACGCCACCATCTCACTACAAATGCATCTCGCTGCAACAAAAATATAGTAGCAGGGCGCTTTATCTTCGGTCGACAACTAACCTAAAAGAAAAAAGTAACATCTGTGTGTGCCGACCAATAACAATTAGCCACCCGAATAACCGCTACGGGCATTGTGAAGTTAAAGTTGAATATTACAACCTGCAACAGCGGCGACGGCAGTTAGTGAGAATTGTGACAGTCTCGTTTGATTTATGGCTACATGCGTCTTATTGGGTCATTACATTATATTTATAAATTGTTTATAGTTATGTTATAATCAATGGTATTTATAGTGAATGGTGTGCATGGTAAACATAGAATTTGTGCGAAAAATACTGCGACAATTTTACAGTTTATTATAGAATTCTTACAATTTTATGTACTTGTGTGCAAATATAAACTAAAGCGGAAACAAAAGATAACATACAGCAAATACTAATCGTAAGCGAAGAGCTCTACATCCATATCTGTGCAGAAGTTTTGCTAAGGTGAGTACCATCTCAATCTTATAAATAATTATATTAAAAAATAATTAACAAATCTTTCGGATCGAACACTATCTTTAAACTTTCTCTGAATGTGCTGTAAAGAGTATACTTTTCTGTATTAAGTAATAATTTACGGATGGAGTACTTTTTATCTTAATGTATGGTAAAAGTGGGAAAAGGAAACGCGGTTGATCATACCTTAGCAATAAACAGAAATTTTGGTAACATCGGTTTAGAGATCTCACATACATATGTATGTAAAGGTATATTGTGAAATTCGTTTAGGGGCAGATATTGGTATGTTTCGTAATTTTGGATTAATTTAAGTTTAATATATACATTTATGTTGGTCTTATTCAGTGAGTATATTATGGGCTTCAACGCTTTAAAACGGTTTCGCTCAATATACGCAAATGACTATAACTTGGTGATTTCATCACCAAGCGACGCTGATAAAATATGAATAGTATATGGAACACAAGAGTATCGCAAGTGAATCAACAATTAATTATTGTGATTATGACTGTGCTTCATAAACAGCTTAAAAAAACAATATTATTACAATTACTCCACAACCATAAGCCATGAAACCGGCGGCTATAACAGTTAATAGTTAATATATACTGAGGTAAATAACGGATACCGCAAATTATGTTTAGTTTCAAATAATGTGTATTTTGGAAATCAACAACTGAGTCCAAACAATGTTCAAATCAACATTAAACACGAAAAAGCTAACTTCGATTGCATCGAAGCTGTAATACTCTGAACAAATAAAATAGTTATCCATTCAAAGACTTGATTTTGATGTCTCAGTTTGTATGTATAGCTTTCATATCTAGCTATAGTAGACCAATATTTTCTAACAACTGAGCAGCGTGACAAGAAAGGGAGATGAAATTTCAAATCGGTACCTCAAATCGGTACCTCAAAAACTGAAGGATCATTCATATACATATGTACATATACTATAGGGTCTCCGATGTTTCCATCTAGATTTTACCAGCTTCGTTTCAATACCTTGTTCAAAGTATAGTGAACATTAAAAAAGCACACGAACACATTCAATTTTCTCATCAGCTTATAAAACTTTCCAGTTTTTCTTTTAGATAATATATTTTGTAATTCGCAAGTACGATTTTTTTAGTATACTGAGAGTTTTAAGTAAACGAATTTTCTTATTTACATTACTATTGTCATTTTAGATTATTTTAAAGGCAAATCCAAAAAGTCGCAAATATTGTCATCCAAAGGAATAATGACCGAAATCATTTGTTCTCTTAATTTCTGATGTTTTTAAGTACGTTGAAAAATTAAGGAATTACATATACTCGTATTGGATCTAAGCTATTGTTAATTAACATTGAATATAATCGCAATCCATTGGTTTAGAAAGATTTCACTGGGGTCAAACTCATTATGTTTAAAAGTATTAAAATTCTCCGTAACATTATTATACGTCCTCTGTACTCGAGAAGGCTCGCGTGTCACTTATCGGGGAAAAACTTTTCACTTCATTAAAATGAATGCATGTATTTTCGAAATAATTAAGATCGAGAGAGCGAATGTTGGGCAAAATAAAGTGAAACAAATAAAATGCACATAACTATATCTCGTAAATTGCCAATACATATAAATATATATTTGTATATATATACATATGTATTTATGTATACTAGAGCGTATACTTTACATATTAAGACAGCTCAAATAGGGCAAATAAATTTTATTCAACTACATATCTGCGCCATGCTAAGCAGACCTATAGTCTTATGAAAGGCTGTGTACTGCAATTTGGGTAGAATACAATACGATTACGATTCGATTTACCGAATGGAGGTAGTGCACCTCTGATGTATTGCGTTTTTTGGGAGACAGGGAAGTCATGCTGATCACAGTTTGAACAGTTTCTTAATGCGGGTACGCGACTAAAAAGTAGCATATGTAAGCATGCCGATGCATACCAACATAATTCAAATATATTTTGACTTAAGCACTATTCAGAGAAAGCGGATGTTAACGCGCTTACTTAAATAGCTAGATATTATGCAAGAACTCCTCATGAGTGTGAGTACGCAGAAGACTCTAATTTCATAATGTAAACCAAAAATGAAACGCACATGGTGTCCAAATTATATGTGCTAGTCCATAGCAACGTTGAGGGAATGAGTGAGTGAAAGTGAAAGTATTTATTTCTTTAATCCATATGTATTCACAATATGCATACATAAATAGATTGCTAAGCCAATTCTTTAAAAGAGGTAAAATTAGGCAAAAAGTACCTTCTCGCTGTTCTTTACACACTGTGCACTTTGGAGATGTCCAGCGGGTGGTATGCAAATAAATGTTCAAAGAGATAAGCACTGAGGCACTCCAATCCATTTAGTCCAAACTATTGCACAATGTGGCTAAACAAATGTCATGCGTGCTAGCTTAAGCCAATTACCAGCAGAGACTCGCGCTAGAAATGAATGGCGCCTTGCTGTTTGTGTTTCATCGATTGGCAAATTTCCTCGCTTAAAAAAAATCTAACTCTGTCTTTCCTTTTATTTTCTCCTATTTACCGAAATTGTTTTATATTTTTTCTGCACCGCACGAAAGTGGCCGCAGTAGTAAATCGATTAAAATTTTCAAGTTGAAATTATAATCAGAACTGTACTCTTTGGCGTACATATGAACGTTCTTCTTTCGTTGAGCTAACTTTTACGCAACAGACGCCCAGGTGCAAGCTTTCTTTTCTCAAAGTACCTTACCATTTCAATTCATATATGTAATAGTATTCATGGCCAAGTATATCAAAGAAATCAAACTTATATTAAGGGTACGCAGCATATAATAAAACTTCACATTTCAAAGGACATTTCACCTTAGTCCTTTTTTGGTTATAAATCAGAAATGAAAACGGCATCAGAAATCACGCAAGCTCTTAAGAGACTAATATTTATTGTCCTTGTTTTTTCTATTTCAACGAAAATGACAAACTTTCATAACGAATGCGGTGCAGCAACTTATTCGAAAAGAATGTAAAGAGCCAAATATTGTACAATGAGTGACTGCGTACATTTGTTTACATTAACGACAACGCTCATCAGAAGCCTGCACGCTATCCAAATGCAAATTATGTAAGGAAACAAATGCATACGGCTCAACGAAGTTAGCAGGAAATCAAAATGTGCGAAATTCATTTTAAATGAATGACAGCTATACATACATATCCTATAACGGAGTGATATGCCCAATTTATACAGGAAATTGTACGATTGCTTTGAACAAAAATCCATGCTAAATTTTGTGAAAACATATTATTAAATAAATACGCTTTCCACACAAGAAATTGTTTCCGATTGTTTAGTATCTATGACATACATATATTTGCTGCAGTGTTCCGACAAAAGCGGTTCTCCCAAATAAGCAGCTGTTCGAGGAGAAGCTTTTACATCGATATCTCAAAAACCGAGCAACTAATTCACGTATATACTGACAGACGGACAAACAAACATGGCCAAATTAATGTAACCATATACATGATAAAGGGTATCCGACGTTTTATTCTGGGTGCTACAAACTTCATAGCATACCCATTTCAGAGTATAAAAAATACAAAAAAAATTATGAATGAAAAAATTAAATAAAATTTATGTATAATAAAGCTTACAAACAGATATGTGCAACCTTAATTAAAAACATAGCAAATATTACAAAAACATTATAAATTAGTTTGGCACAACATTTAAAACAGAAACTGTTTTTGATTATTCAACTTCAACACCATAAAACAACATACTTATAAAGTATTCTGAACTTGGCGCAATCATTGAGTTGTCTGTCTCAAGAATCCCACAGTTAATTATAAACCCATAAATATTGCATAACAACAGAATTGTTGAGTTCAATTCAATATGGCATAAAATGGAAAACAAAACAACAAAAACAAAAAGGGCGACAATAACCACAACAAATAAAAACATTATCACCCACTTCGGCCTATCCAGCACATAAAGGATAACAATGGCCACCACGCAGTGCTATCTTCGCCTTGAGGAGACCCATTTCGGTTGTTCGAAACCGCACAATTACCATAAAATAAGCCATCCACCAATAATAATGACGCAAAAATTGAAAAATCATTAATGTCTGAAAATTATGAGTACGCACAATGGAAACAACGACAACCGGACAAAACCCAACATCCAGTCATAATGTATTTAAGAGGATACCAACAACAAAAACTAAGCATTCATGAGGCAAACCGAAAAATGCATGAAAAAATATTTATGGCTGTTTTTACGAGGTGCTTACAAATTTTTATGGATTTTTAATGGGCTGCGAACAAACACAGTAACAAGTATTCGACATGAGCTCACACTATTTGATGCCTGCCTGGTGTGGCCAACACAAAGTGTGTGAGCGGTGCGGTGAATGCGCGTGCGCAACTGCCTTGAAATTCATATTTTCATTTATGAGCTGTTTGTAAATACACATCTACTCGTATATGTATGTATCTACATGTAATGTGGTGTTGGTGTGTACTTATGATCTTACTGTATGAAGACTCATTTTGTATGCGATTGCTAGTGAGCGAAACACCGCCCATGTTGACAAATATGCAATAACCTTTTTACTTTGTAAAAAGTTATGATTTATTGAATTCATAAAAATAAAGTTAAGTGTGCATATGTATATCGATAATAAAGATAATACAAATTAAATATATGTATATTCGGGATGCTTAGCAGGTTCTACTAGCACTAGTGTATAAGTACTTTAAATATGCACTTCAGGGAGTAGTTCTCCTATATACAGACGGAGTACAACGGACATCACTGAATCGACTCAGCGTCATGCTCACAGTTTATACACAGATGTACATACAAATGTATATTAAAGTGTCTCCGTCGCTTCCCTTCTGGGTGTTACAGACTTCGTGACTAATTCATATACCCTGTTCAAAGTATAATAAAGTATAGTTGCGAGAAGCAACCCAAAAAAATAAATATGACAGTGAATTTATATTTTAAAAAATTAATAATAAAGGGCTTTTATTTTCTTTTTTTTTTTTAAATCGAAAACTAGACTTAATACATTTTAAGCCTGACGGAAATAAAATCTGAGATAAACATTAAATGCGCTGCAACTTTATTGAAAATATTTAGTCTTACATTCTACTAGCACTAATATCTAAGTGTTTCAAACATGTTAGTATACACATTCACATACATATGTAAAATATAGGCATATGTTTAAAAATATTTTATTTATTATTGATATTTGTGTTCCGTGTCAAATTATAATCGTCTTATGCCAACGTTTTTTCGGAATGACATGTTGATGCTTCCAAAGCGAGGATGATTTTGGAAGGATTTTACACTAATTCTGTGCCCATAAATACAATAAAATGTATACAGTGGTGGTTATAATAAGTTTAGCGTATGTAAAAAAATATATATGTATATATATATTTTCAATTGATTCAATCCAATGGGGTTGCGAAGGTACTAATGGGAAAAATATTTGTTGTAAAAATATGTTCATGCTTTGCATTGGCCGATCATTCAAAAACTATATCTTTGGAATATACAGTATGTGACAAATCTAAAGCACACTCTACTCTGGTTTCTTTTGATTCAGATCTTTAAAAAGAAATAATAGCATATAAAAGTAAAATTTGACGTTTTCCAATTAGTTGCGCATTAATTTTTATTAAAATAAAGTTTTTTTCCATTTCCTAAATTAAAAAAGTGTAAACAACAAAAGCATTTATAGTTTAAAAATTAACTCGACAAAACTAAAGCATACCTTTCATCCGTTTGAAAATAATATCTAAGAATTAAAAAATTGTAGCAAATCCTCTATTATGGACGACTGAAACAGATATTTTAGGCAACGAAGAAAATTTATTTGCTATATAATGTGGTATGCCGTTACAAGAAACTTGTATAGGTTCAAAAAGCTGATTTTCGGTTTTATAGTTTTCCTTATTTATTTTGGAATTTACGATCTGCTATTTAACTTATAACTTCCGTTTCTTCGTAATCAAGTTTTACAATACCAATAGTTATGCTTAGGATCATTGTCCTGCTGAAAGCTCTAACTGGCATTTTCTCTTCTAATCTAATCTATGAATAGGTCGATTCCCGTGCTCATAGAAAGGGTCTCACAATATAACATTACCACCTGAATGATCCAATCGAGACGAGCTGTCGCAAATATGAGTTTGGCCTTTCTAAAATAAAAGCCTTTCTAGCTGGACGACGACAAAACAACCAGGCCTCAACAGCTCGCCTTCTAATTGTTCTTGCATTAACTGTTAACAAAATTAGAAATTTTGATCAATAAATCGCCTCTTCATGTAGTTTTCGCTGCCTTCCTCACCTGTACCAAGTAAGTCCACTACCAGTTTCCTGAAATTTATTTATTAATCGCGACACATTGGTAATTTTTACTATTTTTATATCCAAGCACTTATTATTTTATTTTTTAAATCGGATGAATAAGTATTTTTGATTATAAACTCTAAATCGCAACTGAACTGTGACGCCGTCAACAATCCCTTAAAAAACTCTCCATAATATTTGAAACGGTTTATTGTAAACGGCTTCAACGAATAACGTACTTATGTAGTGGCGTGATAATGTCTTTCCTAATAAAGGGCTGTTTTAGTTTGGTCCACTCATATTTTTACCTTTGAGAAGTTTTCTTGCGTAAAATTTTGTATCTCGAAAGAATATACATATAACCTATTTTTCAAAAAAAAAAATCTACTACTACATCATATATATCTGATCCTTTGTTCATAATGATTTTTGTAGCCAAAAATTATGTAATAACTGTTATTTTCTGTTTCTGAACTTATTTATTCTTTCGTTGGAAATGCAATTAAGTATTTATATTTTTTCTTTGACACAAGATCATACTTGAAAAAATTTACATATTTTCACAACTAATGAACTTAGCAAAAAGAAGGTCGAGCATATGCCAACAATAACCACCATTGTTACGAAAAACTCGCTAAATAAAAATTACAGAACTGTCACATTATGTGAACCTTCTTCAAGTGTCGATTTTTACTGATTTATAGCATTACCTAAACCGATTTTAGTTACTGAAATGAAAACAATGTTATCAAAGAGGATTCGCCCTTACCTGTTTTATTTCAAATTCGTTCTGCGGTTTAATTATTATCACTTTGCACAAAGGTCTGTTAATCGAAAATATTTACTTACATAAAAGAAGAAGGGTCGACCCTATATCGAAATGCAATTATGAAGAAAACAAATAAAAAATGTCATATGGGCGTAAAAGACCTTAACAGCAGTATACATACATATGTATTTATTTAATAAATATGTATATATTTAGCTGTATATTTATGTATATACATATATGTATAAGAAAACGTCTATTCATGAACATATGATTGTCTATTTAAATACACATGCCTATTCACCTTCGAATAAACACACACATTCATATTTAATTCACTACTTTTAGCCGTCATACTTACATACACATGCAAGCGCATCTGTGTATACTTCAAGTGCGAACTGCAAATGTGAGGAAGGAAACGAATAAATGCCCAACTGTCGCAGAAACGAATTGAAATAATTTATTACTTTCTCATAAGACAATCAAGCGCGCAGACGAAAGCCGACTTTGAGTCAGACGGTGTTAGTCGCGCAAACAAACAGCCATAGATACGAGAAGGCAGCTAGTAACTATTGCGTCTGCGCGCACTTTTATTTGTTGTATCTATCGTACATATTTATCTGTATATGTACCTATATGTGTAGATTCTTATGTGACTATAAGTACATAAATATTTATGCTAGTGTTTTAGCGCCAATTTAATGAAACCCTCGAGCGCTTTGCGGCGCTCAGAAATTTCTTTCTAGTTCATTTTCATTTGCATTCAAAATATTTATTATTCATGGATTTAATTAACACCAATTGAACTGCTTGTCGCACGAACTATTACTCTTTAACAGAACGAAAGCAATTCCTGACGATCCAAAATAAAATTTATGGGCATTTGTGGGGACGTCGCTTATGGCAAAATACAAAGGGAATTCACATTGTGTTATATTCTTCTTCTTCTCTTAAATTGTCAATATCACATATTTGATAATTTTGAGAATCTCGAAATCAAACTAAACGAAATTTTAAGTTTTAACAAAAACTACTTGCATATGGAGCGTGATGTAGTCAGAAGTCTCTAAGTTTTACTTCAGAGAGATTGTTTTTTGCCTTTTATTGTACTATATTAAATAACGAATTTCACGTCCAACACAACAAAACCACCATTCGCATACTAACGTGAATTTTATAGGCAGAGTATCTTCAAAACTCTGAACAACAAATGAAACAAATAACATAGCTCTACCGAAATGAATCAGCCGGAGCTGAACGCAAAGCAGCGATACTGGTACTGATTATTATATGAAATTATTAATAAGATCTAGAAATTATTCTTTTAATAGATGGCTTTAGTAATCTGTAATTCGTGTTGCATACTGTTGTAAGATCGGCCGTTGGAAAGACAAGTTTTCGTACTAAAAAACTTCTCACACACCTTCGAAGTTGCTTAAGTCAGTATTGTGAAAATTGGTTGACGCTCAGGAAGGATTTTCTATATGTTTGGTGAGTTTTCCAGGAAATCATATACTATGAGCTGCTCCTCTATGGTCAGACTTAATTTGGACCTGTACTGTCAACAATTTGACTGTCTGAAGGAAGCAATCGCTTAAAAGCGGCCAACTGTGGTTGGGATAATCATATGCATCCATCTGAGCGTAGCACCCAGTGATTACGACCTCTTCCTGCCTTTCGCAAATGATTTTTTTAACTGTCCTAATATTTTGCTAAAAGGTACTTGGATTTTTTCGAGAGTGTCATTATGAAATTACCTTCAATATTTATAACATCAAATTATCGATGATCATGTTCAATTAAACATACATATGTATATGTATGTGTGCAAGTACACATTAGATCAAAAGTACAAGTAGATGCAACAAAATAAAACACAGAAATGCACTCCAATTACACTAAATATATTATATCTGTTATAAAATGATATGTTCTCATTAAAAAGATAATAACGACAATTTTCAAAACGATCACGTATTTCCACTCTAATCGATCTTTACTTGACGTAGTCAGTTATATATTTGTTATGAAACAACATTATCTGAGAACCAGAAGATGATTTACATTCTTATTAAAGAATACCTCATTATGATAAAAACTTTTTTATTAAATTATTGATTCTAATTTCAGAACATTTAATGTATTGCAAACTCTGATTCTAATTTCTGGAACTAAACTAAATTTTTCCTGTCACACAGTTCGGGGCTGTTGAATTGTCGCGAACCCGCGACATTATTTTGACATCATCTAGTTCAAGCCATACCGACTTTCTGACTTCCGGTGTGATTTCCTCCTCTGTTTATGGTAGTCTCTAAAACTAATTTTTTACATTAATACGCCGTGATGTTTTTCCAACTGAATAGAATTTAAAATATGCCTATGATCAAATTGAAAGGTGAAGAAGTGCGATAATGCACAATCTCCTACTGCATTGGTTATACGTGATCATTTCGCCACACTTTCAACTAATATCGTGTCGCAACCAGCGCATTCGCCTGATTTCGCTTCGTGTAACTTCTAGTTATTCAGCAAATTCACCACTCCGAGGACACCGTTTTGACTGAATTGAGAATATAAAAGCTGAATCGGGGAAAGCTCTGATGGCCATTACGACGGAGGATTTTTCCAAGTGCTATATGACTGGAAAATTCATTGGCATAAGTGTATTGCAGCGGGAGGGGATTACTTTGAAGGAGATGAAATGGACAAAATTCACCTTTCATTTTGATCACAGTATATTTAGGCTTATTAGGTTGAAAATTCAATTATACTCCATCAGCGATGGCGTAATGGTTAGCAAATGTTAGTTAGACAAAAACATTTACCACTACAGCTATGTATGTACACACTACCGTTGCATATATGTAGTGCTCTTTGAGGATAAATGTAACCATTTCAGCTATGTTGGGTAATAAAATCCAATACATACATATATATTTGTTTGTATGTTTCCAACATTCGCATTTATGCAGCTCTTGTTCACTGATGGGCATTCGCATTAACACAACGAAGCCAAGAAATGTTTTGCCTTTTCGGCAAATTAATCGATAATACCAGCCTAGCGAACCCGTTTTCGTTTCTGCACTTCTTCTATTCGACCAAATTGTTTCCACCGTTAGCGGTTGCCATTGTCACTATGGAGTTTATTCTTATTACATCATTTGCCGTTGTTTTGAATGAACTTGGAAGCAAAATATTCAGCGTTGCCTCACTTAACCTACGAGTATATGTTCCACATCTTTGCTTTTCAAAGTTAATGTAAGAACAGGTGTTCTTGAATACCCAGATAAAAATAAAATTTAATTTATAAAAAAACTTGTAAATTAAAAGCTTATGTTATTGAAAAATCTTCATGTGACCTTAAAGATTTTAAAACTTTCGGAATTTATACATATTTAAGGGGGGTTTCAAAGTAAAGGACTTAAAAAAACAGAACAAATGGTTTTTTTTCGGCAAAATCAATTTATTTTATTCAAAATAGTCTCCTTCTGCTTCAATACAGCTTGCACGGTCCAAAAGCATGCCGAACGAGTGTTTTAGCTCGTTGGCTGGTATGGCCGCCAGTATGCCGGAGCAAGCACTTTGAATGGCCTCTACGTCTGCATAACGTTTTCCTTTCATGGGCAGTGGTTAATGGTTAAAATGTGATCTCTGGTCAAATAATCGGTCACAAGCGTCAATCGATGAGACGGCGCATTATCGTGCAACAAACGCCAACTTTCTTCTTCGCGATATTCGGGCCGAACATGTCGAATACGGCGCACCAAACGCTTCAAAAGATAAGATAAAATACCGCATTAACATTTTGGCCGGATTAAATAAATTATTTGTGGACAATACCCTTGGAATCATAAAAACAAATCCGCATTGTCGTCACTTTTGACTTCTCCATGCCCAATTTTTGGGGTTTCGACTCGTCCGGTGCCTTCCATTCAGCACTCTGGCGTCACCAGTCACAATATTGCAAAGGAAGTTTTTGTCCTTTTTGACTTCTTTAATGCTGTCCTTCGAATGTTGGGTTCTGAGAAATTTTTGGTCCTTAGTCAATTTGTACCGGACAAACCGTACACACACCTTTCGTAGGCCCAAATTTTCAGTCAAAATGCGATAAATCAATGTTTTGGAGATGTTTAATTCCATTTCCTTGAATTTCTATGATGATTTCGGCTGATTTTGATGAATTCACGCACAGTTTCGATGGATGTTCCTGTGATCACTGATTTTGATTGGCTTGCATGTTGATCGTCATTTATGTCCTCACGACCACTTGGAAAACGTTGAAACCACTCGTGCACTCTGCTACGGGATAGGCAATCATCGCCATAAACTTGTTTCATCAATTGAAACGTTTCCGTAAAAGTTTTACCAATTTTAAAACAAAAATTAATGTTGGCTCTTTGTTCTAAAGTTCATTTTCGCACCAACAACACTAACATACTGACACATAAAACGCAATAACTTCACTTCCAATCTATGAAATGTCATGAAATTCTCACTGGACAATCAATAAACATAGCAGACTCTAACGCTCTAGTCGACATCTAGATGGCGCTAGATTCAAAAATATTACTTTGGAACGCTCCTTGTTGAATATGTTTTCACAACTCAACGTATATAAAACAAGTAAGGAAGGGCTAAGTTCGAGTACAACTTAACATTTTATACTTTTTTAACTTGCAAGAATCCAAGCCAGGAGTTAAGGTGTAAAAGGTGGATGTTCAAAAATCCTGATATTAGTTATGTAGGGGCTAGGACAAGTTTTCGTTCAATTTTATTTATATTATGCACAAAGTTAGGCTGTTATGAATAAAACACGTTCCCATATTTTCTCACATATTGGCCGATATATGCGGTATAAAATCACCTCGAAATTCGAAAATTTTTATATTAAGTATATGTGTTCTAAGGGAAGTACTGGTCCGATTGAACCCATTTTTGACACACTATTCTATTTATATCACGCATTGACCGACATTTTCTGATGACGAATCAAGTAGAATTTAAAATAGTGCTATATGGGAAGTAGGCGTTATTGTTGCCCGATTTCGTCCATTTCCGCAATGGGACATAAGAATCTAAGAAGAATGCCACGTACTAAATTTGGTCGAAATCGGTCGGTCGAGCCCCGAGACATTGGATTTCACCAAAAAGTGGGCGGCGTCACACCCATCGTCCAATTTTCACACCAGCTCTCATAAAGCTTTCTCATATCATCGCGTTGGTAAATCGTGCTTTAAGTAGTTTTTAACAGTACCGTTATGTGAACGCGGTTATGCTCCAATTTCATCTATTTTCACACTGGGGGTAGTAGTTTTTATAAGATGTATACTTAACAAGTTTGGTTGTTGTAGCTTGAGTGGTTTAGGCAAGTACATTAAACTTGTGGGCCACTCCCACTTAAACAAAAAAACTCCCAAAGATACTCCTTGCTACTGCAATCCTCTGTACCAAATTACACTTTTATATCTTAATTTAGTGCGTAGTTATGGCACTTTATATGTTTTCAGTTAATGGCGGTTTGAGGGCGTGACAGTAGTCCGATTACACCCATCTACGAGCTCGAATATTTTTTTGTACAAAGCCTTGCACGGAGGGACGGATAGACGGACAGCCAACCGGTTTTCAACTTTTCTCATCATCGTGATCATTTTTATATACACCCAACTTTTTTTTTACTCGGTAATACGTTCCTCAGAAATCCGTGTAAAAAAAAAAAAAAGAAAAACCGTGTAAAAGAAGAGGATACGTTCCATGTCATCTGAAAACCGTGCAAAAAAGTTTTGAAAACTATAAAATTTCTGATATGCATACAAATTGCATGTTCATATGGCATTTTACTGAGCATTAAAACTTAAAATACATAATTCATACAGGAAATACATAATTTAACAAAAGAAATCTGTTAATCCAGAACTAAGAACAGAAAAATTAGATAGAAATAAGGAAAAACTATTTGCATTGCTACATATGTAGTTATTCGTCGCTACTTGATAACGAGCGTAATCGTTTGCGACAAACTGCACTAAAGTCGGTATCATCGCTGGAGATATCCATTTCAGTAATGTAAATATCAAGGGAACAAAATGTGTAGGTAAAAGTTATCGAATAAGGGCATTTCCCAGTTACTACTACGAAAAACAAACATATGTAATTACAAGACAGTGATTTAAAAACCGTAGTAGATTAAAATTTTTTTACAAAAAAAAATTTCTCAACCGTGTAACTTCAAATCCGTGTAAAAAAGTAGTTGGATGTATAACCCTATACCCTATCTCGCTATGAACTATAATGTTCTGTAGCACGTGGTTGCAAGAGTATACAAACTGTAATTACAAATTGGGCACAATTTTCTTTAAACATTTTACAAAAACCTTGTTCGGTTAACAGAAATGATTTGAACAAAATAGTGTCCATGTCTGGTCATTGGAACATACTCATAACCGATTATAGGAATTGGCTTTGCATAAAAATATTGGAGAAAACGTTGGGGTAAATAAATATTCTCCGGTTATGAGAGATATCAGTTTATAAAAGGTTTCCGGTTATCCGTATTTGGGAATTTCACTGTATTCGCATATTATTATACTACGTTGCTGTCATAAGTCGATATACTGCTATACTAAGTATGAATGTTAATGCTGCTCAGTAACGATATAACCTTAACGTTGAGCAACAAAAGCCTGGTGTTGCCAGTGGCATAAATTGCCCACTGACTCTAAATTATAGGTTCTCTCTTAATAACGGAGCATTGCCTGTGTAACAAAAATGAGACAAAAAATAAAGGCAAAAACATATGATAGAGGTAGGCTTACCCCTTCGACCAAACCCCTTTAGAAGCCCTCTCGATATTTGGTTGCTTCTTAAGTGTAAAATAAGTATTTTAACGGTTGGGTTTTGTTTCTTCATTCTACCTTTTGCTAGTATGAGTTAGAGTTGGTGCGGCTTTATATTCCCTTTTCCACCGAAACAGGTTGTGAGCACGAGCATAAAGTGTTAATATTATTTTATATACATACATACTTCCTTGTTCTCAACAAATTCACTTGAAAAAACGTACTTTCTTGTTTAAGTCTACTTTCCTTTTTTTAACGCCATTTCGTTTGTCTGTTTCTTAATATTACTACCAGTCAACGAATATTGCGGCTAACAGCTTTTAATAAGCTTTCAGCCGCTCTGGCGTTTGCATTTGAACACAAAAATTGCACACATCTTAAATTCTAAGGAGAAAAATTAAATTCATTACTTGAAGGTATTGACCCCTTACAATGCTTGTATGTATGTATTTATTCGTTTGAACAATACTCTAACTACTATAGCGTTATTAATAGTAAAATTAGTAGTAAATTAAAGATAAGTATTTTGAAACGGAACTGAGCAAGACTTAAAATAGTTTTCTTTTTTATTCACAGAGGTTGAAAAGGCTATAAACAGGAATTACCAGATCGGAAGATTTTGTGATTATCTCCCCTTCTAAATAAACCGACAACATGGATCCCGACTGTTTTGCAATGTCTTCATATCAGTTCGTGAATTCTCTCGCTTCTTGCTATCCACAACAAATAAATCCTCAACAAAACCACACGGGCAATCCCACCGGCGGAGCAAATGTCACAAACAGCAATGGCGGTCCTGGCGCAAGCGGCGGTGGCAGTGGTTCCGGGGGGCAAAGCAATTCTAGCGCTGGCACACCTGGCGGTAATGATTACTTTCCAACTGCTGCTGCTTATTCACCAAATTTGTACCCGAATACACCGCAGTCTCATTATGCCAATCAGGCAGCATACAGTTTAGGTGGGACAGGTGGAGGTAGCCAACAAAATCCCGACATGGTGGACTACACTCAATTGCAGCCGCAACGGCTGCTTCTACAACAGCAGCAACAACATGTACATGTGACGGCGCAACATGCCGCCCAACAGCAGCAATCACATCCGCAACAACAACAGCACCCCCAACAACAACCAGCACAACAACAAGCCAATCTTAATTGCAAATACGCCAATGATCCCTCAACGCCCACCGGCAACAATAACAACACTAATACCAGCAATAATAACACAAACACTCAATCTTTAGCCAGTCCGCAAGATCTGTCGACGCGAGAGATTTCGCCGAAACTATCACCAACATCGGTGGTGGAGAGTGTGGCAAGATCGCTAAATAAAAGTGTTTTAAGCGGGAATCTGGCAGTGGCAGCAGCAGCGGCCAACATAACAAACACTCATGGCGGGGTCGGTGGCGGCGGTGGGGCTGGCGTGAATGTCAACGTCAACGTAAATGTGCCAATGCACAGTCCTGGAGGTGGTGACAGCGACTCGGAAAGCGATAGCGGCAATGAGGCTGGTAGTAGTCAAAACAGTGGCAACTGCAAGAAAAACCCACCTCAGATCTATCCGTGGATGAAAAGGGTACATTTAGGACAAAGTAAGTTTACGAGCACTTTTATATTATTTGATTAAAATTCTTCATTTGTTTGAATTAACATCTCCCCCTTAAAAATACCTTATAGCTTTATAAGGAAATAATCAAAACTATTTGTATTTTGTTTACATCAAAAAGTTCATATAGACAAATTATATTGTTGAAATTTGGCGTACGAGCTCACACCAGCTTGTCTGCGTTGCTCAGATTCAATAAATCATGCAAACAGTGGTGTAAAGGAAATAATTTTTATAGTTTGATTTTAAGTACTTCAATAGCAAAACTGTGTGGTACTTCAACATCAATGCCTCGAACCCTTAACTTTCAACGCAGCGTTATGTCAAAACAAATAAACAATCTTTTCATGGCACTTTCACCTTCTCATGCGCCTATCACCACCACTCTGCGAAGAAGTGTCAGCAGCATATTCGATAGAGTGATTGTATATAGTGCACATACACGCGCTCACTGCATATTATCTCCCAGTACACGCTCTCCACGCTTACTTTTTCAAACACATGCTGCTCCCAATTATCAATGGATATGGAAAATTGAATTCCTACGTACTTATGTACATACATGTGTAAATACAAAAATATAAATTCTAGTTTTCACAAGAACTGGTCCATCGTAGTGAAAAGAATATCATACATTTTCTTCACTTCAGAATTTATTTACTGAGGGCTTTTCATTTTTAAGATTGTTAAGATAAGACACATATAAACCCTCTTGTTAATTCGAAAGTATTAATAAAAAAATGTGGATTTCTTTTTCTCGAAAACCGTTAATTTTATTATTTATTGAATTGCTGCCCACTAGATCTTTATCATTTTCATATCGGCGAGGTCACACCTATCGTAACATATTTAATCTTATGCCCAAAATTTCTTCAAATCGGACTATAACATTTCAAGAATCCAAACACCAAATATCTAGACCCCAGTAAGTTTGACTGATTTTAAAACTCTTTTACTAGCTTCATCTGCATGTTTGTAAATTTTTTCAGTGGTGCTGAAAATGAAAATTTAAACAATGAAATGCCCTGGAAACTATGCAGCTTTCCAGGAATAATTCTCTCTCTAATTGTTCTCAAACTTAACATCAAAGAAAGTGAAAACCCCACATGTGGCTAAATAACTTACATAACAATATTTATTAAATTTATAACCCGAAGAGGGTATATTAAGTTTGATAATAATAATTTTAACAGAAACGGAACATATCGAACCACCAGCAATATATGTAGCTGACATACAAACTGGACGATCAAAATAAAAGTTCTTGCACACAAGCGTTTTTTCTTGGCAAGCTATCTTCGCGAAACTGTGAATTAATAGTTTAGATTGGACAAATATAGCATAAAGCTGCCATAAAAACTGTCCAAATAAACTTAAGCCCTTGTATGAAAAACATTTCCATTTGTGAAGGGCATCAATGCTCGTATAAACGAAGTAACGGTTTTTCTTGTTGTTGAATATAATACATATAGAATGCCTACGTGCTCCCTTTTACAGACTCAAATCAGTTAAATAATTACCGGTTTTAATTGTTTCTAACTCAGTTAACAAAGCAATTTTTCATTTTGTGGTAGTTTATGTATATTATTTTTCCAGGGATACATACATTGCTTTAATGTGAACTAAAGTTAAACTGAATTAAATTAATTGCTCTCCATTAACTTTAAATACGGACTACAAATACACATATACACAAGTATGTGTGTGTACTCTAATTTAAAAACCAAATAGCACCTAAGCGTTGCATCAACAGATTTCAATTTTCCACAACTAAGAATATTACAAATGGATTTCGTGCTCCACAATCAGATACCAACAAAGCAAGAAGTCAAGAAGCTGCAACAAAACACTAAGCAAATGCAGCATTATGATTATAAAATAGCAAAATGGGCCAGAACATGCATACACTCACCTGGCACATTGCATTTACGAACATTTATTTTTACAAATATAGAAATACATACATAAGTATGTATGAGTATGTATATACATACGTATATTCAGACTGGCAAAAATTGTTTATCCACATGTGTGCGCGTATGAGTAAATATGTATTATGAGGCATTCGGATAGAATGACTAAGTAATTATTAGAAAATTTTAGTATTTGATGTGGTTAAACAGACACATGGCTCTACAGAATGGCCACCTAGCTGACGCCTGCTCTATGTTTGCAACTAGCTGTAGAACGACACATTTCTATCTATTAGTATCTGATGCAAGCGAAAATGCGCCATTGATTGCCGCTGGTTCGGAATCCGTTGAGAGTATTTGCCCACATTTCATTACGGTCCACAAATTATGATGGAAAGTAATTAAGTGCAAACGATGCATAAAATGTAGTAATGTAAGAGTGGATTTGCCTTGAAGCCATTGACCATTGTTGCCATTTCAAACGGCTACAGCAAATGAATAAATATTGTATGTTTGTCTTTTGTTTGCATTTTCGAAACTAAATTTTAATAATTGCAAATACCCTACCGTTCTTCATGACGACTGCTGGAGAGAAGTGGGCTCGATGGGCACTCAGAGTTCGTCTTTGAAAATTTTATTCGGAGCCAGAAAATCAAACTGTCTATTTTAGACAAAACTAATTTTCTGTATATCCTAACACCTTAACTCTCATATTTAGTACTTATGACCAGGAAACCCCTATTTCAATTTGTAAAACAAACAAATACTTAAGAAACAAGTAAGGAAGTACGGGTATACCATATGCTAAGAACCTGAAGGATTAAATCCAAGTTCGAAGGACTATGCAGTGATGTGTTCATTTAGTTTAAACAGCTGTGTTAATACCTTGGTAAATAAATTTTTTTTGTTTTACGAGGACTGGGGCAAGTATTCATTATAAGAACAGTAGTAGCATGATTTCGAAAATTCTCACACTGTAACTTAAGAATTTCAAAAGAATTTAGTTGAGGTGGAAAGAGCAGGTCCCGATATATATGAATATCATACCCTTTCGGAAGTACAATTTAATGTCCCTGGCGTATTTATCGCCTTAGTTATGGCATTTTATAGGTTTACGGTTAAAGACGATTTGTGGAAGTGGCAATGGTCGGATAACGCCCATCTACAAACTTGTTCTCCATTTTCTGCAAAGAAAAAAGTATACTAAGCTTCATTACGGACATATAGACACCCGGATTTCAATTCGCTTCGACTACCTAGTATAAAAATAATTCTGGAAAAAAAATTTATACAATTTCATTTAAAATAAGAAGTTGGAACGAACATTTTAGCAGTTGCCGTTGTCATATACCTTTGACAGGCATTGATAAATAATGGGCATTTCTCTCGTTTTTACTAGTGCCGCAGATAATAGGCTCATTGGCAGAGCCATTGAAAGATCTCGTGCGCCACACTTCGATTGCTTTTTGCAAAGTTGCGATACACAGAAACGATCAGCCGACAAGTAGAACAAAGTCAACAAACCGTTATGTATATGCGCTGTTGACAGCAGAAACAACAACGCCAACAATACCGATATTAACGCAACACGACAAGTGCACTGCCGCCAAAACGATACGATTGTCTCATCGCCGCTACCACATAATGGTTGTTGTTGTACGTAACAAATTATTTTCTGATTTTTCAGCTAGTGTAGAACATTTTCAACAGCTGCTTAAAAACTTTATTGTACATTGTTACAAAATCGGTGGTAAGAAATCAACATATTGTTGGACACCGCAAGTGCTCAAGTTTTCGAAGTGCTCATTGTGAGGTTTCTTCCTTTGCTGTTGAGAAGATACGCAAGAGAGACACTTGGGTTAAATTTTACAAAAGAGAACATTGAGCCGTACTAATGTATGATTGTATGTGATATAATTTACTAAACTATTTTGTCTATTATCGCAAATCAGAGACAAAATAAAATATACCCACAAATGATCAGAGCGTCGAGCTGAGTTAATTTTGCCATGATCATTATAACATTTACATATGTAGCTAACATCCAAACTGAACGATCGAAATTTAGTGCTTGTATGGAAAACTTTTTTATTGGAGAAACTATTTCTACGAAGCTTGATGCGAATTAATGTTCAAAGTAACGGCAAAACGTCCGAAGAAATTCAGAAATCATATAGCTATAAATTTAATAGAATATAAATTGACCGAACAGAATCAAGTTTTTATTACGAATATTTTGCTTTTTGTGTAGGGTATTGTAGCTTCGATGTAACGAAGTTAATATTTTTGCTTTTTCTGCTTGAAATTTATTCTTTTCATAAGGCATTCTGCTTACTACCAGAAAATAGTTGAGTAAAATATATTGTATTTTGTAAAGTTTGAATCTGAAATGAGTAATAACTGGACTAATGATCAGAATCAATTAATTATTATAGTTTAATTATTATGTAAAAAAGAAGGAAAAAAAGCGTTTGCACACTTATATACATACATACATATGTACATATATACAAAGCAATATACTATATATTTTGCACAATTTAATAAAAAAATTGTTTAGCATTTGTAAACACAGAAGAATTATTGTACACATGTACGGTACATTTAAAAATAAACTTAGCTTGAAATTCAGTACAAAAACATAAAGTTTTCGTTTTTACTCAGTGTACTAAAACGAGCCCGTTGAAATCAGCGTTCATGTATGCAATTATGCAAATTTGTGACAACGAACTTAAGCACCGCTTAACGCCAGTTAAGTCCTTAACGGTGTGCATGATTAACCACCTTATTTATGACATATTCATACAAAGTACTGTTAGTGCATAAAGCTATTGGTGAGTATACAGAATGTAGAATTTGAAACTTGGAGTATAAGAGAGTATGAGTTCAGGTATGGACCTCCATGTTTGCTCTGAAACAGGATACACTTAGCAAAGACAGCCTCTGGCCACTGGATTAGTTTTCCTTAAAAACAACTTCAAAAAATTACATCCGCACTATTCAAGCTTACCATGCTGATTGAAAGAGCAATGAAAATCTTTGTACTTAAGCTTAGCATTGTTGTGTCCAACTTACTAGTAAACAAACTCCATTGCTTCCAGTTAAAACCAGTTTATGAAATGTTTATCCTGTACAAAACCACATCAAATCTTTACATAAATAAGTATGTCTGCAAACTTTTGTATGTATTAGGCCCAGGTTCTTGTGCGACTCTAACGTCAGAGTAATATACACCAGTACTTAAGCACAAACTTTCATGCAAGTTAAAAGGATTTCCTCATTCCTATTCTGTATTAATTTTAACTCTTTTTATTTTTATCAAAAAGCATTATATTGATATATTGTTATTTTATTCTTTGCCATATGTGTGAACGAGTTTTGATTCGCAAAGCAAGGCTTATTGTATTAAGTAAATTAACATATTTAGGCAATTCACAAGCTTTGTTGTATGTCTTATGTCATATTTTAATATCCTTAAAAAATACGACACTTGTGAGCACCCTTAACTGTTGTACATATGTCATATTTTGTCATATTTCCACTTATGCACCGGGTTGAAACCGCGGCAACCACATAAACATCAAAATATTTTCATATTTCACTTATATTTAACTTAATTTACCTGATTATCGTAGTTTCCTTCCATATTAATAACGAAATTTATTAATTTCAAACACTTAAACGCCAATAATAAGAAAGTAAACAAATACAGCTGATAGAATAGCAAACTCAAGAAACATACCACGCAGTGTTGTATCAGTCATATTTTAATTTTGTATGTGAAACAACAACAGTGTTGGTATGACAGTCATAAAAAAATATGACAATATGACGATATGACACACTATGACACCTTGTGAATACCCTAATTATATTAAAATTATGGTCAAACGGTAATTATACACTAAAAAAGTGGCACATAAAGAGGATAAGCATATAATCATATTATTTTTGGTCTATATGTATAAGTACAAAGTGACAAAGACATTCAATATTTAATATGGTATTACTAAAATCTAGCAACGATGCTCTTACCCATTTAGTTTCACAAAAGAATTTTTCGTTCATTCCATATTATAGTATTTGTTTATTTCAAACCCAAACCATATACCAAAATAATTTTAGTTTTCTCACCCTGCAGATATAGCAGGGTCTATGGATTTCAAAATCGGTAGTCCATTTGCTTTAAATAAAAATATATTTCGGCCTTAATTTAATACAAGTGATAATCCTAGTACCTTTACGATCCACCATTTCCTCCCATTGAACTTTCATATTTATTTAGTCTATCAGCAGGCAAGAGCCTTGAACTTTGAGGAAAATAATGGTCTCGCGGCGCGTACTGTTTCTCCTTAACACATTGCCAAGTATAGGGAATATGATGTTTAACCTCATGGGATGAGCACGCGAACGCGTTCGCGTACTTATGAACATTCTATAAGTAAAATAATAACAATCGTTATGATTAAATGTAGCAATTTGAAAAGTCGTGTTCGAAGTTAATGAAAATGTAATTGGGTACCTGTGGCAGCAGTCTGCTAGCCGCCCATCCGCAAAGCGCGGACCAACAATGTAACCGGCTGGTCAACCAACCAGTCCGGTCGGACAATAAACTTCCATCGACACACCAACACATTTATGTCCGCTTCCACCAAACGCTTTCTATTAAAGTTAATGCCAGAACTTGTTATGTAGCAGCTTCAGTAAACATGAGGTCTAGAGAAAATGGTGAACATAAGAAACAATAAAGTAAAGTGTTTAAGTTGAGAGAACATGAAGAAGTGATCGTGTTCAATACATAGTATGTACATACATATGTGCACAAATCTTAGTTATCATATAATCTAGAATGGTTCTGACGAACTTTTAATGCTTTTAGGATGCTGCCAAACACTTAGTTTGAATGTGTGCGTGTTTGTACGAGGCAGAGTTGTTACGTGGTTTTTCATTTATTGTTAAATTAATGCACTATTAGTATCAAATACTAGTATAGGACTGTGCATTTTGCACAAAATTGTATCATTTAACTCGTTTGCAACCTTTTTATTACTTGCACGTTCAACTATAAAATTGCTCCGACAGGCGTTACAACTACATAATATATATGCGAGTATATGCGAGTAGAATCATACATATGCTCCGATTTTACTGTTTTCATAGCAGCACTAGCATTTAAAACGCTTTTCCAGTTAATCCACCTATTGCGTAATATACTACCATATAAAAGTGCAATTTTCGCTTAAATTGGAATCGAACTTCAAACCAAAAAAGTAAATATAAGACAAGTGCATGCTGTATTTGTATAATATTAAATACTCTCGAATCATAAGAATTAAAAGCGGAAAGTCTGCATACATTATTGTCAAAAATTTAGAATCGACAGTAAATTGGTATTAGGTGAAGTTAAGAAGTTGAAATTTATACAAAGTACACTTTTTAATGTTTAACTCTTTTAGATAGGTTTCTTTTTTTGAGTATATGTCATTTTTTTCAATATGCATGTGTCATATATTTTGTATAAAAATTCCTACAACTCAGCCATTGGTACCTCTGGTTTGGATAGCATAACTCATTATTGGTTCTTCTAAAATCAAAGTACCAAAAACTTTCGTTAGTAATTGAACAAAGAAAAAATTAATTAAGGTTTAAAATTTTAACAGACTTGGAAAAAACTTAGTTTTGATAAAACTTTTCTCATATCTTTGCCATAAAAAGGCAGTTGTAATAAACAAGAAATCGTCCAATGACTATATGATGACATTACGAAATGTGTGTAAAATTTGTACAAAATGAAGCTCTTAAAATTTGTCTCGAATCGGCTTGAAATTTTGGGGTAAATTTTAGAGATTTTGTATTATTTAATAAGACGAAAAAACAAATTCGATTTTTTGAAATTTTCAAACCCGCCTAACCCCTTAAAATCAATTTGTATTTGATGACAATCTCTTCTAGACTGATCAATATATATATAGAATATACATTACGTGTACAACTCCGTTCTTAAATTTAAACCTTTATGACATACTTTCATGGAAAGATATTTTTATTTTTATCGATACTCTAAACAATGTCCCGTAATCCTAAACTTTTTATTATTTCTACAAACAAGCGAGAGATAAAAACAAGAAATACCGCTAACTTCGGACACACCGAAGATATAATATCATTCACAGATGAATTTCTCATAGCATAAATTTATGAAAAGATCATTATTCTGATTTTGACCGGCCATTTTGTATGGCAGTTTTATACTATAAGTCCGATCTGATCAATCTGCTTTGACTACATTCCATGCCAAATTTCGTAGAGAAACCTTTACAAATTGAAAAGTTTTCCATAAAAGAACTTAATTTTGATCATTCAGTTTGTATGGTATAGTTATGTATATGCTGAAGTGGTCTGAACGTGTGCAAAATTTCGGATCGACATCTAAAAAACAGAGGGACCACAGACGGGCATGACTAAATCGACTCAGGTCATCTCGCTGATCATTTATATATATTTTTTAATTAAGTTTCTAGTGCCTCTTTCTGGGTGTTAGTAGCAAACTTAATATACTCTGTTCAGGGTATAAAAATTAGGTAATTTTTCTTAACATGAGTAGTGATGATTCAGCAAGTGGGCTCAGGCTGTTTGTGCATTCATACAAAACTCTTGCAAGTGATATGCGTATAAATATTAGAAGTTAAAATCAAAAATCCGCTCAACTGAAATCGGCTGACAGGCAATGGCGCCATTACATCGGTCGATGACGTGCAATCGCTGAAAGATGTGTTTTAGCCTACTAAACTTTCATAATTACAACAACTCAACACATGCGTGCACTTTATACGAAATTCAAAATTTCACTTTCACACTCAAGAGCAAAAGAGCGTTTTTCCCTTATCAACTCAGGCAACGCATTAAAAGAAAAATTTATAAATGTACAATAATATATTTGTGAATCTGGCAGTAAACATTAGGTGCTAAATGTAATAGAGATTAAACTGTAAACTAGCAAAGTGTAATTGGAGTGTAAATGGAAAAAAGTTCGTGCAATAAATTGTGTTAAATGCCAGCAAAATGTTCAATGAAAATTTATCAAATCAAAATGACAACCGCCATCATGCTACATGATTAAGACCCACCGAATTGAACACAGAAATGCTTCAAAGCCATGTTTTGAATTTTAATCGTACACTATATTGACCTCATGTCGGCAAAAGCGCCCACGCATTCCTACCAATGTCAAATTGGGAAGGCTATGTCAGAAATACCCAGCAGCCGACAGCCGGTAGCCAGAACGTGCGTTCATAAAATGCAGCCAAACGGAGTATCTTCAAGGTGAAACAGAACCATCGCAAATTGGTTGCAAATTCAACAAGAAATGTTGAATTATTAATAAACATAAGTGAGCAGTGAGCAACGGCTGGTCACGTGCTTCTTGGCCAGCTTGTAAGAATTCATACATACATATGTATATTTTTTTTATGAGCACACCTATCTTTTCAAATAGACATTTCTGCTTATATGAACATAAAATAAAAAGAGCATCATGTTCGATTATTTAGAGAGTATTTAGAGGGTCTTCCACGTTTCCTTCGGATTGTTTGAAATTTCGTGCAAACCTTATACATACGTATACTCTGTTCAATAAGGTATAATGTACAAGAGCTGCAAGTATTTATATTTGATTTAGTTGTACAAATAAATCAGCACACCTCTAAATATTAAAGAAGAGCACTTGCTGCTTTTAACTTCTTTAATATTCTCTGAGCAGAAATTCGCTTTTTTGGAACAAAAAAAAGTATTGAAAAACCAAAACTCAATAGTTAAAATTCAATTAACAGCCGTAACAAAAATCAAAAATTGTGTTGAAAATATAACAAATTAATTATCTGGATAATTAATGAGCTTTTAATTCTTAATGATTCTTCTTTGAAACCGTTCCAGAAGAAAAAGCAAGAGAAGCTAAATAAGTAACAATGTCCAATGAGCTTAGGGCTGCAATCGAAATAAGTAGCAGCAACTAACAAAAAATAATTAATTTTAAATCATGTGTAGATCGGAACAACGGCAAGCATCAGGTGAAAGATGCTCGGCGGATGCCGTCAGTTTCAGTAAGCCCGTTAAATTGGCCATACACGTAGGTATGTTATTTTTATCAGCATCGTTGTATCTGCATACGATTTTAATGTGAATACATATTTTTTCACATAATTTATGTGCGCATTTACGCCAAAGATAATTACCGCCTATATTTCCTTGAAGGAGAACGTCAAAGTCGGTCCAAGACTTTGCAAAAACCCGTACCACTACTCCAATGCAAGAAAAGAAGAGGGTTATTATACGGGTATACAATTTCAATATAGTCAGATATGCATGCTTGTATGCATATATGTATGTATTAACATCACAGAATTTACTGATACATAATTACTCTTCGTATGTTGATATACAACGAACATGCATTTATGTATTTAAGAGCAAATGCCTTAAAGTTCAAAAAATTGTAGTTACGGCTGAGATGCCTTGCAAAGCGTTGTATAAAAGAGTTTAATTCTAAATGACCAACTCACATAATTATGGGGCTTCCGAGTAGGGAGCTCACTTGTTCAGCTATTCAGGCTGAACTTCATTTTATCAACGCGTTATTTATTATACATAGGTGTTTATTCAAGAGTCGTACATATAAAAGTTGAGTAACCAGCAAGTTGTAACCTGTTCCAACTTTATTTTCCACACTAAGTTTCCCCTTATCTGACGTGTTAAATTAGGAGAATATGCACTCGAAGAGAAAAGTGTTCAGCTTAGAACTGTTTATAAAAAAAATAAATTTCAGTCAAGTTACCATTTGAACATGCCATGAACACTTTAGAAATACATATATTTGGTGTCCTCTGCATACAAATTTTACTCAGATTTTTTCTAAAACAAATAGTCCGTATTTTATGCATAGAAAATAAGAAAATGGATCGCAATTTTGTTCACACTTTTCCAAATAAAAATTTCAAAATTTAATGTAATTTTGGCATTTAGAAAATTAGAAAATCTGCTGCTGACTAGTAGGACTACGTTTCATACTAGTTTTGAGACAACTGATGTTGCAACTGGGTATATTTACGCATACTTTGGCACCACACATTAAAGTCATTTAGCATCATGTTTGCTTTGCTCACAATCCGCTGATTCCTGTATCGGGGAACCTGTTCGGCTACTTGCTCAAGTTGTTTAATTAAATTGCGCTACAAGAAGAGTCTGATCTTGGCAAATGATCAAAAACACAATAAGAAATTTAAAGGCAAATTCTACAACAACGTCTATTCAGCGCTGAATTAAAGTAACGTCGGCTGAGCAATTTTAATGGAAGTCCTGTTCTTTCTCCTTCCTGCCGCACTGCCGCCATGGCGAGCACCGTTGAATGAACACACCTCAGTACACCATATTCATTAAGCGCCACGAAGAAAAGGTGCTCGTCGCAGCCATTTTTCTTGCAAAGCATTCGTTTTTTTTTAGCTTTCTTTGGATCCACCGAAAATTACGCTTTTGTCCACTTCTTCGCCTCTTAATGAAAGGCAGTGAACTATACCAGTATGCACACACGCAAATTTATATTGGTTACATCAATGTGCACTATAATCTGTAGATACCCCGACAGCGATTCTGCAGTCCGATGCACTGCTATGCAATCAATCAAATTGGGAATATTGACCACAAAGAAAATTTCTATGCAAGAAAGTTATGCACACTTCTTCGGGATGGAAGTGCACTTTTTATGCTTTCCTTGAAGTTTGTAGTCAACGCATTCATTGATTTGCCATTAATAATATTCACAAAAATTATATTTTTGCTCATGGCGTTTGGTACGAGTATTTTTATTTTTTGCTTTTTTTGTTTCTTTTCTGGCGGGTGTCGTAATTGTGATAAATATCTTTTCGTCACCAGCACAGAAAATATGAAGAAGTACATTGCCCTATCTGCAAAAAATAAATAACAATTGAAGTCTGCAATTGCTTCAGCGGAGATTCTGTATACAGAGGCTTCAATATCATTTGAAAAGATATTTATTATGATTAAGAAAGGAATTTGACTTATATTCTGCATAGTGCAAGAAGAAGATTTTTATATCTCATTGGAATGTTAAATATGCAGATTTGGTTCCACTAAAACTTATCAAGATAAATATTAGCCGATCCGATTTCATTTAGTTAACAATGCAAGTTCACAACTCTCCAGTAGGTGTCATTCTTTGATAACTTCAAGTAAGTTATTTTATGACATAGGCCGTGAAATCTGTTTTTCCATTGATAGCCTCTCAACCAAAACTCCACAGCTTCATGAGCTCCAGATTTTCAAATTTATTCATATACATACATGATGATTTTGCACATAAAATTACAATATTAAAACTTAATTGGCTGTTTTTAGCACTTTTAGTTAAACTTTTGAGCGCTTTTGTTGAATTATTAACAGAAGTACTTGTATAGATATACATATTAGTTAATATGGATTATTTATTTTTAATTATTCAGAAAACTTCAGTTGTTAATGACAATAGTCAAAGATTATTTAATCAGACAGTAAATTTTGCATGAATTCAATCATGAATACACAAACTATTGTTATTGTTTTACCAAAAATAATAATTCATAGCTGAATGAAATGTATGTGTCGATTTTACAACATCCGGCTCCTATTAATATGGAAATTTAAATTATTCTGCTTAAGCGGATTAGGGAATGTTGGTAGAAGAAATAAATTTTAATAAAATAAATAAAACATACCTTAAGCGATTACATAAAGTAGATAAATTCATAACATGACTAAGAGCAGAAGAGACTGCCGCATAAGACTAGTAGTTTTTAACAATGCAAAGCATCAAACATGCATAGGTGTGTAGTATATACATATGTATGTTTTTAAGCCCATATATACGTGTAGACTACCAAGATACATCCAATATGGCCGCTAGCACTATATGTCAAACTTAAAAATCTTAAACGTATAAAAGATACAAAAAATATGCGATCATTGTACCTTGTACGTGTTCGCCTCGAACTGAACAGAGACTCTCGCCCATCTCATATTTGAGCACCACAAAAGATGTTTTGATTTTTTATATATACAAGTTATTCTCATCTTTTTCTGGTTTTGGTTTTTGTGTTTTTTTTTTTGTTAATTTTTTTGTTTTGTTATCTCACTTTCCCAAGTCAGGCGCGCATGTGCAAATTTGTTGCTGTTACACTGAGCTGTAAAAAGCACGCCAACTACAGAGCAATATACCCACACGCGCACATCACAACAAAAATCACGCTGTTCGCATCCGCCCGCCTTTTAATGAAGCGCGAAGCGGAACGAACGCGCTTACGCCGCTCCACCAATGGATCCGTGGTTCAAGCCATATCAGAATAGCTGCAACAGCATCCACGATCAGCGCTACCAACCAATATTGGAAGTTGTAGGTAAAATATGACTTAAATGTGCATATAACATACCTACCATACATACATACATATGTATATGTATGTAAGAGTACATTTTATACTCCTTGCTTTAAAGTTAAAGTTAGTGTTGTTAATTGTAATTTCCATTAGCACCAAACACGTTTATTTACTTTTGTAGAGTAATAAAAAGAATTTGGAAATGTGTAACAATGGAACCGATAATAAAAGAGTATGATGCAATAAAGAAAAGATGAGTGTGGATTCTACGACTTTGCAATCAACACCACCTACCGCCTACTTGGATATATGATTTTGTATTTACCTATGCAGACCGACGAAGTTGCGACGACAAATTGCAATTATGTACTGTTATTAAATGAAAACTATATGCAAATACCAATTCGGTGAAGATAAAGGGCTTACACTAACGAATAAGATGCTTTCAAAATCAATAGCATGGAACTTTAAACACAAAAAGGGCCAATACATACATTACCGCCTACGAATAAGAGAAAATGTGTAGATTATGTATAGTACATATTACTATATATTATTATACATAATCTTCCTTTAGCAGGTATTTTGTTTGATTTAGTTTTTTTATTATTAAAAATATTACTAATATTAAAATCGAGACTTCTATAGAATCGGAGCAAAATTAATAAAAAGTATAAACGTTTGAATTATTTTATTAATGTAACTAACTTAAAACAAAAAACCTTACAATACATTAGTGTTTTCCTAACAAAATGAAAAAGAAACGAAATAACATAACACACATTATTTGACTTACTTCACATCGTTTGACAAAGTTGCAGTTAATGAAGCTTCTACTTCTACCACACCAGCTGTTTCGCAAAATCACTCGTACAGATTTCAATACCCGCACAGCACCATATGATGTCATTACACTTGACTGAACGGCTGAAATTTCTTAGAGCCCTAGCTCAAAAGCCCAGAAGCCCACAAACAAAGGGAATGTGAGTGCAATTTAAATATTATTTATAATATGCTTCAGTAAATGGTACAGTGGTACAGTATTCTAGTTCTACCATCACAATATGTTGCTCGTATAAAAATTGTGTTCACTTAACGGATGTTTGTATCACGAATTATTTGAATGATCAGGATGACATACATATGTACACACGTTCCTTAGCTCGCCATTAAACGAAAACTTATGAAGAACCATACCAGGTATCCAGGGACACCAAGTATGTGAACCCCAGTAAATATGGTTGATATTTTACCGAACACATCGGCCAATCTAAGAGATCTAGTATTGAAATTCGGTGTAATATTTTAGTTATGACAGCATACCCTTGTGCCGGTCAATACTTCTCTTACCTCTCATATAGCTTAAATAAGTATTTTCGAACTTCCGTTTGACTTTATGCAGCATCTATCGGTCAATATACAGGGTGGCGCAAAGCTATAAATTTTGCAATTGACCTCTAATGTCAATTTTGTTTTGACATTTCTGTAGTAAATACATGCGAAATTTACGTAAATAAACAATGGTACTCTACACTGCGTGCCACAACCAATAAGCGAAGGATGCATTTCCCGGGCGCCTTATCTCCCGTTTTGGCGATTTGAACTGACCAGCAAGATCGCCTGATTTGACTGCTCTAGACTTCTATTTGTGGCGCTTTTCAAAGTCGGCCGGGTTTATGTCAACAAGCCTCAGACTCAAAGTGATGGAAAATGCCATAAAAAGGGCTCCAATGACAATCAACTGTGGCGTGGGCCATTTACATGATATCATATTCTCGACTTGATGTAAAAAAATTTAAAGGACCAAATAAAAATAATTCACAAGTAGAATCAAAGTTTTTCATTTTTTAAAAAAGTTTTTCATTTTCCAAAAAACATCGGATTGATTTCAGAAGGATTTGAGGAAGAACAAAAATTTAGTTTTGGACCATAATAACGCCCTTCACTCATCGTTGTTTGCGAGCGAATATTTCCCAGACCTGTTCCCCTTTGACTTTGTTGTTCCCAAAACACAAAATCACAAAAAAAAAAACAAAAACAACAAAATGCTAAATTTGCAATGTTTTAAGACTGTGAAATATAGTAAATAAAATTTTCAAAGCCAAAGCTCTAAAAAAGAAAATATTAGAAGGAGTTTGATTTTAAGAAGTTGAGGGCGAACACAAAATTCAATATTTCATTTCACTCATTACACATATTCTTCCAATGTACATATGTTAAAGACTTTCTTTCTCAAGAAATTATTAAACATTGTACACATTTTTTTCTCCTTCAAACACATTGATAACATTGTGTTATTTTGAGTCACATTTCTTGAAAACCCTGACACACTGTGCGATATTTTTGCCCATTTCGCTATTACAAAGGCACGTAGAATATAGATCTTACAGAAATAACGCTTTAAAGTGAAACAATCAATTTACTTCCTGACAAAATTTCCATTTTTCATCAAAAACTTAGCACCGAGTACAAAACATAGCTGTGAAGAAAATTCAAAAGAGAAGACCAAAGCACCCACAAACAATAGAACACCAAGCGAAATAACACATAGAACTGAATGTTAGGTTGATTCATTATGTGTAGTGTTTGGTATTAAAAGTGTAAATTGACTAGCCCATAATACGATTTTCAGAATGAAATAAAATCTAATGCAAGAACTGCAAACCAGTTTTTTTAACCAGACTTGAGTACGTTCCATTGACCGGATACGGACACCATTTAGGTAATATTTCATTCAAATAATTTCTGATAAACTGGCAATATTTCATAAAATGGGTCAAGGAATTTTTGTGAGATTTTTTGTTCCTGACTTTTTTAATTGTTATTAATTTTTGGTGTTTTTCCACTGTTGTTTTTAAGAAATAAATTGACTTGCGCTGGTGCAGTATGGTTCTGGACCTTAGCTCGCATGTAGGAGTTCAATAGAAATATACATTGTTCTGAGTTTCAAAGCCCCGATATGTAGCCCCCTTTGCCGGACAAAAACACTCCACGGTGGATGTCCGGTCATGAGGAATTTCACTTTATACTTATTTAATAAATTTTCTCACTTACTAAATTAAAACTTTTTTAATTTCATAAAAACATCAGGTTTTAAAATTATATTTACAACAGCTAAAACATATCATGACACACCCTATTGAATGCGAAATATGCAAAAATGCAAAGCCAAAAATGTGGCAGAACACATGTTCTAAAGGGTTTGGGGGAAGTTGGAGAATTTCCTAATTTAATGGGTGCGAAATGTGTTCACTGGGGCAACGGCAGTCACCGTTTCCTTTGTCCATTGTTTGCATGTTACACTTTTCGTCGTGTTCGCAATGTCAGTATTCTCGAAATTCATTTACCATTTGCGGACACTAATAACATCTTTTCAAGAGCATTTGATTAATGATTGAGTATATGGCAAGTATTTCCACTCACTTAACAGTACCAACACTTCGCTTAGATACTCAACTTTTGTTGCAATTGTTTTTTAATAAAACATTCCACGATTGCGAATAGAAGTAAACATTGTAGACACAAAAACTTTTGTGCGAGAATTTTTTCAATCTGCAGCTTCCACCTGTTGCAGCTACACTACAGATGCATATAACCATACACGACATTCGTCATATTGAGTTCGTACACTCCCGTTAACAATTTAAGCTTTGAGCGCTTACAAAACCTTTAACTTGAGCTGTAACACTCATACATATACACATATGTACATTATTATAAATACATACACACATACTTATTCGTGTCGTTCAGTTAATCGTCGAGTGCTTCATGGGCTTGCGCGTATTAAATAACCCCCCGAAAACGCTATCGTTGTGGCCATAGCAATCGTAATATCATTTGTCGCATCATGTCGCCTCACTTCAATAAGAATCATTTATCATGAGCACGAAATTCTCATACGATTTGATTAATTTTCTTTTTCCGAAAGAAATTAACCCGATGCTGTTCGGCTGCCACCAATTTGTTCACCGTCGACCCCACCGACACCTTCCTCAAACAAGCTCACAATGCCATTTCAGCACCGCAATCTACATCTTCAAGTTGAATATTTATGTTATTTGCTGCCGACTGTGTTGCCTCCACAGTGGTCGCTGCGTTCAGATCTCCGAAATCGCGCTGATATTCAAAGAATAACTTTGCCCGTCGTCGTTTTAGCATTTTTACACCGAATATACAATTTACTTTGTTGCCGTTCTGTTAAGGGGTCCTACTGACTTCCAATGCGCATAGCTTGAAGATTTATTTCATCCAGCTCTGCTCATGCATGTCGCAAGCACATATCACGCGTAGTCCAGCCGCCGCTACTCTTTTATTCAGCACAACAACTTAAACATTACAGAGCATAAAACACAACGCGCTCTGATTTATTTATGGATTTTCGAAGTAAACTAAATTTTTTTATTGAATTAAATGTTCATATTTAGCGATGTTAAGTGCGTAAACAAATCGTTTAGCAATATATTTTTAGGTTTAATAAGTGCTCAAGAATTCAACCAAATACCGAAACGAGTTTAACTTATCGTTATAATAAAGCAGCTTAAAGTTGTTTCGAGCCAATTTGCCCAATTTGAATGTGAGTGATGGATTCTAGCTCTCGTTTTGACAGCCATGCCACCTCTTGTGATTTATTTTTCTTAACTGTTTTACTTGTAATTGTTATTTTTGTTGCATTTGTTCGAATGTCAATGATGCTTGCAGAGGTTGATGCTGGTGTGAGGTTGACTTTTTATGGTCGCGTGGTCAGATCGGAAGTGAAATGATTTATGATCATGAAAAGTGATCGAACTAAATAGGAGACCTGGCAATATTGTTATTTCTGAATATTGTCAATTTGACAACCAATTATACATAGTAGACATGATACTCTTTTTTATCGTATTAGATAATATCCTACATTAAGTAATCTTGATCTCTAAAAACCATTCTGAAAACAAAATGATACACATCAATTTAACTTTAGTAATAAGGCCAATTCTGACCCGGTTTTTAGACTATTCGACATATCACCTTTTAATTCAAATTGACCAACAGAATTTGCAATATTAACTATTATTGATATTACTCATGCATTGTACTGACTCACATTGTGCCAAGTCAAAATATCTCTCAAGGTTCAATTACCTATGAACGTGACCTGTGTTACCATTTATTTGTACCACGATATTTGTTTAATATAAATAAGAAATATAAAATGTCATCAAAATATATTAACGGTATAATGAATTATTGTATACTACCATATTTTATGAATAACATTCCATTATCTAAACAAAAACTATTGGCACATCTTTAATTTTTTATCTACTCTAAAATTGCTGACCTGAAGACATTGTATTATGAACTAACGCTACATACTAGCACTTGACTTCATTCTACGTCGGTGAGTTACTGCATTATAACTGTACGTTCAAATTTCATCATATTGTTATATGGGAACAAAGGGCAGTTCTACACCTCATTATTATTTACAAAGCATTCACACATATGCCTATATTTATAGAATGGAGACTCGAACAAACCCGTTACATAAATCAAGAAGAATATAATAACAAGAAAAAACGTTAACTTCGGTTGCACCGAAAGCTAAATACCCTTCACAGGTGCATTTCTGTTAGTAACTATGTGTCCAGTTTGTATAGAAGCTATATGCTATAGTAACTCGTTCTGAACAATTTCTTCGTAGATTACATTGTTACCTTAAAAAATAATCTATACCAAATTTCGTGAATATATCTTGTCAAATGTTAAAGTTGTCCATACAAGGACTTGATTCCGATCGTTCAGTTTGTATGGCAGCTATATGCTATAGTTAACCGATCTGAACAATTTCTTCGGATATTACATTGTTGCCTTAGAAAATAATATATACCAAATTTCGTGAATATATCTTGTCAAATGTGAAAGTTTTCCATACAAGAACTTGATTCCGATCGTTCAGTTTGTATGACAGCTATATGCTATAGTTAACCGATCTGAACAATTTCTTCGGATATTACATTGTTGCCTTAGAAAATAATACATTCCAAATTTGGTGAAGATACATTGTCAAATGTGAAAGTTTTCCATACAAGGACTTGATTCCGATCGTTCAGTTTGTATGGCAGCTATATGTTATAGTTAACCGATCTGAACAATTTTCTCGGATATTACATTTTTTCCCTAGAAAATAATCCATACCAAATTTGGTGATGATACATTGTCAAATGCGAAAGTTTTCCTTATGAGAACTTGATTCCGATTGTTCAGTTTATATGGCAGCTATATGCTATAGTGGTCCGATATCGGCCGTTCCGACAAATGAGCAGCTTCTTGAAGAGAAAATGAGGTTTGCAAAATTTCAAAAGGATATCTTAAAAACTGAGGGACTAGTTCGTATATATACAGACAGACGGACAGACGGACAGACGGACAGACAGACGGACATGGCTAAATCGACTCAGCTCAACATCCTGATCATTTATATATATACTTTATAGGGTCTCCGACGCTTCCTTCTGGGTGTTACAAACGTCGTGACAAAGTTAATATACCCTGTTCAGGGTATAATTAAATACAGAGATCCAATAGAAGATGATTAATGTAATGAGGTACTTTCATGTACTGAGATATTATGTTTGTAATGTATGTTAAAATGTACAAATTATCTAACAGTAGTAATAATATAAAAATCTATTTTAATCTGCTTTATTAAATACAGAAAGAGTTAAGTTGTATACAATTTTTTTATACTCTTGCAATATCTTATCCTCTTGTACAAACGCCAACAAGTAAACAAGTTTTAATAAATAATCATTTTTAATATAAAATGTGGTGTTTAATTACGCCACATAAATATAATATAATAATAAATACTTATAATAGGAACAGAGTATAATATATAGTTTTGGCGCACGAGTTCCCTGGCAAAAAGTGAGAACTAGTTCGTAGGTGGGCCTAATCGGTCTGTATAAAATTCCATAAATAATCAAAAAGTTTAAAAAACAAAACTATTTTGCACAGTTTATTGCAATACAAGACATTAAGGTATAAATTTTATCTTGAAGATTTTTCCCTTGTACCAACATTGCAAGAAAGGGAATGAGATCACTCGCCATATAACGGTTCTTGCTAATAACCTACGTAGATTGCCTTTTATATTTCGGGAGTTGACAACATTAACATTAACAGTTAACTCACAACTTTATTAAATTTTGACATTTTTGAAGTTATACATACTTTGACCAAAAAATGGAACTCGATCGATCGAAAATTTTCTCACGATTATTTTTTACAACTTTCGGCTTGGATTAAGTCAGTAACAATGCACCGATGGACTTAATTAAACTTTTAGCTATGAAGCTCCATCAAGGACCTGTGTTTATCGATGGTATGGTATGACACAACTGCAATTTTGGGCGCTTACAACATCGATTGATGAGTAACCGACCATAAATTCTTGACATGGCACCGAATAACCTTCCCGCCACCGATTTTATTCCCTTACGAAGATATAAACTAACAGGTCAGGCGATCGAAACCCAATATCTCAGAAATTTTACTAATAACAATGTATACGAGTATTTGCGCTTAAAATGGCTAAAATCAGGTGAAAACTTGCCCTAGGACTTCGAAACGCCCAGCTGACCTTATTCCATACATATTGGTGACAGTGGTTTAATGAAAGTCAGGGAGCATATTATTAGTATGTGGCATACCAAGAATATGTGGTATTGCCAAAATTTATAAAACCGGTACAATACATGTTTTAAATCCCATATATATCCAATAAACAATTTTCAAACCCCGGTTGGTCTTATACCATTTTATACTACATACTATATAATATATTATACATGTTGCTGAAGTATAAAAATAAAAAATGTTCGTTTTTGTAAAAACTTGTAAGAATTTTAATTATGTTAATTATCTGTATCTTGTATATATGTTTGGTGGGGATTTGTTACAGCATATCAAAATTTTAAATAGTATAACTTGAAAAACAATTTAAAAATGTTTTCGAAGTACCCTAACGAACATACTTATCATAACTGTATACTATATTAGGGTTACCAGATGTACTGATTTTATCAGTATGCGTACTGATTTTTAGAAATCCCTAGTGATATACTGATTCTTCCATAAAGTGTACTGATTTTCGGCGCAAACGCCTTTTTTTTCACAAACTTCAAATGACCAGATTTGTGCATTTTTTAAAGCGAATTCAAACATTGATTCCTTTTCTGAAATTCTGAAAACTGCGCAGTACTTTTTTTCTATTCTCGGACATAATGCTAATTGTGAAAGAATTTTCTCTCTCATCAATATCCAATGGAGTGATGAACGCAATCGTCTCCTTGTTGAAAATGTTCGCAACATGATTGTCACTAAATACATGTAATTATAAGAACATGTCATGCAACGATTTCCATAAGTATATAATGAAAACTGAAAATGTTGATATGCTAGAAGCAATCGGCAGTGCCAAAAAATATGAATTATACAATGCTGGAAGATAATTAAATTCCATCTATTTGAGACGCTGGAATTTGTGATCTATCTGTACCCTGCTCCTTTTCTTTTTACTTTTTTTTTTGCTTTTTTGATGGAGATGTACTGATTTTTGCTGTACCGATCTGGTAACCCTATACTACATTGCTAATTGGTTGTTGGAAGTTCTTCTAATATTTAAAGAAGGTTACTATAAATGAATAAAGGTAGTATTAAAACTCTGAGTAGTTTCCACCAATATAATTTGCATTTCGGAGTTCTACACAAGTAAGGTTTCACCAAAGTATTACATCATTCATTTCACACTTAGTAGAGGCAATGTTACCAGAAAAAAATATTAAATTGCATTCATTGTAACATTTTCAAAAATTTTAGTTTTGATTTCACGAAAGTATAACAAACACTGTGTAAATATAATAGTCTTCAAGTTCAAAGTAATATTTAGTAAATCAACCAAGTGAGGACGGTGTGTCCATCTGGCATCACTGAATGAATGTGCTAAATACTTCATGAACTTTAATGTATGCGAATCGATGGATCAACTTCCAAACCTTAGTGCACTTGCGGGCCGCACACGTTGTTCGCTGCGTCGACTATGAAATGACAATGACAACGGAACTTAAGTTATATGTAAAATATGCACGTACCTATATTCTTACACGTATGTATATTTTCCGCCGACACCATACTAACAAGAATGAAAACATTCTTTGCAATGCATTATGCTTAATGTTAAAGTTTTGTAGATATCACCACATCTGACAAATGACAATTACAAGCAAAAGTGACAACCTACCTGCAGTTTTTTATTTACGATCACCAAAAGAACTGCCACGTTCGCTGACGATGTTTCTATTCATTTTTTATGCCTTTTAGTTGTTGCTTTTAGCTGTTTCATTTTGTTATTAAATGCCATACTTACACACTTAGATACTCTAAGATGAAGTCAGCAGCTAAGTAAAAATACCGAAAAAAGTACAAAAAAACATTCGTGATGCAATTTGTTTGTCAATTAAAGAAAATTGCAACCATAAAACGATGAATTGACTTATTATATATACAGATATATATACATATTGATATATATATTAAGGTATAGTAACAACTTGAAAAACTGGAAACAACATATTAGATCTTCTTACAAATTGCAAGAGATAATAATAAGACTTTTATTCCTTTTACCTCATTTCTTAGCTATTGGTTACTAGAGTCTGAGATATTGCTTAAGCAGTTATGATATATTATTTTGTATTACATCGAACAGTTCTTTAACCTTACTTTCATAAAAGAAGGGCAATCAAAGACTAAGACCACTGCAGAAGTATTTTGCGACCATGGCGTGAGATCCTTCGGTAAACCGCACAATACAACGAAACCCCTACCCGATTATAATGAAACGAGAGTCCCCTTTCTAGCAAACTTTTCAGCTTATAATCCATATTCGATGTGACTGAATGGGAAAGTAAAAAAATATATTCAAAGTTTTGACCACTGCTTTTTAATTCGCTAAATTTTTTGATTTCGTAAATAATTCTGGGGTTTTAATTGAATTTAACCATATTAGATTTGAACGGTGGTTACAGTCGATTTTTTTTTTGCACGGCATAACACGACTCACTTTAGCTGAAATATATATAATGATATATTTACTTTCAATTATAAGGAGATCGAAGCTTTTTTAAATAATAATATGTGACCTGGTCTACGGAAAGGGGGCTTAAGTGTCAAAAAATCAATTTTTTTTATTTTTTTTTATTTTTATTTTATTTTTATTTTTATTTTTTTTTCTTAGCCCCCTTTTCGTAGACCAGGTCACATATATTGAAACATTTCCTTATGCCATATTTGGTTTACTATATTAGTTGAGTGCTAAGTTACTACATTTATTTATATGAGTATATAAATATGTATAAATGATTTTTGTAAAAGGTCAAACTACAAGTTTTACAATGACTTCTGCAGTACCATTCATCCAATATTGGCAATAGCTATCCCAGTTTCACCAGAGGGCACCTTGAGCGTTATTTACCATATTTATACAATTCAGGTTCTGAAGAATTTGCCTATTACGTATGTATATGGTATATTGGAAAAACTCGAAGACTATAAGAAATTAAATATGATCTCATAGATACACTTATCTTATAAATATACGATGTGCTTTGAGAAAATAACGATAAAAATGTCAGATATGTTCATTGTTTACTTTGTCTATAGCAGCCACTAAAATTATTCGTATATTTATGAGCTTTGCAATTTTTAATTTCTAAAAGCCCACACTACGTTGCTTGTTCATGAATTCTTGACCAACGACAATATCGTAACGATGCTCTAGCCCCTATATTCACCAGAAATAAATAATTTCTGTATTTTTGGATTTCTTACATTTCCAAATTTTCTTTAAAAATTCCTCTCAAATCCACTTATTTAAACAGAGAATTTTACAATTCGCGTAGTCCGGAAAACTGGTTTTGAGCTGAGGTTGCCCTATGCTAATTCCATGTCACTCCATAAGTTACATTGGCTGTCATCATTGTTGCCGATATTTGTGTTATTTTGCATACCATCTAGAAATTCCTCAAGGCATGCAAAATTCTGCGCAGAATCGATACACAAAAATACAATTTCAAATTTGAATTGCCAATTCTCGCTGCAGCCTGCACTCCCTACCTCTCCTGCGCCTATCATATTCATTGCAAATGACTCAAAGAGTTGCTAACAAGTGTTGCCATACAGCGCAGCTGGTGTATTCAAGGTAAAAACTGATCCCGGACAATAAGATCGCTAAACGGATGCTGTTGATCCATTTTGGTGCTGCGCTTTGAATTTTAACTGAGTGCTGTCACTGTGTAAAGAAATTGTGTGAACGCTGCCAAAAGTTGTACATAAATAAAGAGCATTTGTCCTACAACGTTGTGTTTATATAGATATTCTTACTGTTGGCCATTCGAAGAAGAGCCAAAGGCATTGTGCCTTGTCAACTTGTTGCTGAGCCGCATAATATTGTTGTTGTCGCTGTTTGGCATTGTCTTGTGTCACTTTATAAATTTTTATACGTGCACGAATTTTGCATATGTTTCAAACGGGATCAGCAGTTTTAGATTAAAACTGTCAACTGATATGTTAATCTGCTGTCAGTGGAGTTGAATTTAGCTAACCACTTGTCTTACACCAACATACAGGTTCATGTGAACTTCTGCGTAACTTGCACAATGTTTTTACTGAAGTTATAGCGCTTTTCATTTGAAACAGTTGTAACTGAGTATTTTCGCATTCAAATTCGACCTTGGTAAGCTTTCGTATATAAAAAGGGCTTTTGTTTCATTTGCCATATATACACGTTTTAGAGTGCTTGAGTTCTATATTTTTTTTATTTCTTCATCGAAACATTAAAATGATGTTTTTTATGTTGAAAAAAAATAATGCCCATATTTTTGACTTTAAGATCTTACTTTTCGATTCTCACGAAAAAGAAGAACAAATTTATGCTTTAATATCTATCGCATCTATCGCGCCCTCTAAGAAGTTACATTGATTGCTCTATTAACCAATATGTTTAACCTTGAAAATGCCTTAAATTTGAATAAACCATTATTTTTCGTTGATCAAAAAATGATACATACAATAATTGGTGTTGAGTTTCACATTTGCTATTGCTAATTGTATTAGATTTAAATAAACGATCGAGTCATTGAATTAAGTTTTAGATTCTTTCTTTACGACTTTTACTTTGGGCGTTTTTAGAATAAAACCAGCGGTTAAACGGTTAAATCGAAAAGGAGGTACTTAAAGTCAAAATTAAGGACTCAGATTTTCAGGGAATTTTCGTTTTTAAAATAAAAAAGAAAATTTTCATGTGTCCGCGAAGAAATAAAACAAATTTAAAATGAAGCACCCTAATACATATATAAAAATCTCACAACAGCCTCCACATTGTTATGGGCACTAATAACAATAGGAAGCGGAGAGTCTAACTTGTTATTAAAATAAAAGTTAACCAGGGCGTTAAAATAAGTTTTGGATCTTATTCGCTGATGCATGCAAGCAAAAAATGCACATGTCAGACAAACGCTGCCCTAATATAATTTGCTTTCACACATTCTGTCCTATGGTATTTAAGAAATGGGGACAAAGTTGTAAAACGCTTGAAATGGACATTGACGCTGTCAAAAAGCAACAACATGCACAGCGCGTGGTGTGATATAAAAAGGCAGGTGCTCTGCGGCTAGGCGGCTGTGATGTTACGACGGCTATGCTTATTGCTGCAACGGTTTTAGTGTTGTATCGTGCTCTTTTGGGGACAGCGGCAGCGATTGGTAATGACAGATTTGTTTTGCAACCATTGGCAATAGGCTATAACAAATTACTTAGCGCCTGATATATCACACACTATACATTTCTATGGCAAGATATATATATCTATATATCCGTATATAAATATATATATATATATGTTTATAACGGGTGATTTTTTAAGAGCTTGATAACTTTTTAAAAAAAAAAACGCATAAAATTTGCAAAATCTCATCGGTTCTTTATTTGAAACGTTAGATTGGTTCATGACATTTACTTTTTGAAGATAATTTCATTTAAATGTTGACCGCGGCTGCGTCTTAGGTGGTCCATTCGGAAAGTCCAATTTTGGGCAACTTTTTCGAGCATTTCGGCCGGAATAGCCCGAATTTCTTCGGAAATGTTGTCTTCCAAAGCTGGAATAGTTGCTGGCTTATTTCTGTAGACTTTAGACTTGACGTAGCCCCACAAAAAATAGTCTAAAGGCGTTAAATCGCATGATCTTGGTGGCCAACTTACGGGTCCATTTCTTGAGATGAATTGTTGTCCGAAGTTTTCCCTCAAAATGGCCATAGAATCGCGAGCTGTGTGGCATGTAGCGCCATCTTGTTGAAACCACATGTCAACCAAGTTCAGTTCTTCCATTTTTGGCAACAAAAAGTTTGTTAGCATCGAACGATAGCGATCGCCATTCACCGTAACGTTGCGTCCAACAGCATCTTTGAAAAAATACGGTCCAATGATTCCACCAGCGTACAAACCACACCAAACAGTGCATTTTTCGGGATGCATGGGCAGTTCTTGAACGGCTTCTGGTTGCTCTTCACCCCAAATGCGGCAATTTTGCTTATTTACGTAGCCATTCAACCAGAAATGAGCCTCATCGCTCATCGGACACGGACGCGAAACACATTTCGAACCGAACACTGATTTTGGTAATAAAATTCAATGATTTGCAAGCGTTGCTCGTTAGTAAGTCTATTCATGATGAAATGTCAAAGCATACTGAGCATCTTTCTCTTTGACACCATGTCTGACATCCCACGTGATCTGTCAAATACTACTGCATGAAAATCCTAACCTCAAAAAAATCACCCGTTATGTATCTTTACATTATATATTATAGTTGATTTACTTTGGCAACACACGTATACGTCATACGTCATAGATAGTCTGAGTGAAGTTATTGATCTTTGCACCTTTCATGAACACGTATTTTTGCACTTATTGTCATCATAACCTCAACTCACTAAATTACTATGGTGTATGTACTTTGCAAAACCCAATGTTTTAGATGGGACCAAAAACTATGTCAAAGTAGAACCAGTTCTTCTTCTTCTTCTTCTTCTTCTTCTACTTTAACTCTAGCATCACATATTACGTAATATTATGGCAATATATACATATATACATATATGGTATATGTTATCTCAACCGATTTACAAATGACACATGCAATTAAAAACTAAATATAACGAAACTTTGATTAGTTACCTATATGCTATGTTGACTCGATCTGAATAATTCCTTCGGTAATTGTACCGTTGCTTTAGACAACAAATTTCGTGAAGGCATCTCGTCAAACGAATAAGTTTTTCATTCAAGTACTTGATTAAGCTCATTCAATTTATATGGTAGATGTATGCTATAGTAGGAAACGGTCGATAGTTTCGACAAATCAGTCTTTTCTTGGACGAGGATGAATGCAAAATTTCAGATTGATATCTCAAAAACTGAAGAACTAGTTGGCATATAAACAGACAAACGGACGAACAGTCGAACAAGGCTTAATCGACTCAGCTTGTTATGCTGAATATTTTATAGGGTCTCTGACATTTCCCTGGTATTACAAACAGCGCGGCAAACATAAAATACCCTGTTGAGGGTGTACTAGTCAAATTGCAATTACATCAAGCCCCATTTTGATAATAAGTTTAAAATGACTTGACATTGCAATAATAGACCATCAGAGTGTCTAAACTTGTGCTTTAATGTACCTTTTATTGATTAATGTACATACATACATGCATTTGCCCTACAATCTAAAAATCTTAACATTAAGAAATTGATTCCGCGTACAAAATAACAAGATAAATATTAAATCGCAAACGTCTACCAACTTTTTCTCTTACTTTTATACACATATGTTTGTATCTAATACAATTTACTATTTTGTTTTCCTCTATACAAATACACTGAAATATAGAAGTGTATGTGCATTTGTACGTTCAAAGCACATAAAGGTAAATTTGCCACCAAGCGGGTTACCTGTCACGTCCATTTACGCCAACTATTGTGGTCATAACGACAATATAGCAAAGCCACAATCCACACAAACATGAATTAATATATTTATGCACACATCTCGCAAACACTCTCCTCATGTGTAGGTTTATGTGAAAAAAATAAAAACTTTTAATGGAAAACAAGAAATATTAGTTTTTCAATAATTTTTGAAAACCTAACTGACAGTTTGTCTAATGTTTACACCGTTTTGGTGGGACTTTTGCAGTACGCTCACTTGATTGGGTGCAGCAGCTTACATTGTGTTAGTAATAGTGGTTTCACGTTACCCCCAATTAAAGTAAGAACTTTATTTTTCTAAATAAGTGAGCTAAAAGTCGAAAATAACGGAATTTGCATGCAACCTTTTCGAACCGTTTATTAATTGAGATATATGGTGCTTGTTGGCGAAAAATGTTAATTATAATTTTATTGAAGATTCATTACTAAAACTTAAATACTTCATTAAAAGCTATACTTCATTGCATGCATTGTCCTGACTCGTGCTCGGAGACAACTGGCCAGCTTTCAACCACGACTGCTCCCCAAATAACAAAATCAATTAAATTTAGGAATCGGTGTAAATCTTAAATAATGATGTAGCATCGTCCACATTTACCTGAAATTCTAAATCTCAGGTACTGCTAAACCCACTCCAATGAAATTGTCAGTGCATAACATTATCCTAACTTTTTTATGTTAATTATAGTCCAAATGGACCACAACCACACATACTTCCATCTATCATTATTTTCAATTCCATTTGATCCTTTCATAAAATTTTGCACAAATAGTGCCTTTAAGGTATTCCAACTGAAGTCTAATAATTGTCGAAATCGGATCAAACTGTTTAAGCGCCCAGGTATCGAAGATGTGGACATCAGTGCCTATGGTTGGCTTTTTACGGAAAGTGAGGAAAATAAATAAACAACAAAAATAAATCCGGTTATTTGCCCTAGCCCCCATATCCGGTTGACTTTGGTTCTTATGTATGGGAATCTGAGAGACCTTACCGTATACATCGGCCAATATGTAAGATATCTTATCAAAATTAGCTGAACTGAAATTGTTGGGCAGTTTAATGCCAAAAATATATGAAATTACTCTAAGAAATATAGGAAATTACCTAAGGCGACATTTTTACAAATCTTCTTTACATATTTCATATATTTATATTTTTTTATTTAATTTAAATAAAACATAAAATAATTTACAAAGTCACTTTATTTATTTCATTTTTATATAATATTAATATTTTTAATAGTAGCAACTATTAGTTATTGTTGTATGGTGTACATATGTTGCTATGCGTTGATTGCGAGTACTTTATCGATTTTCGGTTTTCAACCCAATTGCATTTTGGGTAAAGTTTTGAAATTCAGTGTTATCGATATCAACTCAACCCAAAATGTTCTGACATTTCAACTTTTTTTGATATTACGGTTTGCAATTCTGTCGCAGTACTCGTAGAGTTGACATTTCAACTACTACCAAACAGTTGTAGATGGATATTACCGCTTTTATTTAGGAAAAATGTAAATAGGGTAAAAAAAAACATATTCTATTTATAATTTTAAACTATTTTAATCAATTGTTTTGTACAAATACATTGAAATGTAAAAATTTGTTGAAAATCCCGAAGCTGGACGAGGCAAGCTACAATTTGTAAACAGCAAATGTAACATTTAGAAACTGTGGGAAGTGTTTCGAACACAACGTGTCGATACAATCTACTATTTAAGTAAAATTAACATTTTGAAACGGTTCTCTTCTTTTCAGTCATTTATGTTTTATCTACTACTATCGCAACGCAAAAAATTGAATCCTTCTTAACAACCATGGATATCATAGTCAGCGCCAACCCAAAGTAAACATGTTTAAAATGCATTCTTGATAACTGCTGAGAGCAAAGAAACGGAGAGTTTTTGGTGCTGTTTCATTAATTTTCGTCATCGTATTATACTATAAATCAAAATAAAAAAAAAGTATCATATTTTCGTAAGAACCACTTTCGCAGGAACCACTTCAAATTTACAGGTCGTCTTTATGTTCTTAAGTATACCTCATATTGTTAAAATCTTTAAAAAGACCTTTGTAATTTCCAAAGGTTATGCATTTTTTTATTAAGACAAAATAGACTTAGAAGGGGCGCAGAATTTCGCCTCTGCTTAGGGCGGTAAATTCTCTCGGGCCAGCCCTGTACATACTTACATTGATTCTCGTTATTCTAACCAACGCACATATACGAGTATGTATGTAGGTCAGCGTGTATACTCGAATGTACCCGCGCAATATCAAATTTTAATGCAAAATCCCCAAACCTTTCTCTACCCTCACTACAGGGTGTGTTTTCTTACTTTACACCTGACCTTAACAGTTATGTTTCTTAAAATATCGTGGTTTAGCGCTGAATATGTAAAGAATTGGTCTATGTTTGATATTTCAATAAATATAACGAATTCCGTTCCTCTGTTTAACGTTTTGCTCATCAACTCAATGTATTAAATTTAGCCTCGTCGGTTGAGTTTTTGTCAGATTGGTCTTAATTTTCGCTGACGCGAAGCAAAACATGACAATAAAACTAAGTGAGTCCATGACCTATAACAATCTTAATGAAATTTCATATTTGAACTTAGCTCTTTCGAACTTATTATTTGTACATCCAATCCTATTATATCCTTTAATTATTAAATATCTTACAATTTAGTAATTTCCCACTTTTTCGACTTTAGAATTAATAATAGCCTTCTGTCATTTTTATATATAACATATATGTATATGCATGTATGTGTGTATGTTGAACAGCGGACGGATATTCACCAGTTCCGACGAACAACAGCGAATGAGTGATGAACTTGTGGTTCTTGTGCACGCCGCATACCACAAGTAAATATGTAGATGCTCCCGCTGATTGTGACCACTGAAGTTGTTGTCAATCTTCTTCTTGCTTCTTCTGTCTGCTCGCCGATTGTTTTGCCAAGCGTCTGGTTACTGTCTACACGTTGCTGACTTGGTCATTAGTTTTAACCCGTTCACATAGATGCCGGCTGGGGCATATGTTCTATCAATAAACATGTGTACGTACCAATATTTCCACTTTCCTTCTCTCTATTTCCATTTTCATTTACTATTTTTGGCGCGCTCTTTGACATGTCCCCACACATGTCTTTTTATAAAAGAAATAAAATGCTAAGAGTGCACACCAAATAACTATAATACAAATGTGTAGGTGTGTGGATATATGCAATAGTGCACAAAGCAGAGTAATTCATAGCAATAAAAGCGTGTGCGTTAATTTTGTTTCTCGTTTCGTCATTCGTCTTTTTCTCTGCGCGTTGCACAACTCCGTATGGCATGTGCATTTGTAAACACATATCGTATATGTATGTACTATATACACGTGATGCGGTTGCCACACTCAAATGCACCTTAATTAAATGAGTGGTAATTAATTTTAAGTTTAATCGGAAATTCCATTTAGATTTTCCCTCTGATTGATATGCTTCGACATGTTTGGCGGTTTGGCGTCAAAACAAAGCCCGGCTAATGTTCATATGTATGTACACATGCGTGGATTGCTACCACATGTGAGAAAGTGACCTTTTCAAGGCTATTTACTTATTTACAAGACCTACATCATTATCAGCTTTTTATTGATTTTTTATAAACAGTGACATGTATTCTTACAATTCGCATTAAAGTAAATCGTTTGTGATATTTCTTACACTTCTAAATACGCTTCAGCTCGAATTTAAAAATGTGAAAAGTTTTTACATCTTTTTGAAATAAATTGCACACTGGCTACAAAACAGTCGCAACTCAAGAAGTTTCAAAATCAATATTTTTCAATTTATTTTTCCACCCAAGAAATTCTATTGTAATCACAATAATAATTAATTGATAAATCACCGTTAGATCTACTTTTTTGTTAATTGCGTCTTCGAATTGTAACCCTTTTGTATTTAGTATGCAATATTTCATATCGTATACATATTTTTATTCCATAAAAAATTGAATCGAACATAGTTTTCTGATGACTTTGCCAGATTTACAGGGTCGTCGTAGAATCCGATAGTTGTTGAAATTAGAATCGAAACCGATAAAATAATTTAGTAAGTATTATCAATACAGATATTATTGGTTTTATGTTCGAATTTTATCGGATTTATTATCACAAAGCCAGAAAATACTCGCTGGCAGGATTGAAGTGGAAAAAAATTAAGTTGTTTTATGGTTACCTTTTTTTATTCGTAAATGGGAAAGCATAAGAATAAAACACGAAATGCCATAATTATTGAGTTTATGGAAAAAATTTCGGCATTTTAGGAGGATTTACAAAACATCAGAAATTTATTTTAAGATCACAATAAATGCTTCTTTATTCTGTCGATGTGTGATACAAATATTTAAAGTAAGCGTGCAAATATATACAAGCATACACGTAAATTCAAGTTGTTATATGAAGCTATGAATTAATTCACATGAACTTTGTTTGCTTAAAATCGAAAAAGCGCTGCACAAAAACCATTGGATATAATCTCGAACTAATAAATGTACAAGCTTAACATAAAAAATATTATTTTACAGACCAGGGTTAAAACAGTAAAGTCTGGTATCGAAGCTTTACTGCTGATGAACAATGGTCTCTTAGCAAATATTATACATGCATGAGTTATGCTCGATATATAGTACATTTGTATGTGTTCAATACATGTATATATATACTCACTTATTTTTCATTTTGGCTGTTTATATCACATACTTACACAGAGGTGTTGGAAGGCGTAAGCAGGCGTTCACAGCCATTTGAGTAATCGACAATTAGAATTCTTTATCTGAAATACACCCTGCGAAGTGAGAGGTTCATCGCACCAACGACAATCACTCATACTCCAAATTGATCTAAACTGGCGAAGCGAGTGCAACCTTTCTTCACCTACTCTAGACCTACACCAATATCTGCACCAAACGCAAACTAGTTCTGTTAATTTTGACTGTATAATATTTAATAGTTGGCATAAAAGAGAGTGTCTTTCCATTCATTTGACAGATACTATCATAATCCATCTACCTGAAAATACATCAGACTGATACATGAAAGACCTTTAACCCCCCTTAAGGTGGGCGCGTACCACCCGATTTATGGTTTGCGATTTCTCGACTTTGGACACGATGCTCTTTTCACAAAAAATCACGTGTCAAGGCGCAATTTAGACTAAAGACTTGATTACTCTTTAAGTTTTCGTAGTTTTCTAACTACATAGCATCAATGAATGAATCACAAAACAACACGGTAAAGCATTCGTTCCTTATGGTATGGGTTTGCCGTAGAGCTAGAGTCGCTCGTGTGCGGCTGATAATATCGACATTTACCTTTTTATTATTATTAACTACCATAAGAAGAGGACAAGACGCGTCGACTCTAATGAGGGGGCGTGAAGTGTGGCATGTAGTAAACCTTTTTTATTTGTTTATTTCCGTTTTCACCTCATTTTATATTTACTGAAAATTACCATTTACTGAAGCATTTTCTGGTTACATACACATAAGATTGGCTTTTTAATCAAGGGGTGGAAAGCATCTATGGAAGGCAAAATACGATTGTAGTTGCGGAGTGAATAAAAAATAAATGCAACAGTGCTTAAGAAATGTGTGGCAGTGAGTCAATATCACAATGAAGAAGAAGCATAACAGACGCGCAATCGCTTTGTTTTCAATTTAAATGCTGGGAAAGTTGGCAAATGTCGCTTTTGGCTGAATGTTTTGCTGTTTGGGGTCGTCTCACTGAGCTCATATTTGAGTAGCATAAAATTCTCAAAATTTATATATAAATATGTATATATATCTTTATTAATAAATGACTTGTTTTCAGCATTACGGGGATACGAAGGATCCCAAGAACTCATTTAGGTGATTTCGGCAGTCCGCCACGTTCTTATTCTATTTCGTATTTCCGTCCTTTACATTATCAATTTATTTCATTATTTTATTGGAACCCTTTTTTATTTTTCATTACAGGTACTGTTAATGCCAATGGCGAGACGAAACGACAACGGACCTCATATACCCGCTATCAGACGTTAGAGCTAGAGAAAGAATTTCACTTTAATCGATACCTGACCCGCCGAAGGCGTATTGAAATTGCGCACGCGCTATGCCTCACCGAACGACAGATCAAGATCTGGTTCCAGAATAGACGAATGAAATGGAAAAAAGAGCACAAGATGGCTTCTATGAATATTGTACCATATCACATGGGTCCTTATGGCCACCCTTATCATCAATTCGATATTCATCCGTCACAATTTGCCCATTTGAGTGCATAGGACGCGTGGCACTTTTCGGGTACTGGTTAGAGACTCAATCAGTTGTATCAGGAACCATATCAGGCGGCGGCAGCAGCTAGTGTAGCAGCTGGTGGATATCAGACACAAAACACACAAGACTCTAGCATGGCCCTGGGTGGCGGTGCTGGCGTTGGGGTCGCTTCTGGCGGCGGTAACTCGCTGTTCGCTTCTGCGACCGCTTCCAATGCTGAATGTGTCAAATATCCACAAGAGTTCTGATCTCAAATTATCTTCAGAGAACATCCACAGCAATTGCATCTCCAACATGAACACGAACTTCTACAGCAACAACACCAATACGAGCAACAACATTTAGAACAACAACCGCTGCATCAACATCACATCCTCCAGTCTGAACGTAGCTCCCTTCTGCAGCTCTGCGAAAATAAACAATTGTGCGAAGATGCAGAAACCACGGAGTTGGAGTTCAAGGACGAAATCGTCGGTGGTTGTAATATGTATTGTTGTTGAGAGATGTCAATGTTGTTGTTGCAATAAAGCTGTAGATGCCTTCGAGACTGCTGCTACAGCTGCTGCTAGCGACTGCTAAAAACAAGAACAACGATGATAATTTCTGAATGCAACTGATTTGTGTTAAGCAAGCAACGAGCCTCTAAGAATGAATATAGCTTTCGTGGAGCATTGGCACTTATCACCGAAACTTCCGAGAGTGGCTCGTGCAGGTTTATGATACTGGTCAGCAACAGAGGAATTTCGTTTCATTTGGAATCTTGTGAATTCATGATGTTCACATTGAAAATCCTCTCCTTTGTAAGTTATAAGTACCTCAATGGACTGACAAAGCTTTAAACTAAAGACTTTGCATTTCGTCCTCTTTTTCGTGAAATTGCGAAAACCGTCCAGTATGATAAACCGCTATATTCTCTAAGCAGTATTCGAAAAGCAATTAGTTTTAAGAAAACCACAAGCACTGCCGTCCGCTCAAAACTGCGATGATTAATTAGTATATTTCGAAAACTTAATTATTAGAAAAAATCTTTTTTAAATAAATTTTGTATTTTATTTATAAACAGTAAAAAATTAAGGAAGCTTGACAACGACGGCAGTGCTGTGTTAATTTAAAAGTAGTTTAATCTCCAGTGTACAGAATAATACAGTGATCCACTAACTGTTTTGATGAAAGTTTAAATTCAATTTTTTTCAATCATATTAGTCCCAGCACCCCTCCAACTTCTGCATTTCAAAAAACATATTATTATTGTTGAACCTGTCGGAAATGTGTTGACAATTTTAAAAGTGTCGAGGTCTTGTATTATGTGCGACAGTACTTAATTCTATTTAATAGGATGTAAACCCAATAATATTTTATTTGTTAGCGTACTCATCTTTGTACAAATCATATTTTGTAATGTAAAATTATTTTCATGTTTGTATATATTGAAAGTATCTGTTTAAATTTGGATTTTTTTTTTTATAATATAGCTTTAAATTGTTTTTGTTGACTCTGTGAATTTCCGGGCACTAGCAAAGTTCGCAACTGAGCTTAACTACACGTGATTTCAGAAACCTTTCATAATCCATAAATATTAGTTAATAAACCAATAACAAAAACAAATTCGGGGAAAACAGGTCATGTTTAGTAGTCAATAAGACAAAACATAAATATAAATACTGATATTCAAACTTAGGAACTTTTGCCACAAATCCTCAATTTTGCCTTTTTGTGAAAATTTGAGAGAACGTTCTCATCATATTTGTTATCAATGTGATTAATAAATATGAAGTTGTCAGCCATACAGACTTTGAAGTATTTCGTTTTAAGCGAATTCCAGACCTACATAAAAATTACAGCAATACCTTTCTTTAGTTAAGAATCAGCTAAATAGCTCTTTAAACTGCAAAGTCACACACTGCTTACAAAGGAATAACTTGAAAAAGAGAAATACTGTACTAAAATCATATATGTACATACGCATACATATGTAGGTTTATGTAAATGTTCGACCATGTAAGTAGACTTATAATTATATTCCCCGGTAATAATAAGGTTAGTGCATTCGTATCAAATATTAATATGTATATTGAGATAGTCTAAAACAAATTGAAAACATTGCTTCATTAAGTAATTTAGTTAAGACAAGGTTAATTTTAAAAAAAATTTAGCGAAAATTGTTTGTATTGCGATTTTTCTACAATAAAATCGTTTTATCTTAGTTTAGTAAGACAAAAATAGTTTCATAGGAGATTTGCAATATCAGTATAAATAGCGATTAATATATCGATTGATATAAGATGGCTAAGTGAGTCTCAAGTGTATACATATGTGGTATGTGCACAGTTATCAACCCAATTTGTATAAGAACGCTGCATTCCATGTCAAGAAATTAAAGTGGTTAGTTACATAATATGTATGTATGTATGTCTCAAAAACAATTTCAATGAACGCATTAGTTTAGCAATCTGACTTCAGTTTATATTTCCATATTTACCTACATATGTATTACGTAATATGTGTGCGTACACACAAACTCGTACGTATGCATACTTTAGATAAATCAATTGCCCGGATGTAGTGCGCAATACAAGTAAACATACGATTAAATAGTGTAAGATTATGGTAATGCAATACTTAGAAAACTAAGCTAAGGATAGATTAAAAAATCAAAAAGAACAAAATTAATAAAATATTTTAAAAAATTTAAATTTTCGTATTTCAAAGGTGTTCTATGGTGCAAGGTGGACATGAGGAATGGTGGTGACACGCGTTACTTGGACGTAAAATATATTTTTATGTGCCCGGGTAGCTCAGTCGGTAGAGCATTGGACTTTTAATCCAAGGGTCCAGGGTTCAAGTCCCTGCTCGGGCGAATTGTTTTTATTGGTTTTTTCAAATATTTCAGTATATATTAGGTTGTCAAAAAAGTCTTGCGGTATTTTTATTGAATGATTTATTGAATTTATTGAAATGGTTTACTACGGTTTGATGACTCATGCCCAGCTCTTGACCGATGATACGGCTGCTACTATGCCGGTCTCTTTCGTCCAATTCAGCGATTTTATCGCAATTTTCGACGACAGGCCTTCCGGAGCTGACGTTCGACCACCTCTACACCAGAACGAAAACGTTGAAACCTCCGTTGTGCGGTGGAAATGGAAACTGCATCGGGTCCTTAAACTGCACAAATTTTATTGGCGGCTTGAGATGCATTTTTGCCTTAATTGTAGTAGTACTGTAAAATACGCTTTCAGCGCCAACTAGCGAAAATACCGCATATTATAGAAGTATCTAATAACTTATAAATGAAAATTGTATTCCGTTTTATATTGGTTTTAATGCCTCTGAACTATAGTATTTTCGTTATTTTATCTTAAGGGTAATGATCGTCCGTTATTATTAAGCTAAAACTGTAAATCGTGAAAATTTATTACCGGTTCGTGCGAAGACTCGCTCCTAGCAGAGTTGGTAATTCAAGTAATCATGGATGGGCTTCGCACCTCGTTTACTCTAGTGTATAATATACATTTTCATAGATGTCGTACAGTGGACAGCCTTTGGATGCAATAAGATGGTACCTTGTACATGCCTTACATCCACCGAAACAATCAATTTAATGAAGAAAACTTTTGATGGGCGCATTATTCGTGTCGTGGACCTGTGGGCTCCAAGATTGGATTCCAAAAACTAGGCTATTTTCGGTGCGGTTATGTGAAGTCGCTGGTCTACACAAATAAGCTTCAAACATCGTCTTGGAAGAGTATATGCGGTGCGTTATTGCTGACATAAGACGCTAATTGCTGCAAAAAGAGGTGGGAAATTGAGCTTCTCGGCTGAAATTTATTCGAGCCCGCCGCGGTGTTAATTCGTTCGAAGTAGTTTTTAATTCATAATGCCAAACTCTTATTACTTCTTGAAAATCACATGTCAGAAAACAACAATCTTTATTTAGATATCATTTGAGAATAAGATTTTTAATTAGAGTTAGCTGACGTTACAACTGACTTTTTTAATAAATCTGTTCCCTTAATTTAGTTAATTAAATTTAATTTCATACCAAGGAATAGGGTACTTTCCTAAAAGAAACACCTTTGAAGCCAACCATAATAAAAAATATTTTTAACTGTCTTTGATTTCGTATACATATTATATTCTTACCCCTTTTGGTCACTTTATTAGTATAAAAAGGCCCCTTCAGGTGTTATCCGGACCGCAGAGGAGTATTTCCCATATTTTAAGTGAAAACTAAGACTAATTCAACGTTATTTAATGAAAATTGTCCCATAAATCAACAAAGCATTCAATGCGCTTAGTGATTAACTCAGAGAATGCGGCGATTGTGGCACGACACTGGCTGGAAAGTTGGCGCGAAGGATAAATGCAGTTTCCGATGGTGAATTATCGAGGTGCAAAAACCAAGAGGCAAAAGCCAAGGACCATAACTCCGGCCTCTTTTTACGGATAGCTTCACGCAAATGACGCATTTCACTCAATTAGTATTTTTGTTGACAGTTTGGTAGGTCGGAAGGAATTCGCAGTGCACCACGCCCCGATAATCGAAGAAAATTGTCAACATAACCTTAATTTTTGACCTGCTTTGACGTGGTTTTTCGGCTTCGGCTCACCTTTGCCACGATATTCGGCCAATCAGCTGTTTCCGGGTCGTAAGCATAGATCCAAAACTCATCGTCAGTAATAATACTTTTCATGATGTCCTGATAGTCGGAAAGCATTGTTTCACAGACGTCAGCGGCACGATGTTTTTCGAAAAATTTAAGGGATTTTGGATCAACCGTGCTTTTCTTTTCTTTTCTTCAAAAAAGTTTTCATTGATCCTTCTACTATTCCAACGATGCTAGTAAGATCTCTGAATATTAATTGTCGATTATCAGGCATGGATTTCTTTATTTTATTGACATGTTGATCATCAGTTGATGTTAAAGGCCGTCCTGGACGTGATTTGTGATCAACGCGATCTCGACCCTCGATGGATAATTTGTATCAATCAAAAACACTCGTTCGTGACAAACAATTATTATCGAAGATCTTTCTAGTATTCTAAACGTTTCGGCACTAGAAATTACACTTTATGTGCTTCAGAAAGACACACGTATACTAAATACGAACGATTATTTTGATATGACATGTGTCAAATGTCACTGACAGTCCCACCAAACTAAAAAAAAATATTTCAACGAACGGGTTTTCGCGGGAGTATTTAGTGGCAAACCACATTATGGTTAAAAAATCTACTTAATTTCATTAAAATATCACAAATTTTGACCAACACAAACATTTTTTATATATTGGGTATATAACTAACTTTTTGGCAAGAAAATGCGTAATTTGATTATTCCGAACATGCCTCCAGATGAGGTCACTCATTTGGAGCGTAGACAAGAATTTTTTTTTAACCCAAATATGTCATATTTTATGAAGAAATGATAGCAGGCTGAATTCTTGGAAGTCACCCAAGCAGTTATTTCAAAATGTTCAAAAGCAAAATTTGCATTCAAAAGTTCCTTACTTTTGAGTGCATATGAATTGAAGACAAGAGAAGTTGAAATATAATTTTTTATGTCAAAAACTCTGCCTAAACGCAACAATAAGAGATTGTTTTTGTATCGAATTGTGAGTGCCGATAAAAAATAGATCCAATTCGACAATCTTAAATGCAAACCCCATATGTTTGAACCTGGCCAACCAGCCAAATAGACGACTAAGCTAGATATGCATGACGACAAGGCTATATTACAAGAATATGCTTCTAAAACCGGGTGAAACAATGAATGGGTAACGCTAACGATAACAACTTTTCAAATTGAATTGAGCGATTGCCGAGACTCGGCCGAAACAATGCGGCTCGAAAACAGCGGATGAAAAGTTTCTTATCACCCGTCTTACAGCACAGACCTTGCAATTTGTGACTACCATTTATTCCAATGAGGATACCTTGCATCGAAAGGAGAATAAGACGGGCAGTTCTTTTGGGATAGAATTCACAAATTGCCAGAAGATGGGAAATTGTTATATCTTCAAACCGGCAATACTTTGAATAATACTATTGTATATGTTTTTCTAAATAAACGGTCGAATTTTGAAAAGAAATCCGCGCAAGTAGCGTTTTATTAAAAAAGAGCACAAATATTATCTATGAGATCTGAGGTAACTCGTGTCGTTTTTAAACGCAAGGACGGAATAATACAATCAAAAAACACTATAAATTTCGATATGAAATCACCTCGAAAATCTTTATATTAAATAAATATTCACCCAATTTTATCTATTTTTAGCCTATGGGCACACTATTAACAAGAAAAGATTATCTTTGAATTTTAGATTATAACTCACTCATTGTTGGTGAAAAGTCAGATATTAATCGCACTTTTAGTAGTTTTAAACATAATCGTTAGAAGAGGATATTTTTATGTTCGTCTACATATATGAATAGGTCTTCGCCTATCAAAATTAGTATATCAGGTGATACAAACTACCGTTATATGATGAAAACTATTATAGCAGGAAGCTGGGAAAGTGTATGACAAAAAACAAATTTTCCGTAAGTGGCTTTCAAACTGTCCGAACGAATGGTTTGCTTTTAAAAACTACATGGCATTCACAACTGAATCGCTGTCAATAATTAGAATTACATGTGGCAGAAATTGTGATGTCGCCCGGGTAGCTCAGTCGGTAGAGCATTGGACTTTTAATCCAAGGGTCCAGGGTTCAAGTCCCTGCTCGGGCGTAACAATTTTTTTTATTAATTGGAATAATACATTTTCAAGTTAAGTATGTATCAGGAACTATTGTATATAGATTATTGAAATGATATGGTTATGAAATTATCATGACGTTAGCACAATGACTGTTTATATTAGAATTATATAAAATTCTTTAAAAGTATATATGTACAAGTATAAGTAGCGACATTTAATAGATCCATTCAATACAAATACTTGTTATTCCTACAAATTGTCTGAGTTTCCGTTTTGCCAGTTTTCCATTAATGGTCCTCATGGACTTGAAATACCCTAAACAAGATAAATTACGGCAAATTTACCACGAACCAATGATTCGGATGGGATCATACAACACAAGCTGCCATTAAAACATACCGACCGAAATCAAAATAATGTAAACATACTGCTTATATACATATATATGTATTTATTAGTTTATAGGCACTAGCAACGAAGGCTATCGGCCTATCGATTATATTTATATGATAAATAATCCAAATTGGTGTATAAACTTATGAAAATTTCTTACATTATCTAAAAAAAACGTTTTGTGAAGTTTTCCGTCTATCAAATCATTATCAAATATTATATAGAGAACTTTTAAGTTAGAAACATTTTTTATATTTTAATTCATTCATTGAACAATTTCCCTTTTCACATACATACATATATGTAAAGTTATACACTTTTCATAAGATATATTCGCCTCGGTGCCATGGGAACATTCTGAGATATCTATAAGGATGTTAGGAAGGGTATCTTTAACTTGGTTAAGGTTATTTGTTTAAATGGGTTAAGTCTTCCCTCACTCTTCCCGGGAAAAACTGGCGCATCGTAAGTCAACACTGCTTAATACACCGCATCCGTTGACACCACACTCATAAATCATTACACAACACCAACTCAACTCAATACACTTCTACATCAACCCACTCAACGTAAAGGACGGTTCCCTGAGCAGGTTCAATACAATCGCTCATACACTGCGCCGCATTAATACTTCACGCTACTCTACGGTTATAAAATCCACCGATTGGAGTTGTAAGCAATCCAGAGCCCTACATCATGTCATCCATACACCAGCAACCACCGGGACTCATTCGAATAAAGATCATCTTCTCGTTGCTTCACAAGGACACCGTCCCGTCGACTCTTTTTTTATGATCTAATGCTTTTATTTATATGTATTATATATTTTTATTATACTTTAAATATTTAATGGTAAACAGGAATAATTACCTGATCAATTACAATGATTTTAAATATAAATTGCACATAGTTAATAAAGTTGAGGTGAGTGAATTGTTAAAAAAGACAACTTGTGGGTATACACTTAAACATTTCTGGAAAATATTAAAACAACATCTGCATAAATTGCATTTTTTACTCTATAAATAACTATGATTTTGCTCATTTCGTAGAGCTAACTTAGGGTATAACCGAACATTTCATACTCTTGCAACTTCCAACAATTAAAGTCAAGGAAATACCTGCATAAAACTGTAATATGGGGTTCAGGAGGAGTTTTTGTTTAAATATGCATCATTAAAAAACACGCTCTCTCAATTTTATTTATTTTTAAATTTAAGTTAACTCCCATATTGGCCGATAAATCCAGCATAAAATCACATGGAAGTTCGAAATCTTTATATTAGGTATATGGGGGCTAAAGGAAGTATTTGTCCCTTTCAACCCATTTTTGACATACGGACATGCCATTATAAGAGAAGGATTGTCCTTTAATTTTATTTACATATGTATATCACACATTGACCGACATTTTCGATTAAAAGTCAACTACAGGTACCGGGATCTAAATATCTAGATGCTTGAACAGTTTTTATTGGATTTAAACAATCTTTTTTCTTAAGGTGGCACACACTAAAGACATTCGTGCAAAGTTTTATCCCGGTAGATTAATTTCTTCTTAATTTATGTACTGGAAACTGAACGAATCAAATGGAATTTAAAATAGTACTACATGGGAAGTAAGTGTGGTCGTTGTCCGGTATCGCGTATTTCCACAATGTGACATAAGAATACAACAAGAATGCCACGTTTGTCGAAATTGTTCGGTCGAGTCCGGAGATATGGGACTTCGCTAAAAAGTGGGCAGTCCTAGACCCATCGTCCAATTTTCACATTGGATCCCGTAAAACTCTCTCATACCATCTCTGTGGTAAAATTTAATGATTTTGGCGTATTTAGTTTTTGATTTATCGCGCTTTTAGTGGTTTTTAACAGTACCGTTAGCCGATAAGAGTTATTAGATTGGGTTGTTATAGCTTATGTGGGTTAGGAGATATGTACATTAAACTTGTTAAAGGACGAAGCCACACCCACTTTTTCAAAAATTTTGTCCACAGGTTCCTACGATCCTCTGCACCAAATTATAGCTTTATATATTAATTTAGTAATTAGTTATGTTTTCGGTTAATGGCGATTTGTGGACGTGGCAGTCCGATTACGCTCATCTACGAACTCGAAATGTTTTTTGTACTAAGGAACCCATATACCAAGTTTCGTCGATTTGAATTTTCGAAAACAATTTTGAAAAGAAAAAAATTAGATTTATACATACATACATATGTACATCCTCAAATTCATGACTTATCAAAAATCTCATTATAGAGTATATACCTGCTTATTTTTTCGCTTGAATTATACTTCTGCATTTTAAACATTACTTTAGCTTAAATAGTGACAATCTTCATTTCAAGTAAATGAGCAAAAAAATAACTAAACTTTGTTCACTGCTTTTTTTCATTTATTTAATCATTAGTATTTCTCCCAATGCAAGCTAAAAAAGCATAAAATATTTTAAACTATTAATTTGTGAAAAACTCAAAACATAGTCAATTTCGCCCGCTTTATGGTCGCCATTGAATTTTTATACTCTTGCAAGCTGTTGCTAAAGGGTATAAGAGTTGTATTCACCTAACGGTTGTACGTTTCACCTAAAACTAAGCGAGATATATACAGATATTTAGATTTCGTGCACTTATAGTTTTCGGTCATTAGTTGGGTTTGATTTAACAAATAACCGCTCTTAGTTGTGAAGTCGTAATTAATATTAATTTTATTACAAATTTTTATAATAATTAAACGGCAAAAGGAAAATACTGTTAAATTGAAACAAAGAGAATTGTTTAGGTCTATAGCACTATATTAGCAATTTTACTTGGCTTGTACCGTTTTTGTAAAGGTCCTAAATAATTCTTCTTTGTTTTAAATTAACAGTCCTCACGCGCAATACTCGTAATGATGGAAAACAATGCAGAATTGGGCTTAAATGTGTCAAATAGACCGTGTTTAGAATGTCACAAGATGCCGCATGCCGGCCAAACTCGATGTTTGAAATGATTTGATCGGTATTCGTCGTCACAGGTCTTCCGCCATCTGGCTCATCCATGGTGTCGTTTTCACCCACTCTGAATCGTCCACCGCAGTCCAAAGTGATAGAGTACACTCCTCCAAACCACCATTAATCTCACGGAACGTTTCTCTAGCGGATTTGTCTTTAACGAAAGAAAACTTTAATATAGCATCGGCGTTAGTTTTAAAAGAAGAATTCTCGCCTCCTCGTCCACATGTGCATTAGGCTATTTGTGGTGGGCAGCTGCCTGACTCCTTATTTCTTCGGCTACTGTATTCATCCTAAGGTCTCGATGAATATCAGCATTTCTGCAGTACCAAGGAGCATTTACAATACCTCTTAGCACCTTGTTTTGAAAACGTTATATAATATTAATACTGCCATCCTTGGGTCACCCTACAGTTGCCCACCATATGACCATACCGGATTGATTATTTGTTTATAATTTTAAAAGAGCACAATACTCAACCGGAAGACATGATTTTGTTTTTGCATATGGCCTTCGTGTTATACCTTGTCAAACGCTTGTGCAACGTCAAGGAATACAGAATGTTCAAATAATATTTATTGAGCATACGTTTCCCTCCTCCAGAGATTTTTCTATTTCTGATGTTATTCCGTGAATTTGTTCTATTGTTGAATGCTTTTTTCTAAAACTGGACTGATGCGATGGGATTAACCGCTTTTCGTCGATTATAGATTTTAATCTTAGATAAATTAATTTTTCAAAAAGTTTGAAGATTTGTGGACCTAGAGAAATTGGTCTATATGACGAGACTACGTGAGGATCCTTTCCTGGCTTAGGAACCATAACAACTTCGGCAACTTTCCAAAGGCTTGGAAAATGTGTCAGACGGATTGCTGTATTAAAAAGATAGGTGAGCTTCCGTAATCATTTGTATGGTAACTGCTTTAACACTTCCGCTGTAATTAACTTGAAGCCATCTGCTTTCTTAACTTTAAGCTTTTTAATTTTACTTTTAAGTTCACAAATGGTGATTGCTGTTGCATGATCCTGTTGAATACTACTGAGGAACGCAATTTCACTATCCTCGTTTGGACGAAAGGTTTCAACTAGGTGTTTTCCAAATGCATTAGCTTTATCACAATCACTTCTAGCCCATGTATTGGAAGCAACTTTTAGTGGTGCAACGTGGCTTGTTGGACGTTTCAGATACTTTGTACTTTTCCAGAGTGAGTAATCATCTTTTTTATCAGCGGATAGTTGAGATAAATATTTATTAATTGACTCATTCTTAATATGAGCAATTTCTCGTTTTAATTCTGATGTTGCCTTATTAAGGTTGGTTTTGTCGAGTGGTGAGCGGGTTTGTTGCCATTTCCGTCGTAACTTTCTTTTCTTAATTAGAAGGATTTTTATTGCTTTAGGGTAATTTGAACCTATAATTTTCCGCTTTATCTCCAGGGTATTACCCCAAGCTGCTTGTTGAATTTCTTTTGTGAATGTGTTAACTTCTAACTATAGTTGTTCAATTGTTGTGATTTTCGGACACTTTGTTTTAGTCTGAAGTGTTTGTTTGAACGAATTCCAGTCCGTATTTTTGTTGTATAGCTTCAGACTAAGATCTCTTTTAATGTCTGTTTCACTTACTGTTAAATATAAAGGGGAGTGATCAGAACTTAGATCTAACCCACCTTCTATTTCCATGAAATTTCGAGATTATCTTCCTAGTTATAAAGAAGTCTATTACATCAGGTATTCTGTTGTTGTCCGTTTACCAATAAGTTGGTGTTCCGGTCCATACAAACTCACACCCGGTTTCTTGAGCTGCCTGGAATAAGTCTCGCCCTTTAGCTGTCGTTAAGCGCGATCCCCAGTAAACAAGCTTAGCGTTAAGGTCGCCTCCCATAATAAATTTATTTGTGTTTGTGCATATTGAGAAGTTCTTTATATTCTTCAACGAGGATTTGGTATCTCGGCGGGCAATATATTGCAGTAATTGACAAGACAATTACTTTTAATATAATAGTTGCTGTTTGAATGTTGTGCGTACTGATTTTTCTATCCTTATAATGTTTAATGCTGTTTTTAACAATAACAGCAGTGCCTCCCCTCGCACAATTACTAGGGTGGATTGTTGATAGACATCGTAGTTTTTGAAAGTTATATGGCTGTGTCTCGTAAAATGAGTTTCGGATATTAGACATACATCTATTTTCTCTTTTTATAAAATAAGTAGAAGCTCTTCTTGGTGCTTTAATAGTCCATTTGCATTACTTGTCATAATTCGGAGAGCACCATTCTTGCCTAAGATTTTGTTTTATTTTTTTCGAGGTCATCTAAACGGCTGCACAGATCGTTCTTGAATTTTTCTTGTTTCTTTAACATCTCAAGGATTTGAGTTAGTAGGTCTTCGATCATCTTTGTGTTTTTTTCGTTCACCACGTTTGAGTTGCTTTTCAGTACTTCAGAAAAAGTGAGCTTACTCGTCCGTACACGATTCTGCTTGTTGACAGTACTTTTATTACCAATGGGTGGATTATTTAATGTACTAGTCAAATTTGTGGAAACTTTTTGTTTCTTCAAGGCTTTGTTACGAATGATTTGAAGCTCCTTGGCAACAATACATCCTCTGTAGTTTGCCGGATGGCTTTCGCCACAATTACAGCCTTTTGGTTTTTCTGAATTTGGTTTTGGCACTCGATGGTTTTGTGGCATTTTACGCATTTTGACATTTTGCCACAGAAGTTCTTGGTGTCCAAGTTGCCTGGCAATTTTTACATTTGGATAAGTTTAGAATTCCTGATGAGAACAACGGTGTGAAGAATGTGTTTGATTTCATAAATTTTCTTGATGTCTTCATTAGAATCAAAAGTAGCTAAAAACTTGTTTAAAGGTTCTCGTGTTTTCAACCTGAGTTTATTTACGACGTTCATAACATTTAAACCTTGTGTTTTTTAAATCAACGGTAATATCACTATGCTACGAATGGTGGAATTTTTAATCATTACCTTTATTGGGCGCGTTTGTTTGTCTTCAAAGGAATACCATGAAGCTCCCGACGCAGACCACATTTTTGTCACTGATCTGTAGTCATCACTTGAGGCAACGCTTATTTTATGAATGTCGTTATTTAATATTTTAAATACAAATAAGCTTTTAGTATTATCTTTTGTTAGGTTATTTATTTCTTTACAATTAGAGATATTCGAAATCATAAAATCATAATAGGTGGAAGCCGCGGTTCATATATCGGTTTTTCATTTTTAACTGTGTAGTTTTCACCGTTCGATGAAAAAGTATTTTCTTTTAAGATCACTCTGGTGAAGCTTCGGCCTTACGCTTTTTACTAGGCCTTTTATTTTTCTTTAAAATCCAGTCTGTTTCCATAGCTAATTCTTCTTCATCAGTTTCGTATTGAGATTGACTATAATTAGGCACAAGTGGAAAATTATTTTGTTCTTTAAGCTTTTGATTTTCACTTTTTAATTGTTCGCGTAATTTTTCTAATTCTTTCAATTTTTGTTTCAATTCATCTATTTCGAAAACTAATTTTTTCGGGGCATTTCCTGACCCCCCTTCAGGGGGCGGGATACGAAGCATAATCCAGCTATATATTATATGTTTATTGTATAAAGGATTATTCTTAGGTAATGGTGAATTAGTTAGCCAATAGTTAGTAAAAATAAATAAATATATATTGGTAAAAGAAATTCCCAGTTTAATCTCCGTCAAGGCCTTTCACTTTTTTTTTAATTATCGTAAATATTTAAAATTATTGAATTTATATCTTTCACACTTTATTTTTCTTCCGGCGTTAGTGAAATCCATGTTCACACATCTATAACTATTGGACGCAGAATCCAAACTAATCATGCATACCGTCGTTTTGTAGGTTATGTCAAGACCTTTTAAAGATGTACAGTATTGACAGATACGAGATCTGTAACGCTTTATACATAGCCGCAAAATTCAACAAACAGAAAGGGAGATATTTGACAACCTAATACAAAATATAAGAAAATTACAAAGCGTGTTTTACTCATAATATTGTGTCTTTGTGCTTGAAATAAATAAAATTTGACAAAAACTTGACATAGCCCCTATATCAGAATTTTCGAACATCCGGCAGACTTTACTCCATTACCTTTAATGAAACCCAGGAACCATTTTTTTTAGTATGTGACATGATACATTTAATAGATAAAATCGGATCGATAATAATAATATAATGAATATGTCGGTTAGTGTATGAGTATAAATAAAATCCCTTGCATTCCGATTCTCTGGTTGACTTTCTACACCTTAAGGTATTTCCAAGGTTCTGATTCCTGTACTTTTGGAAGAGTATAAAGTTCAGTTGCACCCGTACTTAGTCCTACCTTACTTGTTGGGATTAAATTTGACACTTGACTTATCACACAAGAATCTGATCCAAGTAAGTGAAATTAGCTTTCATCAGTAAACATCCTTAGATTTTGCAATATATTAATAAAAGTTAATTTCATAAAACCTTAAAATCTAGTCTTTGGCAAAACACAATAATGATACTAATATACATACATATGTATACATACATATATCGTTCTCAGTTTTGAAATGATCCTAATTAATTTATTTTCTTCTCCCTCAGTTAATGTACAGGGTCCGGCACTCGAACCGTTGTAACCAACTTTCGCGCAGCTGTCGCACTGGAATCAGCTGTTTATAAATTTGCTGAATGACAGTTCGGAGTATTGTTCACAAGTGTACAAAAGCGTTTGCCAAAAGGGAACGCAAAAAAAAGTTATCAGCGATGGAATTCAAACGTAATAGTGTGATTGCTTTATATTTAGCTGGAAAATCACAGCCAGCAATTATTCGTGAGCTCAAACACCCTAATGTGAATAAAGTTTTTGTTTATCGCACCAACCATCACTATACTGGTAGCATCGCAAAACGCCATGGAGGTGGTCATCAAAAGACTGCAACGTCACGTTAGATGGTTCGGAAAGTGAAGAAGCAACTTGAGCGAAATCCACGACGAAGTGCCAATCAAATGGCCAAAGAACTAAAAATATCCGACCGCAGCATCCGACGAATATTGAAAAATGCGCCCAAGGCAAACAAGTTCCAAAAGACCCTTAATCTCACACCGAAGCAGCAACAAGTAAGACTTGAGAGAGCGAAGCAGTTGCTTCGCTTGGCCGAAAGCAGTCAAATACCGAACATCTGCCCGCAGATGGGCGCTCTCCAATTGTTTTTATCGAGAATGGCGTCGAAGTAAATGCGACATATTATCGGGAGACTGCTTTGAAGCCGGTGGGCAAACCGATGGACGTTTCAACAAGACTCAGCACCGTCTCACAAAGCGCGAGTGAACCAAGAATGGCTGAAAAACAACGTTCCGAACTTCATTGCGACCACACAATGGCTCTCGAATTCAGTAGATGAGAATCCTATAGATTATTCACTCTGGCAAGGTCCGAAGTAAAAAATACACCAGTCTCGAGATGCTGAAGAAAGCCATTGTCCGTGAGAGGGCCAAAATACCGGCAAGTCACATTCGGGCGGATTCGTTTTTTGACCGTCTCAAGGCCATAGTTAAGGCAAAAGGTGGTCATATCGACCAAAAGTGAATTGGTCCTGAATTTATGATTATTTTCACACATTTTGTACTTTAAAATAAATAAAAAAAATTTGCCAAAACGAATTTATGGTGTTTTTAATTGGTTACACTTCGAGTGCCGGACCCTGTAGTGCCATGCCTTTCTCGAGTCTTGCTTCCCAGCCAGAACTCATCACGGAATGGCTTAGGTGTATATACAAGTATATACATATGTATGTATGTAGATAGCTTAACTTTAAAATCCACTTTTAGGTGATTAAGTATTTTGTCTTCCGTTTAGCGCAGTTTCAATAAAGACTTTAATGGTTAAGGGGGTATTCTACTCTAGAATTTTGAAAAATTCAATTTTTTCATATATTTAAAGTTTAGACTTTTAAAAATATGACCTTGGAAGAATTTTTCAAAATTCGACTTATTTTGAGAGATACTCGTACAGCCGATTTTGTGAGGTGGCGTCCGTGTTCACTAGAATTGTCTCCTAAACTTTAAACGCGTTTTTCTCGAAACTACTTTTTTCCACACGGTACCGGCATTATCTCAAGTTCTATGCAACCGATTTTCTTGAAATTTTGTGTGAACCTTCTTTATATAATCCTTTATCGTTCCTACCAGAATCGTGTCAAAATTTTTGTTTTTAATATTTAAAAAAAAATCAGGAATTTCAAAAATGGCAGTCGCCATTAAAAAAAACAAAAAATCGTGTTACCGGACTATAACAGCATCCTTACTGATTAAGAATTTCTTTCGATTTTTTTTTCAGATCACCAGGAGAGTTAAGATCAATGTCACCAGGATGCGCCATTTTTTTTACAAATTAACTAATTATTTTAATTTTTACTATTATTTTGTAATTTTTGTTTTTCTGTATTCTTAAGATATCAATAAAAACACCATAAAAAATGGTTAGTAAAACTATTTTTTTTTTATTTTTTTTTTGTTAGTAAAATTCAAAAAACTGCCTAAAATTTGATTTCTAGAGTAGAATACCCCCTTAATGATATAAATTTTAATCAAAATCTTTTGTAATACTTTCTCTAGTATATTTCTTTTCATTGGAACTATTATTGCAACAAAGAATTAATATTTTGGTTTAATTTTTTGCGGTTTTAATGTGTAAAGTTGATAATTAAATATAAAATTAACTATTGGTTAAAATGTATTTATGAATATCGAAAGATAAGAAATTGAACTCTTGTGAGAGTGAAAACGCACTACGTTCTTGTCCCCCAATGTTGGGGTGTATGTGTTGATGAAGCGGTTCGCAGAAAACTCTAACTTCCGTCGTAGAATTTCCGAAAAAAATCTTATTTTCTATGACGTTTCTCTCGTTTAAGAGGTAATAGCACTTATAAAAGGATCCCACTTACCATAAGTACCATTTAGTACTCACGTTCTGTGTTTAGAAAGTATCCCTTCAAAATTGAGGATGCAACCTTTATTTAATAAAGTTTTGATTAATAAAATGCAGTTCTTTCTTTCCTATTAAATGATGTTAACAAATAGGGAAGGGTTAACTTCGGGTGTAACCGAACATTTTGCAAGAATCCAATCCAAGGAAATGTTTTAGGGTGTTGGCAAAACTTGATTTTATTTTTTAATGTTGCGAACGAATTCTGCATTCATTATTCAACGAAATTGTCAATGAATTATCTATTTTTGATATTACTACGTATCAACAGAAACAAAAGCAATCTGAGTTTTATTAAGGTACCTCACATACTATCAACAATATATAAGGAGCAATGTCCTGATATTAGTTATAGAGCACCAGAGAGAAAAACTCACTGAAATATTGACAGGATTCAACCCACTTTATGGTCCGATTTTTACAATTTTTACACTTGAAATGACATTCTTTAAGAGCTCAAGTTGCGCAGATATGGGATTTCATCAAAATGTGGGCGATGTCACGCGCATTGTACAATTTTGACTCCTATTCATATAAAGCTCTCTTGTGGCTTCCTGAACGTAAACCTTAATGTATTTGACGCATTAAGTTATATATTTAACGTACTTTTAATAGACTTTAACAACTTTTATATGTGGCGAGAGGGTGTGGTTATCATCCGATTTCATATAGTTTAAATGGTTTGTAATAGAATGGGTAGTCGAAAAAGTCTTTTGTATTTCTAATCAAACATAAACTTATTTTTTTATATTTATAATAATTAATTTAAAAACACATTTTTGGCGATTTCTTTTTGCAATTTTTCCGCTAGAGACATTATTCTTTTAGTGTAAATCGAAATTTCGAAACAGAAGCGAGCGAACCATTGTTGTGCTACACGAACTGATACAGCATCGTCTCCGTAAGCTTCACAAATTTCATTGATGACTTGTGTGGAATTCTTCCCTTGTTATACCCTGAACAGGGTATATTAAGTTTGTCTTGATGTTTGTAACACCCAGAAGGAAGCGTCGAAGACCCTATAAAGTATATATATAAATGATCAGTACGTTGAGCTGAGTCGATTTAGCCATGTCCGTCTGTCTGTCCGTCTGTGTCTGTCTGTATATATACGAACTAGTCCCTCAGTTTTTAAGATATTTTTTTGAAATTTTGCAAACGTCATTTTCTCTTTAAGAAGCTGCTCATTTGTCGGAACGGCCGATATCGGACCACTATATCATATAGCTGCCATATAAACTGAACGATCGGAATCAAGTTCTCATATGGAAAACTTTCGCATTTGTCAAGATATATTCACGAAATTTGGTATATATTATTTCCTAAGGCAACAATGTAATCTCCGAAAAAATTGTTCAGATCGGTTAACTATAGCATATAGCTGCCATACAAATTGGACACATAGTTACTAACAGAAATGCACCTGTGAAGGGTATTTAGCTTCGGTGCAACCGAAGTTAACGTTTTTTCTTGTTTATACAAAAATTTGAAAATAGAGCAACAATCTTCTTTATTTTCACTTATTTTTGAACAGCTGTAACTTTTTTTCAACTTTATCGAATTTAATTTTTTTGGTTAAATGAAGCTTAAAATCTCACCAAATCTCTTCCCAACACTATATGGTATGACACAATGTGATTGGTAGCACTGAAGATATACGACCGCAACGACATCTATCGACATACGAAAAGACTTTTTCGACTATAAAATATATGTATACACGAATCCTAATAGTTGGTGGGGGGTTTAAAACTGTACAACCCTCAGGTGCCACTCGTTGTTGCGTGGTGATGCACATTTGGTGTTGAAAAGCGTGTTTGGTTTGTCGAAAACTAGGACAAAGCTCAATAAAAAAATCCTCACAGCAACAATGAAAAATGATAGAGGATTAGTGGGATTACGTCCTACGTGCATAAGACCATATATTAAATAAATATTTAAGGGATATTAAAATCATACAAGCAGAATACAATAATTTTTAATTTTAAAAACTGCAAAAGTATTTTAGTCGATAGTAAAGTAAAGTAAAGTCTTAGCAGAAGTAATTTAACATAAACTTAACAAATGCCCATAATTGTATAAAGTGTTATCAGCTAAAATGATATTTCAATAAATTTAAATAGTCAAAGTCAAAGTTCAAATGATTATTATGAAATGTATTTTTCCAGATACAGCAAAATAAGGGTCTATAGTACTAATTTGAATGTTATGCAAAATAATCAAATAAGCTGTTATTCTATACTAACCATGGAGAAATGTTTTCCAAACTCATTAACCCGGCGTCATTGTGGCTACTGAATACTCGTAGAACTTGTCCGTTGTGGCCGGGTGTATTTTACCCGTGGACATTGCTGAACACTGAATCAATGTTATGTCAATACTAATATGCTACATTAAATAATTGGCTAATAATACACATTACTTATAAAAATTAAACATTTATTTATTAAGAAATCAACAATACAATCAAACAAACAAAAAAACAAAACTATTTATTCTGAGATCAATCAATTTTAAAATCGCTCGGGTATCAGATACCCGGCAACAATGACGCCGGGTTAATAAGCAAATTGGGTTGGGTGTTGGTAACTCTATTATCTATTATTATATTTTATATTCTCACATAACTTTTAGCCTTGAGCCTTTAGTTTTTATACTCTATGCTTCCAAGAAGGCAAAAATGTTAAGACTGTAATTTGACAGAAACCAAATATGTGCCCGGGTAGCTCAGTCGGTAGAGCATTGGACTTTTAATCCAAGGGTCCAGGGTTCAAGTCCCTGCTCGGGCGAAATCAAATATTTTTTTATTTTACTTTTTAGGTATTTCATGTAATGTAGAAGATCTTAGAAGAAAATATGTTAATAAAATTCATTCATTTTTTCAGGTATTATATTCAAACAAACAGTTTCTCGATTTTAATATTTAACAAATTCACATACCAATTTTAGCACTTAATTGTAGTCATTTAACAAAAAAATGTACTTTATAGCATTCAAAGAAGTTGTGACTCAGTATTTAAAGAATATAAATGTTTCGAATTGATATGAAGAAAAGGTTTAAACGCTTAGTTGTCTGGTATGTTGTTATATTATCTTGACTTCTTGTTAGAAAACTTGGATCATTTCAGAGAAAAGCTAATGAAATGGTTTCATATAAATAATATTAGGAATAAATTGCGTGTTCTTAGGTTTAGGTCCACAATCCATTTGATGCAAATTATATACAGTGAACACAACGTTTTCATTAATATTTTCATACTAAACCAGTTAATATAACTAGATTTGAGTATGTTCCATTGAGCATGGTCACTATTTTGGTAATATTAAGTTGTTAAAAACAGTGCGTAAAATTATCCAAAATCATGAAAAACAAATTGACTTGCATTGGCGCTGTCTGGTTCACGATGGCTTAACGGAAACTAATGGAATAATTGTCATTAATTCACATCTGACTAACTTTGGCTGACACATATTTGTTGAGTAGAAATACAAAATCCGACTTTAAGAATATATTTTAAACACACGTTTAGCCACGTCTCTGTATGTGGACAGATCCCTTAGCCGGACAAAAAGCCTGAGACGGTGGTCACTATATGATAAATCGCAATACATAGGTACTTTTGTAGACAAACATCAACTTCAAGCTTGGGATTAAGGCCACAAGATGGTAGGAAAAGAGTTTTATCAAATTCATATACACATTAGTGAATTTCGAAAAATTAGAAATTGTTATGTTTAAGTACTCCACTTAATAAGTTGCGTATTTTCACCGTAAAAAAATCGATTTTTTGATGACACAAATCAAAAAAATAATTTTCAAATAAGTATAACTGCAGATATTATTCTCTTTTAAATAATTTATTTCAATTTAATGAGTGTATTTTCCCAGCTTTGATCAGAGTGTACTAATTATTATAAACGTGCGGCGCCATCTAGCGGTAAATTGACAAACTCTGGCGTTTTTTCACCACATTAGCCAATATTACAACCATATTGGTGAGACACTATGTAAATCAAAGTGGCATGGACAGAAAACGAGTTTTTGATTTGTTTGCAATAAGTGCCCGGGTAGCTCAGTCGGTAGAGCATTGGACTTTTAATCCAAGGGTCCAGGGTTCAAGTCCCTGCTCGGGCGTCAAATTATTTTATTTTATTAAATTGTATTTTCGATTTTAATATTGCGTAAATTTAGTGATCAATAAGAAAGAATGCTACTTTTGGTACATTGAATCCTTCCCAAATAAAAGGTTTCCATACGAAAATTTCATGATTGTTATATTCTGAGGTTAATGCTTGGCCTTGGACAATATTTTATGTTTCCTTATGGGTGTTACAAGCTTTTTGGCAAACCATTTTTTTCCCGTTTAGGGTATAATTATGAGAAATGATGTCATAGATATTAGATTTTTTCTGCAAATAATATTACCAGCATGAAACTAATTGACTTCTGAATTTCTATTTTATAAAACTTTCTCACTGGTACTGCACTTTCGTAGAAAAAAAGGTTACTAATATTATTAAATCATATGTTTGATGACTAAGTTCAAATTAGTTGATTGACACAGTGTTTCAAATATGATTGTGTTATGCCAAAGATAGATATGTATGCCAATGCCTGAAGTACATCTGCATATATTCTGCAAGCAGATGATTACTTGGTAAACCATTCAAAAATTCGTTAAATTGAATAAAAATAGAAGCTTAAAAAAAGCGAAATTTTTGGTCACGTAAAGAACTTGTATTATACTCTTGCGACATTTTGCTGGGGAATATAATAGTTTCTATCACCTAAAACTAATCAAGCTAGGTATGGGATCATACATATACATATATAAATATATAATTAGGATGATAAGACGAGTTGAAATCCGGTTGTCCGTTTGTGTAAGCAACAACTTGAGTAAAAATTGAGATAATGAAATTTGGTACACGTGTTCCTGGGCAAAAAGGTGAGGACCAGTACCACACCCACAAAACCATTAATCGAAAAGCTCTAAAATGCCATAACTATGTACTAAACTAAGATATAAATCTGCAATTTGGTACGAGAGACTGCAGAAGCAAGAGGCACATTTGGGCTCAAATTTTTGAAAAAAAGGGGTAGGAAATTCAGAAAAAATTCCTCTCTAATGTCAGTGTATCCATTTGCCTAAAGTGGATAAAATCACAACAATATTCCCCTATATACCTAATATTATGTATACAATATTCAAGCAGCCGCTTGACTTTATATGTAGCTTACCATATATGTTTGTATGTATATTAATCAATATGTTAGGTTTCTTAATTTCAAATTGGGAGAGTATAAACTATTCAGTTCACTCGAACTTAGTTCATACTTACTTTTTTCTTAAATTCTTGAAGAATTTCAATGAACAGCTGATTAGATCACAGAAATATTATTTATGTTGTTAGCATTGATTCTGCGCAGAGAAATTCAAATTTCACATGCCATACAGATCTGCATTGCGATCCAGAACAGCAACTGTCAAATCAGTAAAACAATTTTCTAATACATGCAGACATTTTTTTGTTAATTTTAATTTTTGTTTTGCATCGGCTGATGAGTGTCAAACTCATGGCATACAGTAGAACATATTGTTTTGCAAATTTTATAAAAACCATGCATGTTCGAGTATTTATTCGTTTATCAGTTTTTATACTTACAACAGTTCCATTTTTCTTGCATTATTTAAAACATTAGAATTCTGTGGTTTCCTGTTAAATGATTCATACTAAGTTTCTTATTTTCAACCTAACTCATTACGGCCTTTTCGCGCAATGATTGCAGCACATACATTTTTCTTGGTTTATCTGAGAGTTTCGATACTATAACTTTGTTTTTTTTTTTTTTTTTATACCCTGAACAGGTTATATTAAGTTATAAATGATCAGTATGTCGAGCTGAGTCGATTTAGCCATGTCCGTCTGTCTGTCTGTATATATACGAACTAGTCCCTCAGTTTTTAAGATATCGTTTTGAAATTTTGCTAATGTCATTTTCTCTTCAATAAGCTGCTCATTTGTCGGAACTGCCGATATCAGATAACTATAACATATAGCTGCCATACAAACTGAACGATCGGAATCAAGATAATAATGTAATTGAAGAAATTGTTCAGATCGGCTTACTGTAGCTTATAGCTGCCATACAAACTGAATGATCGGAATCTAGTGCTGGTATGGAAAATTATCGCATTTTACGTGGTATATTCACGAAATTTGACATGGATTACTGCTTAAGGTAATAACATAATCTCCGAAAAAATTGTTGAGATCGGATTACTGTAGCATATAGCTTCCATACAAACTGGACACATAGTTACTAAAAGAGAAGCACCTGTGAAGGGTATATTATTAACGTTTTTTCTTGTTTTTTTTTTTTATTGCGTTTTAATCCAATGGTTGAATCAAAGTAGTGACATTCGGGGGCAAAAACATCGCTGCAACTGAACCATCTTCAGACTTCAATTCATTTTCGTATAGATGCAAAGGTGCATTGTCATTACTTCTTCTTTTGGAACAATCCGATCTTTTCCAAATATGATTTCTTTTATTTAAAGAATATAATAATTCAGTTTGTAGTGTAGTGTAGTTGCCTGTGGTACAAAGGAAAAGTGAAACCAATTTTTGAACAGAGTTGATGTCAACCAGGCTTTTGGACTTTTTCATGAATCTGCTATTTCCGATTGCGAATAAAAATTTTCGCCTGAGATTGAAGTAAGGCGTATTCCATGACGTATTTTATATTTTGAAGCCATCCACCGCTGACAAAAAATCTTGATATGGCCTTGCTTAACTAAGCATGAAAATCCTAAGCTTTTTCGTTTAAAATCAATCCGTTGATCGGGTAATTTTTGCTGGGTTGTAATAAAAACCATTTGTAAAGAGCCTTTTCTATTCGGAAGTTCTGAAACACGGAGCGTTTTATGTTTTCCAGGGACCGATAGCGTATTGTTAACACATTTTAAAAATCGTTTTTCTTTTTTTACGAATCCACAAATTGTGGACTTAGCAATATTTTTTTTTTTTTTTTTGATAGAGCTGTAACACTTTCACCATTTTTTGAAGCATTAATTATTTTAGCGTTTTTGTTAAGCTCAAAATGTTTAATTTTCGTCCCATTATGCAATAAAAAATACGTATCTAACAACAACAGTGCACGCATCGGCCGTTGCCTATGTCTAGCTGGATACTGAGGTAGACAAGTCAACAATATGATATAAAATAGTGGAACATTTTTGTTTCAGTTTTAAAGTAGCCAATGTGGAAGAAATTAATAGACCAAAAGATTTAAATAATGTTTCCATATATTAAACGATAATGATCGTAGTTAGTAATTTTTAATCGTAAAAAATGTTTGGTGTTTTAATTGAAATATCCAAAACTATTACTTAGTTCGATTTGGCTATAATTGAAAATGTTGTGAAAATCGGTAATTTTGAGGCGCACGGCTATAAGTTGGACATTCCCTTTATCCCTGTGTTAAGGCAAGTATGTCAACTTTGAAACATGTGATATTGCCGGCTGACCACCTAAGCCGCTTGAAACTAAAAATAAGACCAATAAATGATACAAGCAAAGCTTCACGACTGCAATTTAACGTAGTGGTCTTTTCCGACGATAAGGAACTCAAATAACTATTAGTATCACGATCTACAAAAAGAAGATTACTTCCTGAGCCGTCGCCACCCGTGTGAAGGAGGCGTAATGATGTGGGGATCTACTTGCGACCTTGAAATGAAAGTAAAACCTAAAAATCTTTAATTTAAAATACGTTTTAGCACCACACAAATATTTTTGACACTATTCAATGCTATACTGGCACGATAATGCTCCACTACATACTGATAGGGTAGTAAAATAATGGATAAATGCTCAAAGATGCTCGAATGGCCTCCACATTCGACTGGCCTTAATATAATGCAAAATGTTTGCGGATTATTATCGCTTGATTATTATTGCATACCAAAGAATAAGTAAAAAGCAAATACAATAAAATAAGCTTAAACTTGTATTTTATTTAATTTTTTGTACAGATGAGCGAAAAATATCATTCAATTTTTTTACCCTTTCGTAAAAAAAAATTAGAAATAAATAAAAACTTTGTGAAAATCATAATTCACAAGATTTTAGAATTATTTAATTAGTATAAAATTTAAGAGCTATAGAAAACAAGTAAGGAAGGGCTAAATTTGGGCAACTTGCAAGAATCAAAGCCAGGGAAATACTTTAAGGTATAAAACCAATCATATACATAGATATTCGTCCATTTTCACAATGTGACATAAGAATACAAGAAGAATGCTACGAACTAAATTTTGTCGAAATCGGTCGGTCGGGTCCCGACATGGGCTTTCACCAAAAAGTGAGCGGTGCCAAGCCCATCGTCCAAATTTCACATTGGATACCATAAAACTCTCTCATACCATCTCGGTCGTAAAATTTAATGTTTCTGGCGTATTTAGTTTTTAATTTATCGCACTTTTAGTAGTTCTAACAGAACCGTTTTATGGGGAGGGAGCGGAGTTATCCTCCGATTTCATCAATTATTATATTATTTATTATTATAAGATTTGTACTCAGCAAATTTCATTGTTATAGCTCAAGTGGTTTAGGAGATATGTACATTAAACTTGGTAAAAGGAGGGCCACACGCACTTTTTCAAAAAATTTTGCCCACAGGTGCCCTTGCTACTTCGATCTCTATACCAAATTACAGCTTTATATCTTTATTATATGTTTTCGATTAATGGCAATTTGTGGGCGTGGCAGTGGTCCGATTACGCCCATCTACGATCTCGTAATTTTTTTTTTACCATACCAAGTTTCATCGAGACATCTCAATTTTTACATATGTATGTATGTTACAGCTTATATATACATAACACTATATCTATGTATATCGCTTAGTTTTAGGTGATACGTACAAATGTTAGGTAAACAAAACTATAATACTCTCTAACAACTGATTGCAAGAGTATAAAAATGTATGGAAATCGATTCATGAAATGATTCAGTCGATCGGCAGTGTACATGTGAACCAATTCTTCTAACCAAGTCACTGAAATTATTAGTTTCTATTTTATACCGTTTTATCTTAAAAAAAGCGTTAAAAATAGTAGGATACTTTTTAAAAAAATTTCTAAAGAAACGATACCAAACTAAGATTTTTTGTGTAATCTTCGGCTTATTTATGACATTTTGTTGGTTTCCAATTAACGAAATTGGTATCATTTTTGTGCCAGGCGTCACTTGTATCAAGTTTTATCAATATGCATTCTTCTTCTTCTTAATTGGTGTAGACACCGCTTATTGGCGTAGACACCGCTTAGCCGAGTTAACAACAGCGCGCCAGTCATTTCTTCTTTTCGCTACGTGGCGCCAATTGGATATTCCAAGCGTAGCCAGGTCCTTCTCCACTTGGTCCTTCCAACGGAGTGAAGGTCTTCCTCTTCTTCTGCTTCCCCCGGCGGGTACAGCGTCGAATACTTTCAGAGCTGGAGTGTTTTTGTCCATCCATTCGGACAAAATGATCTAGCCAGCGTAGCCGCTGTCTTTTAATTCGCTGAACTATGTCAATGTCGTCGTATATATCGTACAGCTCATCGTTCCATCGAATGCGATATTCGCTGTCGCCAACGACTCATCAGTTGTTGTCATCTTCCAGGCCTCTGCACCATATAGCAGGACGGAAATTATGAGTGACTAATAGAGTTTGGTTTTTGTTCGTCGAGAGAGGACTTTGCTTCTCAATTGCCTACTCAGTCCGAAGTAGCTCCTGTTGGCAAGAGTTAGCCTGCGTTGGATTTCCAGCCTGACATTGTTGGTGGTGTTTATGCTGGTTCCAAGATAGATGAAATTATCTACGACTTGAAAGATATGACTGTCAACAGTGACGTTAGAGGCAAGTCGCGAGTGCGACGGCTGTTTGTTTGATGAAGGATATATTTTGTCTTGCCCTCGTCGATCAGGCAGTAAATCCATTTGTTTCGATCAATATCATCGCCATACGCCAGCAGCTGTACAATCTTATAAAAGATTGTACCTGCTCGATTAAGTTCTGCAGCTCGAACTATTTTCTCCAGCAGCAGATTGAAGAAGTCGCCTGATAGGGAGTCGCCTTGTCTGGAACCTCGTTTGGTGTCGAACAGCTCGGAGAGGTCCTTCCGGATCCTGACGGAGCTTTTGGTGATGCTCAACGTCAGTTTACACAGCCGTATTAGTTTTGCGGGAATACCAAGCGTAAAGGCAGCTCCTTTTCGTGCTGTCAAAAGCAGCCAATGTCAATATACATACAAATTTTAATTTTAACTCATCTACAACTTGCATAGACGGACGGACGATCATTTATATATATGCATCTCTATATCTATCTCTTTCAGTTTTATGTGTTACAAACAACCGTTCTGTGAACCACACAATTACAATGTTGCGATAGTATAAAATTTAAAGATTTAGAATATACTCGTATAATAATTAAAGTACAGCTTGTGATCAAAGGGAAAGCTTCAAAAGTTTTGAAATTGGTTTACTAAATTTGGGTCTCACCAGAGCATTAATATTATGTTATTTGAATTGGAACATCACTTGATGTGTATAAATAATTAACACCTTCTCTTTACATTACCATTTAATATCTTAGCTGATTTTGAGGTATGAGCATGTCTCTAAATGTGTAAATGTACATAGCAACAAATCATCGCAAATTGAAGTAATCAATACATATATATGTACATATCTTTGAGTTAAACTTTTAACACATTTTTGTGTAAAATATTTTTTTTTTTATCTTCTAGTTAAGTAAGAAAAGTTAACAATAATTTACATTCATACTTGTATGTATGCATAGTACATATATGTATATGAGGCCGAAAATTACTTAGCCTCACTCACTCACGTACGAGTATAGCACAATATAATAGATGTAGTTAGTACATTAACGTAGCAGGCAACCATAAAAATTTAGCAGAATCTGACTCGGTAGTTCGACATGCATCTACTAACTGAAGAACGGCAAAACACTCGCAGGCTTCCATTATGCCGAATTACCTATTGCATGGCGAAAACTTAAATTAAAATATCTTCGTAAACTTAGTAACGTGCGTTGGCACGACCTTAAAATGTCGTTAGTCGGAAACTTATAAAACTAAAACTAAGCTCCAAATTATGATACAAAACTTTAATTTTGCACAGAGAATGACTTTAAGGAGGGACTTGCAATTAACAAAAATATAAGTATGTTACATGTCTCACTAATCGGTGTATAAATTAGGCAATAGGCCCAGCCCACCTTCAGATGAAATATATGTATATATCCTATACCACTTGAACAATGTCATCCAAATTGGGTGTATAACATTACCATATCTCAATATGGAAATTTTACGATTTTTAACTGTACATTATATGGAACAGAACTTTGCATAAATAGTGCCATAAAGGGATACCACCTTGTCTCTAAAAGGACTAAGTTCGGGTGTAACCGAATCTTTTCTCGGTATTTATGTGGCCCAAAAGTTGTGAGATTCTGTAAGGATGTGTGAAAAATCTCAGATCGATATCTCAAAAACGGATTTAGCTAATCGACTCAGCTCGTCATGCTGATCATTTATATTTAAGTAAGTACACTTAAGGTCAAAAAAAACGCCGACGGCAACACTTTTCCTGTTACGACGCTTTTCTCCTCATTTGAAATGCGTAACGGAACTTTTTCGTTTCCTTTATTAGTGTTGCTTTAATTAGATTTCTTTTTGTAATATTTCGTACCGGTGAATATATTAAGTGCCCAGCAATCGGTGTGAAAACAACGAAAGCCAACAAAAAATGGTATTATCCGAAAAACAAAAAGTTGATATAATTGCGTATAAGCGGCAAAACTTATCGAATGTCGAAATTTCGGGTATGGTTCACTGCAATGAATCTTCCGTAAGACGATTCTGGAAGAAATATTTGGAAACGGAGAGCTTATCACCCCGTCCAGGAAGTGGGCGTCCAAGAAAAACAACTGAGCGTGACGTTAGAGATATCGTCAAGATAGCTCTTCGTGACCGATTTAAAACTGCTCCAGAAATTGCTGCGGAATTAAAGAATGGTCATAACATGGAGATTAGCACCTCAACTGTGCAGCGTCGCTTGAGAGAAGTAGATTTATTGGCTCACAGACCCGCTAAAAAGCCTCTTCTCACAGCGAAAATGCGTTCCACCCGTTTAAACTGGTGTCTGGAAAGGAGAAATTGGACCACCAAGGATTGGGCACAAGTCATCTTTTCAGACGAGTGCAAAATAAATCTTTTTAGCTCAGATGCAGGATGCGTAGTGCGCCGCAGAAAAAATGAAAGATTTAGTCACAACTAGTACACAGAGTACGGTGAAGCATACCCCATACATAATGGTCTGGGGAGCGATAACCAGTTATGGAGTTGGAAAAATTGTTTTTATCGAACACTACGTTAACTCTTCTGTCTACATTGAAATCATTAAACAAGGTGTTATGCCAACGATTGAGCAGCTGTCAGAGCACGAAACAAAAATTATATTTCAGGACGATTCTGCACCTTGTCACCGGTCGAAGTTGGTAGGTTTACCATCGAATCTAGAATTTTTAACTAATTTCTTTTAACAAAATTATAATAACACAACAATAATCTTTTTATAGGTAAAGGAATATAAGACTCTTTTGGGAATTGACTCACTGGTATGGCCGGGAAATAGTCCGGACCTGAATCCCATTGAAAACATGTGGTCAATTTTAAAAAGAAAAATACGCCAGCAGAAGCCGACTAACATCAATACTTTAAAGAAAGTAATCGAAACTACTTGGTATGATGATGTTTCAACAGAAATTGTTAAAAAACTGTGTGAGAGCATGACATCCCGAGTAGAATGTGTCATAAAAGCAAGAGGAGGTCATACCCGCTATTGAATTCGCTTAAAACATTTTTATCTTAATGAATATTTTTAAAAGCTTATTAATTCGCTAATAAACTAATAAATCAAGCATATAAATGTACATGTTTTTAATACAACCACCGATATTTGCCATATAAATGGGGGAATTCGTATTGACCAAAATGGGCATTTTCATGTGTTACACATAAGTTCCGTATTATTTTTGTTGTTGTTGGATGAATAGCCTTAAAACTGATAACAGCTTATGGGAGGAGAACATATATAATCATTTAGTAGCATATATAATCATTTAGTAGCAGCTTAATGCAAACGGACCTTGCTTTTATACTACAAATACTATTACCATTGGTAATACACAAATCGGCGTTTTTTTTTGACTTTAAGTGTATATACTCTACAGGTTTGTGATATTTTCTGCTGGATATAATAAATATATATAGTACTATATTTTAATGCAGAAAATATATAAAAGCGGTCCACAAATTATCACAGCTCCTATATACCACTTGTAAATAATAATTTTCCTTATTATAGCAAACTTTGTTCCGAATGTGCAATTCATTCTAACCTATAGTATAGTTTAACGGAGAGTATTTATATCCCTTATTATACGTTCACTTAAAGTTACTGATATTTAACCCGAATCACCCTACGTAAATTTTTTGCGGAACTTTGAAAAGATTTTTTTTTTTTGCGGTATCCTTTTGGGTAAACTAAAAAAACTGTAGCATTAGATTTTATGTCCTAGACCCAGGGTCCTTGAAATGTCCTGTTGCCATATGGCAACGCTAGGTAAGCTGGGCCACTGGTTTACATATATGTAGAAAATAATTCCGCAACCCCCAAAAATCAAACTTCAAAACAAAAATTTTTAATTCACTTTATTATATATCATTAAAAAATCAAACTAATGAATTCATTTTATTAAATATCATTGAGATGATACAAAATTTTATTGAAAAATCCTGGTTTTTCACATTTTTATATGATATGCTTCGAAGCAAGGCAAACAAACTCCAACATCGCATTTTTTGCAGGCTGTTCGCAGATGGACTTGCATACATCACCTGCTCATCGCCTCTTATTTCCAATTGCAACCACAAGTTGATCAATTCTGTCATAGCGCAGGACATTCGTTACGGATTCAATTCGTTTATTTGAGGTTTTTTGGAACTTTTTCAGTTCGACGCCGTTGTGCTTGCAGTAGTAAATGGCTACTTCTCTCTTAAAATCTTTAAATGACTTATTTTCATTAGCGGATCTGCAAAGAAGCCAGCTGTTTTGCAAGCTTGCATCAATAAGCCAAGTAAAAATGGAATGCCACCATTTTTTTCCCAAGGTTTTGCGGTGGCTTGCAACATTTTAGTCAAATCGATCCACACCCGACATAAATTTGTTGTATTGAGTTACAACGCACGGAGGTGGAACTGGTATTTTCCTACGCATGTCTCTACTGTAGCGAGATGCTGTGGATTTTGGTTCGCCACTAAAACATGTCGATGCAAGGCAGACTACCGAGTTATCTACCCATTTATTCAGATAAATTGACTCTTCTTTGATTTCTACGCTTTTGTGATATCCTCTTTGCTGTTTACGTAAATCCTTCTTTTGTGGAATAGGGCAACTTTTTGGAATTCTGTTTTCTCGAATTGTACCGGTAACCTCTTTTTTTCAAATAAATCAACAATGGTATTCCAGTGAAAAGATTGTAGAAGTAAAAGGATAAGGATAGGGAAGTTCTTGCACCTCTTCCGAAAATTCGTCAATCATACACAAGAGTGGAGCTGCGCAAGTGCCAAAGCGTTCTTCATATTTAGGATTCACCCTCGGATTCTTGCCTTGGTATATTTCAAAATTGATCATATATCCTCTAGGAGTGCAAAGAGATCAAGCTTCGTATCCGAAACGAATTGGCTTTCCTTTTATGAACTTTTTACATCCATGGCGACCGAAATATGCAATCATACTTTCAAACATTCATATACATTCGTCATATGAGAGATTTTGTTCTGGGTGAAAGTTTTCAGTCATTTTGGCCTTTATATGGTCAGTTAGAGGGCGTAGTTTCCAAAGAGTGTCAAATATAGTTGATTTCCTCAAAGCGGTTCCTTCGCATAGCATTGAAGACCATAACGTTTTGAACATCATCATCGCAGCTCCACATGTCTCGAAAGACTCCTGTAGAAGTGCAGCCAGTTACTATCAAAATTGCGATGAACACACGTAACTCTGGAAAATTTAGTGTTAAATATAAATATCATAACATCAAAATAGAGATTACATCGTCATAACCATCTATAGTAAGTTCTTCGTATCGTTTCTGATGATGCGTAGCGTACAATTTCGAACATTTGCAAATATGTTCAAGCAAGTCATCGCTGCAAAATTTCTCAAAAAGTTGATGAGGTCTAAGATCCCGACAATTTTCGAAATTTGTTCCAGGGAATATGGGAAGGACTGGTAATGAATTAGCGGTTTGCCCAGTATATTTGCTGTCTTTGTTAGCTGGTGGAAGTGGTACCCCAATATTTGATTGAATTGGGCGACAAATTTTCTTGGACGAGCTCGGCAAACAATCGTCTAAAGTATAGTCATAAGGTTCCCGTCATCGACATCCTCTAGATTACAGTCGTTAGTTTTCATTCCCGTACTATTTTCAAATACAATTTCACATCCGGCTTTAAGTTGTGCTGGGCATACAGTGCCTGGATATTAGTAGGAACATCCTTTTCATCATCAGAACACAATTCCTCTAAAAAATCCAAAGCTTCTTGCAACGTTAGATATACCAGTGGCCTAACCTGCCTGGCGTTGCCATATGGACACATGCACAGAAAAATGCAAAAAAAATGTATTCAAATATAATTTTTTTAGAAAAAAATCATTGAGAGTTATTTTATATTCCAATCACTACACAAAAATATAACTATCATAGCCCGACCGCGCGAATCTTCGATACCTTAGATATACTTACTTTTTCATTTCACGTTTTTCCCCACTCCACATTTTTTATACACTTTGCAATGCACTCACGACCACGAACCAAATATAACTGACAAGCAAATGAATGCTGCCGAAAGCGCGATCAATTACGCAACAGCCACGTGCTAACAGATAACGGTATCTGCATTCTTTGGAATTTCGTGGACATATTAAGCAAGACTATCGCGCGTTGCCATATGGCAACCACAGGGTGATTTGGGTTAACGTATTGATCGATTCATATGACCAACCGGAAATTTGAAATGTGCCCAAAAAAGATGACATTGTATTTATTTTGAAAATTCTTTATTTATTCTTCCAAATCAATTTCATCCCCTTCAAAGTAATCCCCTCCCGATGCAATGCACTTATGCCAACGGATTTTCCAATCTTCGAAAAACTGGTTGTAGTCATTTTCCGGGATAGCCTTCAGTTCCGTCTTTGCTGCGGCTTGAATCTCCTCTATCGTATAAAAACGGTGTCCTCGGAGCGGTCTTTTGAGCTTGGTGAACAGCCAGAAGTCGCACGGTATCAGATCAGGTGAATACGGTGGTTGCGGAACGATATGGGTTGTGTTTTTGGCGAAATGTTCACGAATTACGAGGGCTGTATGGGATGGTGCATTATCGTGGTGTAAAAACCAGGAATTGTCTTTCCACAATTCCGGCCTTTTTAGGCGGATAGCGTTACGCAAACGGCGTACAACGTTCAAATAATATTCCTTGTTGACTGTTTGACCGGTTGGAAGGAATTCATAATACACAACACCACGATAATCGAAGAAAACAGTCAACATGACCTTGATTTTTGAGCGACTTTGGCGCGATTTTTTTAGTCTCGGCTCTCTTTTGGCACGATATCCGCCCGATTGATCGGTTGTTTTGGTGTCGTGAGCATAGATCCAAATCTCATCGCCAGTTATAGTGCATTTCATGACACCCTGGTAGTCGAAAAGCATCGTTTCACACACCTCAACGCGACGCCTTTTTTCCAAAAAATTCAATGTTGATATTGGCTGAGCCTTTCGATATGCCAACTTCATCAGCAAGGTCTCTAATTGTTAATCGACGGTTTTTCAACACCAAATCTTTGATTTGTTAAACGTGAGCTTCGTCGGTTGAGATTGATGGTCGCCCTGGACGCTCTTCGTCTTCGACACGTTCACGGCCGGCTTGGAACTCACTATACCACTTGTAAAAATTTTTTTAGACATAGCCTCATCACCAAAGGATTTCCTCAACGTATCCGCAGCAGAAAATTTAATGCAAATTCTTTGCTCAATAAATTTTGACATCGCCAAAATCGAAAAACTCACTTTTAGCAGCTTACAAAACGACACGTATCTCAAACACTAATGAATATTTTGACATGAAATTTTACATAAATGTGACTGACAGTACTACCAACCTAAAAAAAAATAATTCTCCAAATCCTTCGACGCGCGCAGTTTAAATTCAAATGTCATCTTATTTTTTGGGCACTAGGGTGGTAGTAGTGATAGCATCAATAAGATCACTTACTGAGCAATATATTAGATACAAAGTTATCTCGTATATTAGATATTTCCATGCTAGGGGAAGTATTTACCTGATTTTAACTTTTCTTATTTCTTAGTTTCATCTCGATAACTTTGATACTGACCAATATACATATACGGTATAAAATCAACCTGAAGTTTGAAAATCTGCTTTTTGGCAAAACGACACCCTATTATTTCGAAAAATTCGATTTGAAGATATTTGCCGTTATTTTCAGCAAAATATCAGTTAAAGGCATTGAGGCCAACATACTCGTAAACATTATTGAAAATGTATGGTCCGACTTCACCATTTTTTAAACGTGCCCAACAACATTCTTTATAGAAATTTCTATATACGATATCTTCTTTATTATTCGGTTTCTACATTGTAAAGTAAAATCGTCAGATGGAAATTAAAATTATGATATAAGGAAGTAGGCGTGGTTGTTGTTCGAATTCATCCCTTTTTATAATGTAACATACTAATGCCAATGCACCGAATGTGGTACAAATGCGGTTTTGTGGATCTGTTGCCCAATACCGAACTTGTTATGATGCGATGTCTCGTTATCCTAATCATTTATAAATATAAAATTTCTTGTGGATGTTCTGTTACGATTTTTCTAAAGTAACTCATTATTATCCGCTTTTTTATCTCTTTTTCCCTTAACAATCTTTGATTTGGACATTTTTTTTTTACCAATACTTGTTTTTTTGGGTGCCATTTTTTATTTATTACAATGATTCTGTGAAGATACTCGTACATGATTGGTGAAGAAATATGTATGTATATATTTATATTCTTTAAAAATGAAACACGATCTTCAGTGTCACATTCAGAACTGGTTTATTTTATATTATCACTAAGCATAAATAACATAGAGCTTATTCTAATTTCTCTTATTATTAAATATTATACTGTCACGATAAGTTCTCTTAATACTCTAATTTCTCTTAAAACTAAGGTAGTATTAGTTATATGTAAATGGGTTCTTACATTACTATATATGTATTATATAGGCGATATGGAGGCTTACATTACTCCTCCGCGGCCAGAATAAGCAGTCCCTGCGTATTCAAAAAATATCCAATATTTAAATAAGTTTAATGTTTCTCTAAACTTTATTTAGATATTTCGTTTTACTTGCGTTTTATATATTTTTTTAAATTGTTTATTATTGGATACTAAGTAATTTCCTTCTTGCTTAAAATTTAAAATTTTTTTATATTTAGGTTTTGATTTGCTTACTCTATTATTATTTACAATGTTGTTTGCAAAACTGTCCGTTTCTACCCTATTAGTTTTTTGGTTTAACACATTTATTCTCTTAGATTTTCTCTCATGTACCATTTTGGTAAGTTTAGATATATCTTCTTGTGAAATTATATTATTTAAAAGATCTATTGGTCGATATTTGGTAGTACTATGAATAGTGTTGTTGTATGCTACTATTGCTTTATATACATTTTCCATGATATCATCTTTATTATTAGGATCTGCATTGAAAAGTCGAATGTGTTCGTTTAGAGTACCATGTAATCTTTCTACGTCCGCATTACCAGTTTTCAAATAAGCTGTTGTTGTGTGGAAGTTTATCTGTTGGTCCTTTAAAAATTCCCTAACTACAGCAGTATCTAGCTCATTGTCGAAAACTATTAACTTTGGTTTACCTAAATATTGTATTCTCTGCTTGAGTGCCTTCAGTATCGATACCCAGGTCCTGTCTTCCAGGTTGTAAGCAGTTGCGTATTTCGTAAGTTTATCTATGCTTGTAAGATACATCGTGCCGCGTTGTGGATACCATATATCAAAATGAACGATATCATTGTGCCTTTCTGGTGTAGATGTAATGTTAAAGCTATGCTTTATTGGGGTCCTATCGAATTTCGCAAGTTTACATATTTCGCAACTGTTAATGTATTTTTGTATTTCTTTCTGCAACTTAGGGTAGTAGTAAACTCTTCTCAATTCTTCATAAACTTCGTTAATACCTCTATGATTATTTTTAATGTGCGTATTTTGTATTAATTGTAAAAGCTTTTCTCTATCAATTATATCTTCTAAGATTGAATGTGCTTTTAACACCTTTAAGCTTTTGTTTCTCGCAAAATATTTAATATACAAAGATTGGAATTCTTTGTATAATTCAATATTTTGGCAATAAACTACTGCAAGTCCTTTCGCAGGTAGTTTTTCTCGCAGGAAATCCAAAAGGGCATCATTGTTTGTTACTTTTAAGCAGTGTCGAATTTTAGTTTTGAACATAATTTTTGTTGAACAAGAATTCGTATTTGAATTTTGAATAAATAATTGATTTTTAAATAAATTAATTGGTTGTTCGGTTATTTTAATGTAGTCAGTACCATCGCTTTCTGCGCTATGTACTGTGTTAACATCTTCATCGAATAATTCATTTAGATTAATTACTATTTCACTATTTAATGATTCATAATTTAACCTACTTAGGCCGTCTGCGATTACGTTTTCTTTTCCTTTTATATAACTAATATCAAAATCGAACTCATTTAGCTTAATTTTCCATCTTTGGATTTTAGCATTTGGTTCTTTTATATTGTGAAGCCAAACTAATGGACGGTGGTCTGTTTTGATTACAAACCTACGACCGAAAAGATATGGGCGAAAATATTTCGTTGCCCACACTATGGCTAATAACTCCTTTTCAATTGTGCTGTAATTTTTTTCGTGACCGTTTAAAGTACGGCTGGCAAAAGAAACAGCTTTATTTCCTTGCATAAGTGCGGCTCCTAATGCAAAATTACTGGCATCAGTAACAAGCGTAAAAGTTTTATTAAAATCAGGATGAATAAGAATAGGATCATTTTTAAGCAATATTTTTAATTTTTCAAAAGCCGCTATATAATCTTTATCACAAGTATTAACTTTTATTCCTTGTTTGAGGTATTTAATGAGATGGTGAGCTATTTTGGAGTAATCTTTAATAAATCGTCTGTAAAACCCAGTTATACCCAAAAATGATTTTATTTCTTTTTGTGTTTTAGGTAATAGTATTTTTTCTATGGTTTCAAGTTTCTTAGGGTTTGGTTTAATGCCTTCAGCAGTTACTAAATGACCCAAAAACTCAGTTTCTTTTGAGAGGAATTTACACTTGTCAACTTGTAATTTCAAATTGGCTTGACCCAAACGTTTCAAAATTTTGTCTATTGCTTCTAAATGTTCTTCTATACTAGTTGAAAAAATCAGAACGTCATCTAAATAAACTAAGCAGATTGAACCAATGTATTCTTTCAATACATGGTTAATCATACGTTGGAAAGTAGCCGGCGCATTACGAAGCCCAAATGGCATACGCACAAACTCGTAATGCCCAGTGGCTGTAGAAAAAGCTGTTTTTGAAATGTCATCGGGATGTACTTCTATCTGATGAAATCCCTTGGCTAAATCAAGAGTAGAGAAATATAAACACTTTCCTAGTTTGTCGAATATATCGTCAATATTTGGTATAGGAAATCTGTCTTCAACAGTAATATCGTTTAACTTTCGATAGTCAATTACTATACGCCATTTTTGTTCATTGGAAGAATCTAATTTTTTTGGAACTATCCATATTGGGCTATTATATGGACTACTTGAATGCCTAATTATGTTTTGTTTTAACATATTTTCAATCTGGTCATTAACTTCTGCTTTATGTACCTCAGGGTACCTATATAATTTGGAATACACTGGCATATCATGCTTCGTTAGAATTCTATGCTTTATTTCATTGGTAAAAGTTAAATTATCGTTCTTGTTGTAAAATACATGTTTATACTTTTTAATTATATTAGTTAATTTTTCCTTTTCATAGTTTTCGAGATGATCTGTTTGGATTTGAGATAATATATCAGGTTTTTCAATTTCGCAATTATAAAAGCAGTTATCTTTATAAGCTAATTCATTATAATCTTCTTCCTCTTTAGATAAACACATTGTTATTACAGCATTACTTGTAATTAATTGTCTACAAGGTATATTTATTATGCAGTTTAAATTTTGTAAAATATTATTGCCTATGAGTCCATCAAAATTTTCATTGAACGCGTATTCTAAAAATTCGCAATTATAATCTTTTATATTAAATTCACGAAATATGGGAAATTTGCAAAGTTTTGTAATTATTATCTCTCTACCTAATGCTTTTGCTACTACGTTTACATTTTGCTTCAAATTCGGATGACATATACCAGGGTTAATTATACTGAATTCAGCACCAGTATCAATTATAAATTTTAATTTTTTTATAGGATTATTAATTATTATATATGGAAGTTTTGATTGCCTGCTATTGGAAAATTTACGTTCGAATTTCCTATTTCCATTGGTTCGTCTTGTTGATTATTGTTTCTCATATTAGGTGGATTTTGACTTCTTAAAATCGGCTGTCTAAATTGGTAATCATAATTATTATTATTGGAATTTGGTTTATTTCTATTTGTGTTTTGTGAGTAATTGGTCCGCTTCGTTTGACTAGTAAAATTTGAATTTCCTAGGTTATCATTACATGGATTATAATTTGTATTAGAATAATGTGCATTTTGATATGGCAAATTTTGTTGGGTCTGAAAATGCTGATTATGTTTATTACTCATATTTGTAAAATTAAACGATTTCCTTTGAAAGGAATTGTTTTGGTTATTAGAATTATTGCTAAAGTTAGTTTTTATATTTGTATTCAAATAGTCTCTTTTTGCAGGTCCAAACTGTGTATAATTTTGGTGCCTTGCATCTAATATAATTTTAAATGCGTCTTCTAATGTTTCAGGATCTCTGGCGAATATCATAGTACGTGTTGGTTCAGGAAGATGGTCCCTAAAAGTCTTAAGTGAAATTCTGTTTACTTCTTCAGTCGTATAAGTAGTGTCGCCATGAGTTAAATTTCTATTATGTATTCTGTTTGCCAGTTTATTTATTTTAAAATAATAATTTTCAATTGTTCCATGTAATCTGCAAGTTTTTAATTCGTCCATTAAGTCATTACTACTGTATTTTTCGCCAAAATTTTTTGTTAAAATTTCTTTCAAAATGTGCCACGAATTTACGTTAGAGTGTCTGTGTATGGCTTCCCTAGTTTTGCCAACACATTTGTTTTTAATATACCCAAAAAGTATATTTTGATTAGTATTATCAAATTCTAGAATAGATGGGAGAATATTTTCAACCTGATCTATATAATCTGGCAACTGATTAGTATCATTGCCGTCAAAACTTTCGATATTTTTTATGCAACTTAAAACTAGGTTAAATCTACTTATTTGTAACGCTTCCATAGCTAAATATTTAATTCAATTTATGTGTGTGTAAAAGGGAAACTAATATATTGTTAAAAGAAGAAACGAGAGAAAGTACTAATAAATAAAATAAAATATATTTACATATGTATATATATATATATACTTATGTATATGTTTGTAAATCCTGTGTTCTTGCTGTTACTCTTGCTGCCTTGCTGGACGTTTGTTGCTGCTGTATTAAGCTCCAGTTGATTGCAGTTGTTGTTATTTTAGTTTCGCCAAATATTGACTTCTCTTTTGTTTTATGATTTCTCTGCTGCACTGAAAAGTTTTGTTGTTGTGTTTCTCTTTTGAAACGTCTTGGATAATATAGGCACCGTTTCAAAGAGATTTAAAGTTCCTTTCACCTTCACAGAGGTCGCAAATTCATAGTCATCCGCTTTTAACCGCGACTATCTGACCTTCATAGAGGACACAAGAACCGTTGCAGCCAGCTAGTTGTTTGTATTTTTCGATGAGTTCCTCTAATCCTCTTATTTGCACGTTTTATACTTTTCCTTATTTAGTTCGGTTTTTTTTTTTTTTTTTTTTATTTATTTTATTATTAATACGTTTTTTATTTTGTAATTGCTATTCTTTTATAATATATACTACTTCTTTGCTTATTTAGTGCTTTAATTGTTTTGCTCAGCACGATTTACGAAAATATTGTTTGATTTAAAGAACTAAATTTTTGCTCAGCGGCTAATTAGAAATGTTTCTCACATATTATTTTTGTTTTAAATTATTTTAGAGTGTTGCGTTTCGCGTTGGTTTTTGTTGTTTTTTTTTTTTCATCACGTGGTACTTTTTCGGTATTTTCTTCAGTGGTACTTTTTCCTCGTCGAGCTTGTCACGTCATGTGATCTTTATGCTGTCTTGTGGATCCCGTTTCTTTACCCAGGTATCACCTTGCTTGCCCTTGGAATAGCTGGAGGTCACCGTCAACCACACATTATAGGGAATTTATAAGTTTTATAAAAGTTATCAATTTAAAGAAAACCTATAACTTCCCACAAACTGTTAAGCTTATTTTATTTAATTTCACTGCTTTGACAATGTTTTAGTTTTAGTTTTTATACACTTTTTAAGCTTTTTTTTTTTTTTTTTTTTTGTTTTAGCACTGGTAGAATTGTTTTCCTCTTTTTTTGTTTTTGTTTTTAACTTTTATTCAAACACAAAAGTCTATTTATTTAAAAAAAATTTACGCATTTATAAATATATGTATTAAGAATTTTAAAATTTGACTCTGATCAAAAATATTATTCTTAATAAGAAGTTTTCCTCGTCGCCATTTATATTCTTTAAAAATGAAACACGATCTTCAGTGTCACATTCAGAACTGGTTTATTTTATATTATCACTAAGCATAAATAACATAGAGCTTATTCTAATTTCTCTTATTATTAAATATTATACTGTCACGATAAGTTCTCTTAATACTCTAATTTCTCTTAAAACTAAGGTAGTATTAGTTATATGTAAATGGGTTCTTACATTACTATATATGTATTATATAGGCGATATGGAGGCTTACATTACTATATAAGATTTTTCAAAAAAAAAGTAAAAGTTTTTAAAAATAATTAAACTACGACAAGTAAGGAAGGGCTAAGTTCGGGTGCAACCGAACGTTTTATACTCTTGCAACTTGCCGGTATCAATGCCGAAAGGTGGCAAGGTGTCAAATTACAAAGTTTCATTAAAATATTTAAAATTTTTCAAGTTACCGCTTGCTTAGGGACGTGTATTTGGATAATTTACATATAAGTTTATACACATGTATGTATGTATAACGTAATATCCATCTCAATTACTTTTAAGTGATACAAAAAACCGTTAGGTGAAAAAACTATTATACTCTTCAGTAACATGCTGCAAGAGTATAAAAATACTATTGGTGCATATATTAAAATAAAATAGAATTCCAATACAGTCCAATGTCGAAAGGAAAAAGGAGTAACGTTTTTTCTTAACTTATTTGGTGTTGCCAGAAGGTTAGTGTAATTGACGGATAGGTGGCGCTGATATACAGGACTACACTGTTTGACGAAATGAACTTGAAAATATAATAATGTGAAAATTAAATCTTACACTCACTTCATTTTAACAGTATGCAATAAAATTTAGATTCCTTCCATGAATACAAGTAATACTGAGGATTTTTCCTCCTTTTACGGAAAATGTATGTATTACACCGGCCAACGAATGCAAATTTTTTGAACGTTGTTGGTATTTGAGCCACAAATATCACCAATTTACACGAAAAACCTACATATTTGCCCTGTCACATCAGATTTTTACTAATTATGCGCAGGACTACATTCTAAAGTACTTAAATCTCGAACACAAAAAAAACCTGATGTGATACGATAAAATGAGGTATAATCGTGATCAGCACTACCAAATTAGTGGAAAAATAATCAGAACTTGAATAAGGAAAATGATGTCGGCCGATGTTATTATTTATCTTTTCGAGTGTCATATGTCCATAATATACGGTATGTTGTTTTTGGCTTTAAGTTGGTTTTAATTTTCAGCAAACAACTTTAATTTATGTTCATCATTTAACTGCACAAACATCACAGTTTTCAATAAAATTTGTCATAAGGTCAGGGAAAAACTTTCAGGAGTTAACAAAACATTACAAGCCACAAGTAAAGTGGGACCAAGTTGCAACTTGCAAGAATCAAAATCTGGCAATTTCTTTAAAGTGCTGACGAAACTTTATATTAAACAATGCGTTTTCACCTAAATGTGGGTGGTGCCACGTTCATCGTCCAATTGTAACGGTAGCTCCCATAAAGGCTATTTGTATCATCTCGGCTACCCTGTTGGTAGGGATAATAAAGAGATTTGTCGTTAGTAAATATCGTTACTATAGCTTCAGCGCTTTAGAAGATATGTACATTGAATTAATTAGTAGAAGACAAATTTCCACATTTTACATTATTTTAAACTACAGATACGAATGCGAATTCTTATACCAGCCTTATGCATACATCATTGTAGACCTTAGTTATGACAATTTATTGGTTTTCTATTAATGATGTTTTATGTTTGCGACAACGGTGCGATCACCCAACTGTAATTCCAACCTTATTTCAATTTCATCAAGGTATCTCAATCTTTGCCGGACAGACCGGATTTCAACTCATCTCGTCATCCTGATCATTTACATCTATATAACCTCATATCTAACTCGATAATTTTTAGGTGATACAAGCAACTGTTAGATAAGCAAAACTATTATACTCTGTAGCAACATATTGCAAAAGTATAAAATGTACTATATATCAACTAATGTAGACCCAGTGTTATAAGTTTACTTAATGTTCTTGATATTGGGTCGAAAAAGTCTTTTCGTATTTTGTCAATAGATGTTGTTGCAGTCTTATATCTCCAGTGCTACCAATCACATTGTGTTATACCATTTTCTTCATTTAAACAATAAAAATCAATTCGGGGAAGTTGAAAAAAAAATTACAGCTGCTCAAAACTGAGTGAAAATAATGAAGAAATTTGCTATATTTAAAAATTTTTGTATAAAAAAGGGAAGAATGCCACCCAAGCCACCAATGAAATTTGTGAAGTTTACGGAGACGATGGTGTATCAGTTCGTGTAGCACAACAATGGTTCGCTCGCGTCCCTTCTGGAAATTTCGATGTGAAAAATGCACCTCGCTCTGGTTGATCTATCGTTGAAAAAGTTGATGAAATTATGGAAAAGATTGAACATAATCGTCACATAAACAGCCATGACTTTGTCAAGACACTAAACATTCATCATCAATCGGTTTTAACCATTTAAAAACGGTGGTCGAAAAAACCAATATTGACGCCTCGAAATGTTATACTGAGTGTTTGATAGGATTGGAAAGGAATCATCCACTATGAGCTACTCCAGCCTGGTCGAGCGATTGATTCTACATTTTCCTGTCAACAACTGGTGCGATTGTAGCAAGTTATCAAAAAAACGGCCAGAATTGATCAACAGAAATGGCTTCGTCTTCCATTAGGACAGCGCTACACCATACAAATCTTTGATGACTCGGCAAAAAATGGGAGAGCTTGGCTGGGAAGTTTTGATGCATCCACCATATAGCTCTGACCTTGCACCATCGGATTATCATTTGTTTCGGACAATCCAGAACTCCCTTAATGGAGTAATGTCTGGAAGCCTATGATGGAATAATGTCTCTAGCGGAAAAATGGCTAAAGGTGGTCGACTAAACTTTGTTTCATTAAAGTTCATTATAAATATAAAAAAATAAGCTGAAGTTTGATTAGAAATACAAAAAGACTTTCTCGGCTACCCAATATATCTTATATGTTGGAGATAAGTATAAGGTCAAACGGAAGTTCGAAAATCTTACATATGTTGGGCTTGGTAAGTTACAGTCCGATTTTGATCATTTTGAAACGTTAGATGTCATATCTTAAGATATTTATATAAAGTTTTATCATTATAACTTCATCGGTGTTTAATTTTTAAAAAGTTTTATGAAGGAAATAGATCGAATTTAAAATTTTATTATATGAAGCTAAGGGTGGTTGCATTCCGATTTCGCCCATTTTAATGCTGTAAGATAGCAATACATATCAACATAATGTTGAATGAATTGAGTTGAAATTGCCACGCCTATTATTCAATTTTTGTATTAGCGCCCATAAAACTCTTGCGTACTATCTTATTTGTGAAATTCATTGCTTCTGAAATATTTCATTAGTGAATAATCGTTCTTTAGGTAGTTTTCAACACAACATGGCAAGCAAAAGTGGTTATTATCCGATTTCACCCATTTTCACACTGTCAAAGGTTGCTAAAAAAGTTTGTCCTGAGAAAATTGTGTTGAAATGACACATTGATTTCGGAGATATATGGTACATATACATTAAGGGATCATGTGAGGGTGACCCTCCTAAAAATCAGCGATTTTCGCGATTTTTTTTTAATGTTGAAATTAACTAATCGATCCGTTTTTTTTAAATAAATTGTTGAAACACGTAAAAAAAGGTCCTGTACTATGTCCACGATTGCGGCTGCAATTTTGGTCAATAACAAAAGTTTCAAAAGGATTAATAATATGTAGGAAAGTCGCTACGCTGGCTAGGTCATGTTGTCCGGATGGACGAAAACACTCCAGCTCTGAAAGTATTCGACGAAAGTACCCCCCGGGGGTGAAGCAGAAAGAAGGAGGGAAAAAGGGACCCCTGGCGCGCGGTTGTTAACTCGGCTATAATCGCGTAAGCGGTGTCTACGCCAATTAAGAAGAAGAAGGAAAGTCGCTATCGCTCTAAGGAAGCTTGTTTTGTTCTTTTTTTTTTTAATTTGTCAAAATGGCAACTGTTTGAACAAAAATTATCGAATTTTGCCACTTTTTCGTAGAAAAAATAGGAAGATTTCAAAATAAAAATTGAAGCTTTCATAGTGCGATAGGAAATGATGTTAAGAATGTTATTTTTTAATTAGAATTAGGAATCGTCAAAAATCTTCCTTTGAGAATGGAAACCGTTTTGAAAAACACCATTCCGAGAAAAACGCGCCTAAAGTTTGGAGTCGCTATGTTCCCCACTCTATTCCCTTTCTAAAAGAAATACTGTAGCGACCGTAATAATTTGAATTTCGATTTCAAAATTTAAGAGAATGTGTATTATAGTGTGTACTATCCGATAATTCGATTTCTCGAAAATGTCACACTGAGATGATCCCTTAAACCAATCAGAGATGGGGTCATGACCTCTTTTTAAAATCACTGCGAGACTTTCAATTGCAGCTGAGACATAGCATTCTTTTTTTTTTTTGTTGAATGCCATCTGAAATACCTTCTTTAGGTGCCAAAGAACAAATGTAGTTCAAATCGATTAATGAATCCATAGTAGAAAGAACGTTGGGGGATGCATGTGTACGTATTGCGAAGTTTTTTAAGTTTTTGCTGGTTTCCATAAGAATAAAACACACGCAAAAAGTGAAATAAGCCACACCAAAATCCATGTTAATAATTACTACCCAGTGATGTTGTTTCTCTGCAGTCAGGTGTTCTCGTGCTTCCTCCTAACATTTATTAAGCATTGATGGCTTTAAACTAATAGTATTTTTTCCTCCCTACGGTAATTTTTAGTTTTGATTAATATGTTCAGAGTACAGCTTAACATTACAGGGGTTAAAGAATGTAATTAACATTGCAGGGATTTGTAAAATGTTAAACAATACATTTCTGTTAAAAGTAACAGACATGTATACGTATAGGTATGAACATAACAGAGATGCATACATAACATACGAATACACATACATAGTTTATATCTAAAAACATGGATGATGGATGAACCTATTACAACAAAAATTAACTATTATTAAGGCTTTCCGTATTTTGACTTAAATAAATGAAATGATAAAGAATTTTTAGGTAAGTTGAGTAATATCGATACAATTTTTTAATAAAAACCCGAGTAAATAACTAGTACGTTTATGTACACACTTCCATGTCATATACCTAATGTAGAGAGAATAACGTTTCTCAGGCGTATTCAAACAATTACTTTTTCAATTTTGATGTTACTAAAATGTTATCTTTACTTACGTAATGTATTTTCAAAGTATAATTTATGTATGTATGTAAATATAAATAATTCCAAACTAAATTTTTCAATATTCATATTCTTGTGATGTCGAAAGACTATGGCTAAAATTTTAAAAACATCTAAATTATTATTCATAATTTGTCAACATTTATTAATAGTAAATTTTTTTACACTTTTTAGACATTTTAAAAAAGTTCTTATTTTGCATTCGTTATTCCAGATTGAATAGATAGAATTGTGCTGATAGGGTTTCTTTCACAACACTCGTTGTTTTTATTAACAGGACCTTAAGCTTTAATCCTAGAATTATGCATTTTGTCTGTGGCAGCCGCTAAGGTTAGACGTGACTTTATGAGCTTGTCACTTTTCATTTGTTAAAAAAAAAAAATTGATCAAATAATTTGTCTATGAATTCTTTGGCAAAAACTATAGTGCCAAAGCCTCCATATTTGCTTTTTTTCTAAAATTTGAAAACATAAATGAAAATCGGTGAAAGAACTAAAGTTATCGCAAAGAGTTTGAGAATTGTTTCGAGAATTGGAGGAAGCGCTGGAATAAGTGATTAATATCGGGGACTATGACTTGAAGACGACAACATTAAGATAGACATATGATTAACTATTTTTCTTAAGAGACGAATATTCCCGATATTTTTATACCCTGAACAGGGTATATTAAGTTTGTCACGAAGTTTGTAACACCCGGAGACCCTATAAAGTATATATATAAATGATCAGTATGTTGAGCTAAGTCAATTTAGCCATGTCCGTCTGTCTGTATATATACGAAACCCCAGTTTAAGATATCGTTTTGAAATTTTGCTAACGCCATTTTTCTTCAAGAAACTACTCATTTGTCGGAACTGCCGATGCCGGACCACTATAGCATATACATAGCTGCCATACAAACTGAACGATCGGAATCAAGTTCTTCTATGGAAAACTTTCACATTTGGCAATATAATTTCAAAGCAACAATGTAATCTCCGAAGAAATTGTTCAGATCGGATTAAGCTTCCATACAAACTGGGCACATAGTTACTAAAAGAGATGCACCTGTGAAGGGTATATTAGCATCGGTGCAGCCATAGTTAACGTTTTTTTTTGTTTAAACTCATCTCGTATCTCTTTTATTCGGTAGAAATTTTCATAAAAATCTTTAGTTTTTTAATACTGAGTTAAATTATAATATGGGCATAAAGTTCTGGAAGAAGAAATAGTACATAGAATGACAAAATATTAAAGCAATCATTTTTGCTCCTGCTTCCCCTAAATAGTAACTGGCGACAATGATGGATATGTCTGAAATAGAAAACTCGATATTTGTTTCGTTCCGGTGTTTTTTGGAGTGCGTTTGCAAAAAATATATTCGCTACTTTATGAAGAAAATGAGGGCAAGGCTTACTTTACAATTATTATGAAAATTTGACAATTTGCTTCGTTTATAACGTTGCGTACCACAAACTTGTCTCCAACATTCGAGTCGACGGCCGGAGATCTCACTAGTCGTACAGAATAGGAAGGCATTGTAAAAAGACACCTTGATTTCTTCAGTAAACATAATTACTATCAGTTAGAGGGGATATATGTACATATGTCGAATTTCCCGCTCAGGTGGTGTTAATTGATTTATGTAATAACATTTAGAAATATTTCAGCTTCTCTTAACATACCCTCGCTTTGAAGTCAGACAATCGCTTACTAATTTATTGCATTGAAACCAGCATTTTTTGTTTGCTCTCTTCTTATCTTGAGCTATTGTGTGCATACAGTGGCAAAATCATCTGTAAATAAATGTAGCAAAAGCTAAGCTGGCAAGACTACAGTCTGTGAATAGATATCCACTACTGCTAGAGCCCTGATTTGCTGTTAACTATTTGGTGTTCATTTGTATTTTTGTATTCGTATTTTGTAGCAGTTTGTTTTTCCTATTGTGAGAAAATTTATTCAGACTAAAAATTTGATTCGAACGAATATCTACCACCGTTTGTAGCGTTAACATTTGTTATGCTCATCGTTGCCGCTCTCTACCTAGCAGATTCCACACCATTGGCTGAGCGCGACGAGGTCAGACATGTGGTGAACAGCAGCTCGATATAATACTTCAGTTGTTAATTAAACGCCGAAGTTAAAGGGTCTCTGTAGGCAAGTATTAGTGACACTGCGTCATTCTGCGCAATGCCGTCGCAAACTATTGTGGATATTACAGAAGTGTCCTCATCCAGGGTTGGATATTGAAGCTGATACCTCACTAATAACTCTTTCTTCAGTAAAGTGTGATTTTCTACTAGCTTTTGCGGAGTTTAATTAAAAATTGTATAATATTAAAAAATAATTCTATTTTGAAAGCATTGGAAATACTTATAAAAATTTCCTGCAAATAGAGAAAATCGTTTAAGCAGCACAAAATAGATTTATGGGGAATAAAACGGATACCAAAATTTGGTAAGTACAGTCTTGGGAATAGTATTAAAGATATATATACATACATATGTATTTATGTATGTATGTATATTTAGAAAGATAGCAATAAAAACTGAAAAATCTTAAAAATTGTGTCGAAAATCGCTGACAATAAAAAACGCCTGCGATTATTGCGCAGACGCGCCCCATACCATTGTTTGCTTGCCTTGGTTTCCAATGGGCTCTTCACCTACAAACAAGCTACATATACATACATACAAGGACTAATTTGCAAATTAATTGATGCGTGTAAGTGAAATTTTGAACATTTTCAAAGAGCTACTAGAATATAATACCACATTGCCATGCAAATGGAATTCATGTTGGTTCTTATTTAAAAAACTATAATTCTGAAAATATGTGTCGCGTGTGAGAAACACACCAATTTGCCGCTACAACAGTCTAGCGACAACAGTTCTATTTCACCCCTGCATTGTTCTTGCGTGTGTTTAACTTTCAGCAAGTAAAAGCTTTTCATCCACTTTTGTTCTATGAGCCCAGAGCGAAGAGGGACAAAACAGCAGGAGAGAGTCCACCACCTCCGTTGATATTTGCAAATGCCGTTTACTGTCGAATTGCTGCCGATATTTAAAGTTGCATTGCTATTAACACCTTAGTAAAGAGACAAGCAACAATTAACTAACTAACAATTACATTATTACTTCTAACGCTTTATAAATATCTGAACAGAAGGAAACTGAATTGCAATCCACCCTTAAATTAACTTATTCCCATCCATAAGCGCCAATGATGACACTTGTCTGACTCTCAAGTATTAATTCATCATTTAGGTATACTAAAATCTTAACAGAGGAGCCAAAAAGTTGAATGTAATAATGATAAAGCTACCGATAACGGATAACAGTGAACGTGTCGTCCCTTGTGGAACTTGAAAAACACTCCTTTTATCCAGACATAGTTCCAATCCATTTCACCGTGCTTAAACATAGCTGAGCCATAAGATCTCTCGCTCTCCCCTATCGAACGACAAGCGAGCAAATGTTAGCTAATAAGGTTTTGCAACCCCACCACCGTCATTCGGAGGCAATGAACAGGGTATTTTTTCCACAAGGCTTGCTTACCTGCCTGACTGGCAGGCTGTCTAGAGTTGTTCATGTGTGCATAAAAGGAGCTCTTGGACCTTATATATGTATGTGTGCGCGTGAAAAAAAGCATTCACTACAGTACGGGTGCTTGTGTGCAACATGGCGGCCGAATTCGTGTAATTGTGTATGTGGCTTCCAATTTTAAGGAAGGTCATACAAGAAAATGTATCTGTATTGTATATGTGGAAAACGTTCGGTGTATTTAACTAAGCGCTATTTAATAGTTGAAATATTTTTATTCTTATTTGACGCCATTCTAAAACTGTGAATATGTATCGAAATACATAATTTGATTTGCCAAAATTTAAACTTAAACTTTGGATACAGTTAATATATTCTAACTAACTAACCCAATCATTTAATAAATTTTAAAGTTGTTCAATGATTGCATCCCGCCATACCATATACGCTATAGCACTCTCATTTTTCTGCCTACATACATACATATGTACATATGTATGTAAATATTTTTCTCCACTATAGGACTAAATCAGTAGAAACTTAAATGTTAATAACTTTAAATTTTGCCTTTTTTATCGTATTTATTGTATATTATGAATACAATTTTTATGATTTAGAGTTTTTCTTCAATAATTCCTTTTATTTTTAATTATTTTAGAAGTAAACATCTACTAAAATTCTTTCCTTCTGATTAATTCCCATCAATGACAGTTAACTGATTCCAAAGCAATCTTCATTTGGATGTGCGTCGAATAACATCGTCGGTATTTTTATTGTGTTTTGCGATATATTAAGAAGAGGAGGTAAAAATGTCAAGCTTTCATAGAAGTTATTATGAAAAAATTTCGATTTTTATATTGTGGGGCAGTTTTCTGACATTTATATATCAATTTTTACTTTCTTACCAGCAACAGCTTATTTTGTTTAAAATAAATTAATATAGTAAAATGAAGTGATTTTATTTTAGTTATAATTAATTATTGTTAAATATCATCTATTATTAAAAGTTAGGAAGCGGTATTAAAATGGAATTTTTTATTTGTTCAAGTCAAATGTAGCTTCACATTAAGAGCAACAATGAAATCATTTCTTACAAATGTAGGTTAAAATTTAAATTATGTCTGCATTTAATTTTTTTACTGCTTCTATCCCGCTATTCACTTTCGTTAAGCCTTTGTTGTTATACATACATACTTATATGCCAAAAATCTTTGCTCAAATTATTTTATTTTTTTACTTGCTTTAGATGAAAACAAATGTATGTATGTATATAAAAAGTTTACTAGTGGCGGAGAATATTAACCTAAATTTTGGTATTGTCGAATACACACTCAAGATCAAAACTGACCCAGACGGGTCCATTTAATTTGCGCGCGCAAGCCGAATCATTAAATATTTATTTCCTATATTGATACAACATTTTTTATGTTGGAGTCAGGTTTGATCTCCATCTCACACTAACCAATTGGTGTTTTTGGCAGCTGTTTGCTTACGACACGAAAAGTTTGTTTTAGCTGATTCATTCCAAAGAATTCCATATTACTTAATTTGTATACTTTGTTGCGTTGTGGCTATCACAACTCAGGCACATATATTATGAGTTCAATTTAAAGGAGTAAATTTAAAACACTCGTATCACCAGAAAATAGAACATATTTCAAATGAAATTATATACAAAACTAATAAACACAGTCGAAATTTTTTTTATTTATTGAAACCAAGAATATTTAATAAATTAAAAAGTCTGACAATAAAACAAACTTATATTATAAGAATATCACCTTACGGCAGTCCTCATTGCCGAGCTTTTCCCATAACTGGACAAATTTCATGAAGCCGACGTTTTCACTATTATTTTCATACACAAGCAATTCCTATAACTTGACATGAGTACGTTCTAATGACCGGACGCGAACACTAATTTCGGAATATTTCGTTCAAATTATCTCCGATAAACGGACAAGATTTCATAAAATTTGTCAGCGGAATCATGTACAATTTATACATTTTCTTCTTCTTCAAATTCTAATTAAGTTTTTGGTTTTTGGACAGTTATTTTTAAGAATAATACGTGAAATGATCATAGCAAGGAAATTGACTTGCGGTGGCTCAACGGAAACTAATAGCTCGCATGATTAATTCAATAGAAATACAGTTCTGATTAGCTGCTTCTGAATCTAAGAATATCTTCGTTTTTACCAAACCCCTTATATGGGCAGCTGCCCTGGCCGGTCAAAAAACTGCAACGGTGGGTGTCCGTTTAAAAAGACTTTTGATGCATTAATATAAATATTTTTTTATGTTATTATTGATTTTAATTCCAACATAAATAATAATTTAATTTAAAAACTTCTTGGAGCCATTATTATTTTCTAATAGAAGTAATGTCCCAAAACATTTTATGTTTAAAAAGCATTTTATTTCTCCCTTTATACTTAAATTTAGTTCACAGCACAGATATATGTATGTATATTTCAACGGAAATTTTTGTCAATTCCTCCCTTTTTCGAATATTTCCACATCTTGTTATTCAGTTGATTATCATAGTGATACAAAGTCGGGCAATCAACATTTTTTCGAAAACTACAAATGTAGTTCAAAGAGGAACTGCCTAAAATATGGAGGAATAAAAACAAAACTATGCTCAGTCGGAGGCAAAAGTCAACTGTTCATTTATTGTTGGCGGTCGCATTTGCGCGCACACGCCGGTACAATGCCTGACAACGTTCGTATCCGCATGTGCATTCTGTTTTTCACGTTCCACGAATATATCTGCTTTATAACCTTGCCACTCGCGCAATGTTTAACAACAATAACAAACCGGCATACAAACTTATCATGCGGCAATAACCTTCATGCGATTTTCGGTTTGCGAGAGCGGTCTATGTTGCAAAGATTACCTGTTCTCTGCATTGTTTTCAGTATTACCTTCGCAACATCTATGCTTTGACGGGGCCCAAGTCAATTGTATTTGCATCATTAAGGTGGGCAAACTAAAATATTTCCCATATATCGATGGTATACAATGCATATTATTTTTCGCAGCTTTCGGAATTTTATTGTCAAAATAATTACTATTTCACACTTAAAACTTTTAAATTTACATTAGGGATCAAGCTTTAACATATACCCTTAATTGAACCAAGCGTTTCAGTTTTATTGTATTATTTTTACTTACTTGCGGAAGTGTCGTTGATTCAATTTACATTTTTTTTTATATTAAAAACTAATATGAACCTAACCTAATTTTTGTCATTTCTATGCTCAAGACCGATTTTTGTTCGGCCATGATTTCGAATTCTTAAAAGGGGGTAGTTTGTCTTACAATAATATTCTTTACACGAGCAAATTCTTATCTTTATTAAGGCACAATTTTATTTTACATTTACATTTATAAAATGTTAACTTCGGTTGCACCGAAGCTAAAAACCCTTCACAGGTGCATTTCTGTTAGTAACTATGTGTTCAGTTTGGAAGCTATATGCTATAGTAATCCGTTCTGAACAATATTTTTTTGAGATTATATTGTTGGCTTAAAAAATAATCTATACCAAATTTGGTGAAAACACATTGCCAAATGTCTTAGTTGTCCATAGGAGAACTTGATTCCGATCGTTCAGTTTGTATGTCAGCTATATGCTATAGTTAACCGCTCTGAACAATTTCTTCGGACATTACGTTGTTGCCTTAAAAAATAATCTATACCAAATTTCCTGAATATATCTTGTCAAATGTGAAATTGTCTATACGAGAACTTGGAGTCCGATCGTTCAGTTTGTATGCCAGCTATATGTTATAGTGGTCCGATATCGGCCGTTCCGACAAATGAGCAGTTTCTTGAAGAAAAAATGACGTTTGCAAAATTTCAAAAGGATATCTTAAAAACCGAGGGACTAGTTCGTATATATACAGACAGACAGACGGACAGACAGACGGACATGGCTAAATCGACTCAGCTCGACTTACTGCTCATTTATACATACATACAATTTATTGGGTCTCCGACGCTTCCTTCTGGGTGTTACAAACTTCGTGACAAACTTAATATACCCTGTTCAGGGTATAAAAATATTGAACAGACAAGGTGATGTCCAAACCTATTGTACGTACATAGATGTTATAATATATGACTATGAAAATGTGAAATGCTATTAAACAAATAATACAATATTGTTTTATCCACTTCTCAGGTATAATAAAACTTGGACTAAAACTAAAATGAAAGTGACCCAATCGAGAACATCTGTCGTAACATAATAATAAAATTGGAAAGTGCGGGCAAAATCCTTGAACCAAATTTATTTGAGATAATACGGCTATGACTGTGCTCAGAAAGTCACCCTATTTAAAATATTTCATACAAACTAAATGAAACTCATAGCGAAGCTCTTGGGAAATCGGTTGACTTCTCAACGGTATAATGCTGAATCACTATGCACATATGTACACACATATGTATTTTATGTTTGCATATATGAACAGATATATTTGTCCGTAGTCATGTTTCTAACCCATATACCTACATACACACATACATGCATTTTATTTTGCCGACTCTGGGGTAAATGATCTTTATTAATGGAATGCGCAACTTCGATGTTTGTAAACAACAAACCGGCTTTAACTACCGGAGTGAACTTGCCACAATATGATACTGAAGGAAATTGTAATTTCGCGATCGCTCCGTTGTTCTGACTTTTTGGCAAAAGAATGAATAGGTGCTTATGTTGTGCGAACCGCGCACCAAGTAAATACTCCCAACGTATTTCGAGAATACAAACAAATACATATGTATGTACATAGATGAGTATGTGCCTATAAAATACATGAATATGTTTTCGTTGCTGCATATGTATGTACATTTTTAATTATCTGTTAATCGGTCGGTGTTAAAAGTTCTGCAACAAGAATAATTGAATCAGGCTAATATTATGGAAGAACTGTAATAAATATTAAATATACATATTAATACATTTTTAAAATTATTTTGGGATCTTTATAACACTTAAAATTTTTTTATAAAATTCAGAGTCTGGATAACAAATTTTGGTTTATAAACAATATTATTTTTTTTTTAAGATGAAATCCCATCCAATTGAATATATTTAATTTTTTAAATAGTATTTAGGTCAAACGGAGCGTTTCAAATTTTCTGTCACAAGGGCATTTTCATAATCAAATGTTCAAAATTAAAAAGATTATACGTCTTATGAGTAAAAACTGAACAAAATTGTTTTCCCTTTATTTCTTATCTTGTCAACTAGAGTTCACTGTTCAACCATTCATTTACGCTCATTTTTCTTATACATACATATTCATAGGTAGTATTTGGATATGTACATATGAATGTAGAAAGACGAATTGAAAGTTAGTCGTGATCAAATATTTTTCATTAGCTTCATTGGTGTTAAATGGCTTGACACGTGAATTTAATTATCAGTCGCCGAATTGAAACAGTTATTTACATACAATATAGCAGCTATACGTTAAATGGCCTACAAAATATACATAAGTAAATACGTATTATTAACGTATAAAAATCTTGGCAAGTACAATTCGGACACTTCATACAATGTATGAAAATGCATTGCCAAGTTTTCTTATGATTTGGAGAAATAAAGCTCTATGTTATTTTAAAGCAACTAAACCAGCTTATTTATATAACATTTCATTTTTCATTTAACTCTTATCCTAATTAGATTTCCTCCAAGCCCTCAGATCAGATTGAAGTTAGACGAAAGTATGTTGTCTTGCATGAGATCCGAAAATCGGGAAATAATTAATTAATAGAATGTCATTGTTAATAATTTATCAACCATCGACGACGGGAGAAAACATATTTCTCTGGCATATAACGTTTAATAACTCGAAAAAAGAGCAAATGGCATCTACTACCTTTCGTATAGTTTAGTGAAAATATTTAACTGTTTCTTCAAGCGTATGAAATAAAACACCGAAGAATTTCATTGCAATTATTACAATTATCTGTTAGTTTCAAACAGAATACCGATATTGAGATGATTACGATAGGTAAATCTCACAATCGGAGTAAGAAAAGTTACCACTGCAAATATTGCACATCACGTTTATGTATACAAGTACACGACAATGCTACTCACACATGCATATATACCAACCTACCCCTGTGTCTCATAATGTTGTAATGTGTCCGTAACGCTGCATAGAAGCCATTAAAAGTGTACTTCAATGTACTGAAAGGACGAAGGCGAACAGAGCTGATTGTGTGTGCGTGCGAGAGACCTGATGATTGGAGTGTGAAAGAGCAAGAGCACAAGCTATTAGAGGTGGTGCCGAATAAAAGGTGGGTATAATGCATATGTGTTTGTAAAAAGGTGTAATTGTGCGATCTCATATGCATTGTTTACTCAAATCTTGGCTGGGTCCTCTGGGGAAGCCACTAAACCCAAAAGAAAAAACTTTAAAATAGAGGTAGACACTTGCAAACATACGCGAAAATCTTAACTCAATATTTGCTTTTTGACTTCATAATTGGTTTATAACAGCACCAACTAAATTGTTAAGCCAATAAAATGTAGACTAACTAGAAAACAATCGTTAATGAGTTGTAATACTTTCTGTTCTGAAAATTCCTAATGAATTGGCTTAAGTAGGTATTACTCACCATCCCATCTCTTTCTGTGTATTTTTCAGAGAATTAATGCTCAACAGGAATTAATGCTGTACTTATGAACGAAACTAAATAACGGGATCAATGGTGCTAAAGTCATAAAATTGGCAACGTTTAACCTACTTTACTTCTGAAACAACAAATATGCTAAAGGAACAATGACAGGCATTTTAAACGCTGGCGGAGGTGACTATTTATAATCCATTGTAAAATTCATATATTTCAATATAGTTGGTGTATGTGTGTCTGCATTAGTCCGAAGGCGTTGGAAAACCCGCTGACATTGGAAAATTTCTTCTAGCTGTGCTGCTACGCTCTGCATGTCGTAATGACTTCTTTCATACAAGTATGTCGAGCAATTTATTATAGACGGTTACATTAAGTTTTTGTTTGGAATTTACTTTCTCTATGTATGCATTTATTTTTGCTATTTCGATTTTATTTCTAAAGAAGAAGTTGCCGTCAGCTGCTGGCTCCGAACTAAACATGTGCGTTCAGATCACTTTCAACGGAACCGAACCATTGGCAACGGGTGGCTTTGCAATGCATAGAGACCGTAGAAATTCTGAGACATAGCCCTGTATGCCTTCATAGCCGAGACATTAGTCAGCATAATTTGTTCCGCAAATTATTTAACGTTGACGATCATTCCTTTAAACATTGGCAAGAAGACATACACGCATACATGATTTTTATTCACAATTCCATACGAAGGTAATTATTTGATATTGACGAAAAAATTAAAGAAAATAATTCTTGAAGTTGGAAATAAACGTTATATATCCGGCAAATATTGAATATCTCACTTCGGAATATTTTTTTTTTTATTTTAGTCCAACTTCTTTGTTTTCTAACTTGAATTTTGTCTAAAGTAATGTTTTTTCATAGCAGTTTAGTAGTCTTGTTTAATAATATTGTTAATGATTTCAACTCTGAAACTTGTAAATAGGCAAGGTACATTTTATATGACACTTTTATTATTATAATTACACTCTCGCAACAAATTTTCTACAGAGTATAATACTGTCTGTCCGTCCGTCCATCCGTCTAGCCTCCTGTAACTTGAGTAAAAATTAAGATACTTTGTGAATTTTATGCAGATGGGCTTAAGCGTATCGGACCATTTTAACACTCACAATAAGAAAAAACTGCTTATAATAACGAATCACATTAGGGAGATGTATGAGCACATAAAAAAAATTTTTGAAAAGTGACCCCTAACACTCCCTTAACTCCCCATATAACGGCTATGTTGAAAACTGCTAAAAGTGCGATAACTCAATGAATAAAAGCGCCAGAAGCATTAAATTTCACAACCAAGATGAAAGAGAAGACCTTTATAGGAGCAAGGTTAAAACTTGAAAGGTGAAAATCTTATTTCTATCATATACTAGCATACCATTTGATTCCTTCTCTTCCAGTCGGGATATATGTAGCTTTGCACAAGTAGTTCGCTAAAAGCAATTAATTTTATGCCCAAAAATTTTCGAAATCAGTAACTCTTCAAGGACCCAAACACCAAATATCTGGACCCTCGAACATTTAGCTGATTTTTAATCGAACAGCCAATCTGTGAATACTAGTTTTGAAATTTGGGGAGCATTTTCTTGGGATGATAGCATGCCCTTGTGCCTTCTTTAGCCTCCATATGCCCAATATATTTTCGAATTACCGGTTTACTTCTCTCAGTCATTATGCAAGAAATCACAACGAAATTTAGAAAGAATATCTTTCGAATAACTTTGTATCTTTTTGCCCATGATTGTAAGCAATTAATGCCAAACCTCCTGATTTTAATTTAAGCATATACGAAATATATACTTTGCGAAAGTATAACACGTTCTGTTAGAGCCGAACTTGGCCGTCCTTACTTGTTTAATATAAAGATTTGCCAACATCTGAAATTATTTTTCCGTCTATAATCTCTTTTATTTTGTCAACATTATACAAAAGTATTAAATATATTTGTCAGTTCTTTTTTCAGATGGGTTCAACACAAGTCTGCAAAGGTTTCATTTATATATTATTTAGTAGCAGCTGCGGCCACTCTTTAGACCTTCAAAGGTAAAATATTGAGACTGTTATTAAAATTATGAGACATTTTCAAGTTAATTGAATTAAATATTAAAATTATTATATTCTAATTTTAGTTATTTAATTTGATCGAGGGAAAAAGCTCGAAGCTTACTCTTTTGATCAATAAAGTGAATATATCGAACAACAAATTTCTAAATAATCAATCAACCATAAGATTTTAAAGTAATGACAATATAGCTATAAGTTTTGGTAGCAAACAAAAATTAAGTAGAAAGACAAATTCAATTGATAACTCTTGGTGATTCGAAGTAAAAGAGGAACACTGTCATTTCAAAACCAACAATTCACTTCAAGATAAATGTATAACTTTGAACTCAGTACTTCATTCACTCCTAATATTTTGACCACAGCCTTATGCAGATTGATAACAAGGTGAAAATGGTATGAATACAACTATGCAATATATTGCATTGACTTCATAGCAGCTCTTTCTGTACTCTGTTCCAATATGTAAAAGGAAATATATTCGGCGCCAACTTTTTGGTTTTGTCATTGAAACAATTATATATATTTGAATTTGTGTATTACACCTTACTCACGACGTTGTATGCGAACTTAACCCCATTACCGGAAAGTCATTTAAGGAGGAGATTGATTGATGATAATATTTTAAATCAACACACACATACCATGAAGTTCTAACGAGACCTAATTACTCATTCGAGGTTGGTAACAGAGGCAGTGGGCCAGCTAGCACACGAGGTGTGAGCGTACAATAGTTAGTATACTCATATACCATATCACTACTTGTGCCAATAATTGTATACATCCGCATACATACATATACCATATTTCTTACTGTGTGCGCTTTTATTTTGTTTTGCTGCATGAGTATGTGTAAAGTAACTCTACCGGTCTTAGAGGGTTAAGTTGGTTATGATAGCAATGTGAAAAACAAACAAAAACTGTTTCCAAGAGGCGACACCTTTTAATCCACAAATGTAATCAAAGATAAATAAAATGAATTGTACAGTACATATTACTTGTATTCAATTCGGCGTATTTCTTTGTGAGTGATGACATTTCCAACTTTTTCGGAATGTTTAGCCGAATTTGTATTTGTCTAAGACGATATGCTCACATTTGTGCATTTGTATGTATGTACATGTACACATATATAAATAAACGGTGCTCCATTTCAATATCTTATCGGCAAACTCATACGTCTTCGAGCCAAAGACACCCATCTAATTTTTTAGATATGACAAAACATAGCAAAAACTCAATAATGCAACCTTTTCTGATTTGTTTTAAAGACAGAGGAATTTGCATTGAACTCTTGGACAAACAATTTTAATCGGAATTTTCGACATTCGAATCATTATCTATAAAGCTTTCCATGATTACATAGTTCCACAAAGAACTCAGTCGATACTGGATCGTGGACGGGTAGAGAACACCAATGCTAGCTCGTGGGCTGTTGATAAATTGCTTCCGGTGAGAAAGAGCAAAGATTCATTTTTTGTTTAATTCTTTAATGCAAGCGAAACATAAATATTTTGTGTGTTGCGAAGTTAATTTTGTTAATTCTTGTACATAATATTCAGAATTTCATAGCAATTTCCATATGGTCAGAATTGTAATAATGTGAGCAATAGTAAGCCCTCTCAAAGGAGTTGCCGTGTACAATCTATCAAGACCACCTAAAGCGCATATTACTGGCGCTGGAAGAAATAAAGTGGTGAAACTATTTTTATACTTTCGATTATAAGTAATTACAGAAGTGAGTGAACGTTAATAATATATTTAAACAAAAACAAATGAAAAAGTTCATTAAAGAATCGAGTGTTCCGATTTTTCCAAAGGTTTAACATTCAACTAAACACGATTTAAAATATGCGTACATAAATATTCACACTTTTTATTTCTAATTACAGATTACAAACTAAGCATATACGTACATATATATGTAGGTTAAAAGTGATGGGAAAGCTGGAATAAAACCATAGTAAGTTGCGTTTTCTATTGGAACAAAGTAATGGTTTAAGTGACAACATTATGTTCTACATCCACCCTGTAGATCCGAATTTGTTTTGAGGTGTTTGGTGACAAATTCGGTTCTAGAGAGGTTTGTGTGGTTCTAAATACAACGAAGAATTGGTTATGTAAAAACATATGAATCGAGAGAAAACAATGCGGAAAACATTAACATATGTACGTGCAATATACCATTATATACAAAAACTGCTTACAAAAAGAGAAGAGAAAATAAAAATTTTATTCAAATTCGTAAAGAATTTAAATATGTGAAAGTATTCACCATACTTAGATACCGTTGTGATATTTTGCTTTTCCAAATTATCTTACATTTTAATCTACTTTTCTAAGCTTTCCTTTTCTCCTTAAAACGAATTTTTGATGTCGCAATTGAAAAAGAGAACAAACCAAGTGAACTTGAAAACCGGGGATGAACTGATGCTGCGCTAACATTATGTAATAAAACCACTTTTTAGTTGGAGTATAGAATACTTTAAAGTCAAACCAAAACAGATAAATATTTACAAAAAAGTTTTCTTAATTTACGTAAATTAACACACGTTTTCTATAGTAACAACTGAACGACTAAAAGCTAGGGAAATCTGCATAAGGTCTTATTAGTCACATTTTATGGAGATTTGAGCGATTTACCTGAAATATGTAGAAGAATAATGTAGAAGATAGAAAAGTCCTGACCTCAAAGTGGAAAAAATAGATAGGTTCAAAATGGGAGAATTGAATTAACTTGCAGGAAAACTATTTTAATAGTATGTATAGTATATCAACCAAGTTTTTGTTTATTTTTTATACACTGAAAATGGGAGTTATATAAAATCTTTGTCGGGTGACACAGCAATGTAAAAAGTGAGACTTGTCTTTCACTTTTTTCGATTTGGTATATTAATAGTGCGAATATTATTCACTTAACTTTAGACATAATAACACTGGTAAACACTGTTTTTGTCACACGAATTGAGTGATGATTTTAGTTTATGTTGGTAGCAGCAGCAGTTGGTGACAGCTACATATTCATTTCTGACTCATATACGTCCCTATTTTTTAAGTAACGTCATTATAATATTAAATTCGACTAACTTGTATCATATATGTATGTATATGTACTCGTAGGTGTTACATCGTAAACATACAACGAACACTAACACTAACGATACTGAAATTTTTGTTATAAATAATTTTGACATCTCAGCGTCGTTAACACGATTAGAAAATGTTTTCCTATTCAAAGTTACTGCACTTTTGCTTGATCTACAGTTTAGTTAGACAAATTTTGTTCTTTCATTTGCGAACCGTAGAGTATGGACAAAAAAGACACTTTACTAAGAAATGTGGCCCAAGGGTAAATCACTCATTCCAGGCTATAAAAAATATTAAAAATGATATTAAGTGATCCTGATGACATCCTCAGATGGGTCTAGTAGTTAACGACGGCAAGACGAAATATCTCCTGTCATCAAACAAACAATCGTCGTACTCGCGTCTAGGCTCCTGGATTAAAGCCACAGTCATAACTTCGAGGTCGAAATCCAACGAAGGATAACTCTTGCCAACAGGTGCTACTTGGGACTGAGTAGGCAATTGAGAAGTAAAATCCTCTCTCGCTGAACAAATTCGGCCATCACGAAGAACGATGTCACGGTGAACGATGACACGAGTTTTCGAGAGAAAGGTTCTTCGGAAGCTCTTCTTCGGTCCTCTGCGTATTGGCAACGGCGAATACAGCAGACGGCGGAACAATGAGCTGAACGAGATATTCGTCGACATTGACATACATAGTTCAACGAATTAAGAGACAGCGGTCATGCTGGCTCAGTCATGTCGACCGAATGAACAGCTTTGACAGTATTCGTCGCAGTAGCCGCTGGGGGCAGCATAGGAAGAGGAAGACTTCCACTCCCTAGGAAAGACCAGATCGAAAAGAACTTGGCTACACTTGGAATCTCCAATTGGTGCCAAACAGCGAAAAGGAATAACGATTGCCGCACTGTTGTAAACTCGGCTATAGGGTGATTTTTTAAGAGCTTGATAACTTTTTTAAAAAAAAAAACGCATAAAATTTGCAAAATCTCATCGGTTCTTTATTTGAAACGTTAGATTGGTTCATGACATTTACTTTTTGAAGATAATTTCATTTAAATGTTGACCGCGGCTGCGTCTTAGGTGGTCCATTCGGAAAGTCCAATTTTGGGCAACTTTTTCGAGCATTTCGGCCGGAATAGCCCGAATTTCTTCGGAAATGTTGTCTTCCAAAGCTGGAATAGTTGCTGGCTTATTTCTGTAGACTTTAGACTTGACGTAGCCCCACAAAAAATAGTCTAAAGGCGTTAAATCGCATGATCTTGGTGGCCAACTTACGGGTCCATTTCTTGAGATGAATTGTTGTCCGAAGTTTTCCCTCAAAATGGCCATAGAATCGCGAGCTGTGTGGCATGTAGCGCCATCTTGTTGAAACCACATGTCAACCAAGTTCAGTTCTTCCATTTTTGGCAACAAAAAGTTTGTTAGCATCGAACGATAGCGATCGCCATTCACCGTAACGTTGCGTCCAACAGCATCTTTGAAAAAATACGGTCCAATGATTCCACCAGCGTACAAACCACACCAAACAGTGCATTTTTCGGGATGCATGGGCAGTTCTTGAACGGCTTCTGGTTGCTCTTCACCCCAAATGCGGCAATTTTGCTTATTTACGTAGCCATTCAACCAGAAATGAGCCTCATCGCTCATCGGACACGGACGCGAAACACATTTCGAACCGAACACTGATTTTGGTAATAAAATTCAATGATTTGCAAGCGTTGCTCGTTAGTAAGTCTATTCATGATGAAATGTCAAAGCATACTGAGCATCTTTCTCTTTGACACCATGTCTGACATCCCACGTGATCTGTCAAATACTACTGCATGAAAATCCTAACCTCAAAAAAATCACCCGTTATAACCGCGTAAGCGATGTCTATGCCAATAAAGAATTTGTATTATGACTGTGGGTGGATTTACGGGTATATATGTATCTGGTAGCAAAATTTCCCAAACTCAGCGGGGCAAAAATGAAAAGTGGAATATTTTTAGGCCCATAAATACGGCTACTGAATCAGCGGGAAATACTTGCCTGGAAATTGTTGGAGAACGTTGTCCAAAATTTTCTAGCAAACCATAACTCGGAAAATTACGCAGATTTAATAAATGAACTAATAATGTCATATAACGCTTTGGGTCGAAATATGTGCTTAAAAATATAAGTATGTAATAGACCCTTGTCTGGATTACTGGAGGGCAGATTATTGTTGGAGAAGGAAAAAGAAAACTTCCAGAAGCCAAATATTCATGAAAATCATAAGTATTTGTTTATGTTAAACCATAATTTCCCTAATTATAGCTAATGCTCGTACTTTTTAAGAAGAAATGTAAATGTTTTGTTTATAAAAAAAAAATGGTATGAGTCTTCATATGACAAAAAAATTATTTCGCGATTTTATACATGTGTTACTTTAGTAAAGTAATCAGATTTGTTATTTTGCTGGTGGTTTCGCATTTTGATTTTTAAGCTTTAAATATTTTAAAATATTTATGTAATTTTTTAGTAAAATCCATCACAAAGTATGATTAAGTTTATATAATTAATTTAATTAAATAATTTATATGCAAATATAACAAATAAGGAAAGGTTAAGTTCGAGTGTAACCGAACATTTTATACTCGTGCAACTTGCAAGGATTAAAGCTAGGGAAGTACCTTCAGGTACGGTACATAAGTAAAACTTGGAATATAGGTCGAGTTTTCACCAGATTTAATTCATTCTAAGCACAAATATTCACAGTTATAAGAAAAATATGGGCGATATATGCGATATAAAGTCACCCACAAGTTCGAATATCTTTATATACTATGCCCAAAAAATAAGGTGACATTTGAAAACTGCGCGCGTCGAAGGATTTGGAGAATTATTTTTTTTAGGTTGGTAGTACTGTCAGTCACATTTATGTCAAATTTCATATAAAAATATTCATTAGTGTTTGAGATACGTGTCGTTTTGTGAGCTGCTAAAAGTGAGTTTTTCGTTTATTGCGATGTCGAAATTTGATGAGCAAAGAATTTGCATTAAATTTTGTTTACGGAATCAATTTTCTGCTGCGGATACGTTGAGGATGGTGCATAAAGCCTTTGGTGTTGAGGCTATGTCTAAAAAAAATGTTTACAAGGGGTATAGTGAGTTCCAAGCCGGCCGTGAACATGTCGAAGACGAAGAGCGTCCAGGGCGACCATCAACCTCAACCGACGAAGCTCACGTTCAATTAACAATTAACAACGTTCGATTAACAATTAGAGACCTTGCTGATGAAGTTGGCATATCGAAACTCTCAGCCAATACCATTTTGAAGGATGTTTTGGGCCTCAAGCGCGTCAAATCTCTACTGGTACCGAAAACATTGAATTTTTTAGAAAAAAGGTGTGTGAAACGACGCTTTCCGATAACCAGGGTGTCATGAAATGCATTATAACTGGCGATGAGACTTGGATCTATGCTTACGACCCCGAAACAACCGATCAATTAAGCGAATATCGTGCCAAAAGAGAGCCGAGACCAAAAAATTCGCGTCAAAGTCGCTCAAAAATCAAGGTCATGTTGACTTTTTTTTTCGATTATCGTGGTGTTGTGTATTATGAATTCCTTCCAACCGGTCAAACAGCCAACAGGGAATATTATTTGAACGTTATGCGTCGTTTGCGTAACGCTATCCGCCTAAAAAGGCCGGAATTGTGGAAAGACAATTCTTGGTTTTTACACCACGATAATGCACCATCCCATACAGCCCTCGTAATTCGTGAACATTTCGCCAAAAACTTAACCCATATCGTTTCGCAACCACCGTATTCACCTAAGCAGGCGCCGTGCGACTTCTGGCTGTTCTCCAAACTTGAAAGAGTGCTCCGGGGACACCGTTTTTATACAACAGAGGAGATTCAAGCCGCAGCGAAGACGGAACTGAAGGCCATCCCGGAAAGTGACTACAACCAGTTTTTCGAAGATTGGAAAATCCATTGGCATAAATGCATTGCATCGGGAGGGGATTACTTTGAAGGGAATGAAATTGATTGTGGTAATTTGGTCGGATTTTTTTTAAGAGGACAGTAGGGTAATCTTGCCTATTTTTTTGACTTTTTTTCATAGAAATTTTTATTCTACAATAGAACTTTTTTCACACATCATGAGGTATATCGTGGAGTGTATAAACAAGTTTTTTCGGAATTTTTTGATAACATCTGTCGCAGGCTGGGTGAATGAGATACGTTTTTTCACTGGCGGATACGATTTCTCATGTTTGGATCATCTGAAAACTAAAAATCACCCAATTTATTCTTAAAAAGTACGTGAATGGTTATCGTCCCTACTAGAATCATGAAAAAATGTTGATAAATAAAAAAGTAATTTAAGTTTTTTTTTTAATTTCCCCCCATGTTTTTTTTACATAAATGTCAATAAATTATAAAAAATTATAGGACCGATAGCCAGACGTTTTGTGAACATTAATAAAAAAAGAATAAGCAAATCGGTTGAGTAGTTCGAACGGAATCATGTCTGCCAATTTAAAAAGTGTGTTTTGAGAAAAACGCTTTTAAAGTTTGAGTGTGTGCCAGGTGTGCACTCCGAGCGCTTCGAACGTCGAGCGGTATTATTATTTTTGGGCTTTCTTTCGAAACCTTCCAATGGTAAAATGGGTTTCTACATTAATTCTGAGGGTATAAGGGAACAGAAAATGCAAAAAAAAAAAAAATTGAAAAAAAGATTTCCCCACTGACCCCTTAAGTACAAAGCAGATGTTTTTGTTGACCAAGAACTCCAATGTCGCATTTGCAACATGAGGAGCGGCTTGGTCAGGCCAAAATACGATTTCATCGTTTTAATGGTGTTTATGTTGAAAGGAATCAAAATTTTGTCCAAACATTTTACGTCTTACGATTCATTGACAGCCCATTTGGTTTAAAGAATGACTCAGAAATACCCTTAGGAGGAATTGCTATGTAGAACATAATTTTGGACTCACATTTTTTATTTTTTATTTGTACTTTATCTCGGGAGGCGTTGTAGACATGTCGTTCGTGTAGTTAACATCGTTGCCGGAATTTGCGGACCGTTGAGTGAAGAGTATCCATCGTCATTCAAAATGAATAATTTTAAACTTTAATTCTTGCACATCAACGACATTGGGATCTCACTGGACTTATCTGGTCTACATTGTACCTACCTAGTACTTATAGCTGTGTTCGTATTTTCTTGCGGCTTCGGTTTGACTTTTCCAATTCTTATTTTTGAACGCTGGATCAGCTTCCGAATGTTTTGGGGTGTCATAATAGCCGACTTTCTTCCATAGCCCAGATGCGTATATATTTATAGAGTAATTGATATTGAGTACATTATTGCACACACAAACCTTTTTTCCGTCGATTTCATGCTAAAGTTCGGATGCAACCGACTCTCTCAACTTTCAAAAATCAAAGCCAGGTAAATACTTTAAGGTGCAAAACGTCAACATTATACATAAGAGAAGGCTTTAAAAAAGACGGGGTCAAAGTTGGACAATATGTACGGAATGAGATAAATAATTTGGAGAGAATCATTTCCTAATAATAATATGTCAGTGTGCTGCAAATGGATTAAGATAAATATTTTCGAACTTCCGGGTGACTTTATACAGAAAATATCGGCCAATATTTGAGTTATCGTAATTTAATTAAGAGAGCGTGGTTTTCTAATAACGGTGCATAGTTGTGCTTAAAAGAAATTAAATCGAGTGAAAACTTGTTTAGGGAAAGTTTGACAAGTCTTAGGCTTTGAACTCAAAAATGGCGACACTACACGACTGCACGGCAGCAAAATTTTTTATCTTCAAATGCAAAGTCAGATTCTTGAGCATTTTGAAGAGGACGCCGACGTATCAAGCAGCTGTACACAATATCGTTATTGTCGTAGCAAAACTTTCCACTTAAATTAAAGGTTTTGTTCAAAGTGAAATTTTTTGTGGAAAAACATTTCATTATATTAAATTACAAATGATATATTAGAGCTATTTATACTCCTGTTGGTAAAATAAAAAGAGAGAGATAGATATATAGATATAAAGCTTTGAATAATTTTATATTACACATATTAATGGCAACAGAGATATTTTTCGTTTAGCGGCAGCGACAACTTCAAGTCTGCTGTCGTCGAAATAACTTTTCTCATAAGAAAGTGCGTATTTTAATTTTTGCAGATGCTACCTGTCGCTTGCCGCCATCTATGTATTCCATACGTTAAGTACTTACCTCACCGTTAATCCTTGTAAGTTGCAATAGTTCGGTTATACCCGAACTTATTCCTTCCTTACATGTTATTCAAAATTACAATTTTGTGTATTGAATAAATTATAATTAATATATACCTTAGCTACAGAAAAGCGAGACGGTGTCCTCTAATATTATATAAACTCAACCGAAGAGGCTAATAATAATATATTGAGTTCATGTGGAAAACGTCAACTAAAGAATCGAAATTATTTATATTAGATGTATGAGATTTAGATTAAGGTATTGACCAATTCTATTTATATTCAGTGGTAAGCCACGTAATTTTCAAGAAATTTTATCATTTTAATTTCTTTCAATTATCGCATATTTTAACTAACCAAAACAATTTTCTATAAAGTTATAGAAAAAGAAGACAGAAATATACAGCTGTTGACAGCTAATTAGAAACTCTACTTAGTTTGAAGAAAATTATGTTATTTTCCAATAAATCACTTATTTTTACTGTTTTTTCACTCATTTTATTGAAACTTACGTTAAACCTAAACGATTTGAGTGCGCCTGCTAATTAGAAATGAAAAAATGTTATAAACAAAAAATACTGTTACGAGTATTACAAACACTTGCTTACTTTCAGTTAGTATTTTGTTACTTAATCCTTTTACTTTAATACTGCCTCCACATCGATTGCGAATTCATGTTAAAAGACTCTAACAGCGCACCACTAGTGTTGCTTGCCATGCCGTCCTAATTTCATCAAAAGAACATCCATATTTGTGATATTTTTGGTACCTACAGATTTTTTGACATCAACAGAGATGTGTTCTCTTCAGGCCACTCAAAAAAATTCATGGAATTTTCAACAAAAACTTGTTTGCCAACTTTCCTGACAGAAATGGCAGAATGACATTTTTTAAACTGGCGACATATTTCTCCTTTTTTTAAATTACATTAATCGTATGGAGCGGACCTACAAGATACCCGGAAAAAAATTTCCCCACTACGATTGATCCTCCACCATGCTTCCTGCGTGCTGCCCTACCGTGAAGTCCGAATTCGACCAAACGCCGGGAAATTGTTTTCTTCGATATTTGGCCATTATATTCAACTTAAGTTTTTTGTAGAATGTCAGTGAAACTCTTTTTTGGGCCTCTTCGGGCGAGGGTAGTAATTAAGTGGTCTAGTTTCTGTTGAAGCTTTTAAGGTTATTCTTTGCGTGTAACATTGGAAATAGTTCTAAAAGTCTGTATATGCTTAAGGGCATTGAAAACATTTTTTTGACCTGATTCGAAATTTCTTCGTACGTCTTTTCAGACTGACGAAGGTCGAAAATGTAGCTGCGAAGGGTAGGTGTACAGCTGCAGCTTGTACTCATTAAAAAATTTTAATTATACATTTTAATATATTTTAAAACACATCCCAGAAATCAATAATATTATTAATAAAACTTAGCACCAAAAGGAATTTTGATTCTTTAAACAACTGTTTCTAATTAGCTGTCGCACTTAGTTCACCTTCTATATCGTAATGCATTTACTATTTGGTAAAAAATTAACAGAACTTCAAATGCACAACTACAAAACTCAGCGAATTTAGTAGTAAATAGAGTAATGCAAACATAACAAGACGTTTAAGATTAGATTATTTTTAATCATTATACACATCAGCCACCTACAATAAAGGGAGCGTTTCTAATTAGTTGTCAACAGCTGTACATATACTATATTGGAACAGAGAAAGGGAGTGGCTGATTGCATTAATATGAGCATTGCTTAAGTATAATTTTGAACATATTTAAAAGCAATTTTATAAATATTGAACTCACATACTGAACGAAATATTCGTCATTAGACTTGTTTGAAAAACGAAAACCATTAAGTATATGTAATATATTGGAGTGGGGGTAATGATATAAGGCGGAAGCTTAAAGATTGTATATTATGTATTTGGGGTCTAAGGATTCTATTAACCCATTTTAATTATGTATAGCAATACCACATACTATTAATATGCCACTTATCAATAATATGTTGCCTGAATTTCATCAAGGTACCTAACATATCGTCACCAATATACTTACATATGTACATGGAGTAAAGTCAGCCGGATGTTCTAAAATCCGAATGTTACTTAGTTATATGAGGGCAAGTTTTCGCCCAATTATATCAATTTTAGGCACAAACACGCTCTTCAATTTCATTGAAATAACTCATGGCTGGAAGTTTAAAAATCTTTCTATGGTATTGGGTTATGAAGGCTAAGGGAATTATTGACCTGATTCAAAGTACTCAATGGGATCTTTACATATGTATGTATGTCTTCGCTAGTGAATAGTTTCGGTCTGATTTGGAGAAGTTTTGATCATGAAGTGGTTGACCACAGAGGCAATTATGTTATATAGCGGCCTTCCCCGGCTTCGCATGGGTATTAAACAGTCATTTCAAAAGTTATAATTTTATACAAGTACACGCTCTCCCACACATACTTTCTCTTTTTTGCCTAGGGTCATTAAAAATGAGTAAAATGAGGGGAATTCGAACGTGAAAGTATATTTTTATTATTATTATTAATTCTTTTTAATTTGTGTAAAAAGTCCTTTACTATATATTTTACTTTCTCTGTTCCTGAAAAATAATTTATTGAGTCAGAACTTTCCTGTAACGATATGTGATGTTAATTTATGGCTGCAATATAAATTGATTTTCAGGACCTCCGAATCGTGATAGTAAGAGTAAAACATTCTTTTCGTAGGTCAATCTCTACTAGTTCAAAAGTTTTGAATTGAAGACATTTGAATGGGACTGGCAGATCACTTGGGATCGTCGGAATCCTCGGTATATGAGCTAGTTGACTAGCTGCTGGGCTGGTGATAATGGTTACTACCATTAAATTGTCTTTCAATTCCTTAACAAACAGGAATTGCACATGCTTTGAAAGCTTGACTGGAATTCCAATTTTAAGCTAATTTATCACTACCATTCCTGGGTGACACTATTGCCCTAGAACACAACCAATGAAATTCCTTTTCGTGCAAATTCTCGATGTCAGCGTACACTGCATCTAATAAAATTTTTAAACTATGCACTATTTGGCCTAGAGTCTCATCCAGAAGAATATTACAATTACTCGTTAAATTTGTAGTGGGAAAAATTATTTCCCCAAATTATCTCTTACTATTAACTAAAATCTAATCGTTGATGTCCGTTGTCTATCTCTCTGATCATGAAGGCGTCGGAAACGCTCGGAGCTCGACTTCCTAGTGCGAGCTTTTATATTTCTAATATTTTGCTCTTCATACCAATGCATATGCTCTGTACTCGACTCTCGAGCGCGTACTTGGAGGTTCTGAAATTTTGTTCGGCAAGCCGCTGCGAGCGCTCGATACTCGACTCTCCGGCTCACGATTGCTATGCGTATTCTCTTCGACTTCCAAGACGATTTTCAGTTTCTATCACGGCGTGTTTTTGACACCCTCCCCTGGCAACTATTTCTCGAAAATTGATATGTAGATCTTTTGGGCATTTTAAAATATAAAGAAAGTTAAACTGTACTAAATTATTTACTTTAAATCTATAAAAGTATAATAGAAAAATTATAAGAACTATATAAAAACACTTTATTCTTGACATTGACATCTTCTCCAGTACCCTAGTGACACCGACAGGCAAAATATTATTTGAAGGTAGGCTGGAACAGTAGGTAAACACATTCATATGTGTGCATCTTGTATGTATCTTTACAGTTAATATTTTAATGAGAATTGTTGGCATATGTGTAGATATTTTTTTATTGAAATTAGTGTCCTCAAGTAGATCAATGAATATTTTGTAAAAATTATTAAAAGCAGTGATCCTATAAAATAAAATTATAATAATAAGTATAATATATATTTGTATTAAAAATACACAATCCTACATGCTCTTTTTCACGCTCTTTAAATTTTAAGCTATTCAAGAGTTCGAACCTGCTCGACGTCATTTTGAAAATGAAATATCAGCGATTTGACAGTTTGTATGCGACCCTGCGACATTTTTCAAATAACTATGTATATCCAAACTATATGTAAATAAAGGAGCTTTTACAGCAGTAGCATTTACATCTAGTTTTTAAAATGATAAAAGAACATATTGTGACAGAACTATAATACTTAGACATACAGTGCTGTGCATACGCTAAGCAACTCATCCCAACTTTCAAAAAATTGTCAAATTACTCTCAAATAAACAGTCATTAGGTAAACGTTATAATTTTTATTGATAGCTTAGGTGAAAGCAAAAAGAATACGTAACAACATTTTGAACTCGGCTTCTATAAAAATCGCTTGTTTCATCGTTGGTATAGATTTCAATTTCTGGTGTATTTATTTATTGATATCGGACATTGTATCTTAAGTATTAAGATATCTTAATTTTACTCACTAGCGCAATGAAGACATATACTCGATTAAGGATTGGACACATCACCATAACACACGCCCACTTACTATCGGGTAAAAGCTTATCCATTTGCCTCCTTTGCGAGGACACCGCTTCTATCAAACACTTACTCACACTCTGTCCGATGCTTCACTCAACAGCCCACAACTCTAGCAACATTGATCTTTTAAAACTACTAAGTGAACCTTCAAAAAAAAAACGTTATGATTGTATATAGATTCTTAAAAACCAACGATTTGTTAAAACATATTTAAGCAACTTACATCTTTACTAACCCTTAGCAAATAGAATTTTTACCTAGTTATAATTGCAAGGCGGCTGAAGGCCTCGTAGCCAGTGCTGCGTTTATGTATTTATATAATGAAACTCTTTTTGTTATATGAATTATTATAAATAAATAAATAAATTTTACTCAAGCTATCGCTTGCACAGACAGACGGGCGGGTGGATGGACAGACAGATAGTCTCTCGGATTTCAACTCGTCTAATTTTCATAATTTTTTTTTATATACATATACAGAATATATCGATTATTTTTAGGAGATACAAGTAATCGTTAGGTGAATAAAATAAACTGTAGCAACATGTTGCAAGAGTATAATGAGTATGTGTACTTTATATTTTTTTACACATATTCGATGTATTCAAACTCTTACCGTGTGATTCTGTACTGTGATACAGTCACAAGTCTCTAAATTTGAAATTGTAAGTTAGAGACAATAAAAATACTAAATATAAAAAACTGCAATCGATTAATATCTATGATGGTCTCTATTCAGTACATTCAAAATGACAGACAAGAGATCTTTTTAGTTTTGTGACCTGCTAACTATCAGGTCTCAAATTTGAGCCAATATTTTGAGACTAACGCTAGAGACTGTTTAGTGAATAGTATCTAGTCACAAATTGAGACTCTACCTCAAAATGTCTCAAATAATGACTGGAGACCGCTTATAGAATCGCGGTATAAAATTCAGAAAATAATTCAGACCATTGCTTTTGAGTGAAAATAAACACAGTGGTTTAATATGTAATCAACTTAGGAATGATAAAGCAATTTGTCAAAGTGTTGGATGTAGAAATACATATGTACATTGTTTTCAATGCATTCGTAGAAAATTTCCGAAGCTTAGTGTGGAAAGGTTTTCAGGTGAAATATTTGATGGTCCTCAAGGTTATGACTGTTCTGGGAAGCTGAGGCTTGGAAAAGTTGGATGTTAACAGTCGTAAAATTGTTAGGCAACCATTAAATATAACATTTTTCCGACATTTTTCTCTCTCTTTTCTTTGATGTATATATATTTTTCAAAATAAAACAGTTATTATACATATGTATAAATAGTATATACATACTTATGTATGAATTATTATTTATTAATTTTTGTAATGTAAAATGGAAATAAAAATTAAAATATGAAAAAAGCAAAACTTACACAATCGCTAATACTTTCATGAATTATGGAATTGTGAGCACAAAAATTACTAAAATCGATCTTATATTCGGGTCAACAAAACCATAGACTGTAAAAGTATTAGTTATTAACAAATTTATCAAAATGTTTGACATTAAAAAATTTTTTAAAGCAAAACAAAAGTTTATGAATTACTCATTTAAAGTCAAAATTCTATTTTAGTATGTAAAGTTGTTTCTTGACAAACCGTGTGTATCTGCATTCGTAAGCAATAAAAAACTCACGCAAGCTACAATAAAAAGCGCAGACCCACCATTTTTGACCAATAATATTCAAGAATGCTGCGCCGCAATTTTTGTATTGACTGACTCAATATATTATTTTCATTTATTTCATTTTATTGAATACTACCGTTTTCCTGCCTGAAGTTAAGTGTTTTGAAGTGAAAAGAAACTTAAATTTATATTGTGTTGAAAATCATTTATTTGCGGTTTTTCTAAATTTTTCTAATGTAGCGCAGCTTGATAAACAACATTTTTTTGTTTCTTTTCTGGTGCGTAAATGTACAGAGAAGATGGGTTTCGAACTCGTGAACACGCCAGGTATATCTGGGCGAGTGAAAAACTCATTTCCAGATTTATGCCACACTCTTCCAGCGACTATTCTTCTGTCCTGTTGATTGTCATTTCAAATGCTATTTCCCTGGAAACTGAATAGGTTTGAACTGAAATGGCAAATCGTTGGAACTCAAAAAAATCGGTAGAATCAAGCATTCTGTCCCCTTGTATTCGATAGCTCGGGTTCCATTGCACAGTTTCGGCGCATGATTGCGAAACATAATAATGACAGATCCAACTTTGAGACGCAAATGATGCTACGGCATACCAAGCCTCTCCAAAGAATTTAGAAATTCCACTGGATAATTCACGACTTCGTCTCATTGTCAAGACGATCGTAATTTGCCTATTTCCAATTCTTAGTTAATACGATGTAAAATGTCTTGGGCAATGTAATTTTTTTCGTATCCCGTAATTGACGCAAATTTGTAGGCTTATATGTCAAAATGATCTCCGCGAAAAGTATGCGAAGTAGCTATAGCATTGTCCATCGCTTGTTTCCAGTGACTATCATGTTCCAGCAATAGCAATCGTTGGCATGCTTCTCAAAAAGTTGCACACACTGTATCATTCACAATACGCAATGACTTAAATGAAGTTGAACCGCGAGACGCACAACAGTCGGAAAACTTCCATGAATTGCAAAAGTAAATATTCTACAGAACGCTTTATTGCAGTTCACGTATCGACCCATTTGAAACTTGGTGATCTCATCTCGTTGAAGGCCAGTAATAGCCATGTTGCTTTCTTTGGTGGCGTATTTGCAAACGTATTTGATTGATTTCACCAAACTGCAACATTCAACATTAACATGAGTTTTGAATTTGAGTTAGACTAATATTCGCCATGGTACGACCCATGTGTTGTCGACATCGATATTCACTCCTCTTACTTGAATAATAAATATTATTTTCGGCTGGTGAGCTACGACGATAGAGTGGATATCCATAATTTCCAGTTTGCGTTTCCGAAGGAAAAGCACGTGTATAGTGTTTCGTGTATTTATTGTCAGACAAAAAAACTGAAGTGGGATTATGGCGTCGGCAAGGTCCATGAACCATATTGGTTTTCCTTACTTCGTATAATACTGGATCTTTCTCTGCATCAGGAATTTTGGCAGAAATGATTTCATAAATTCGATCTGGTGTAACCACCATCCACCATACAAAGAAGAATGTGTGCGTGCGGCAAACCTCTTGTTTGCAACTCAAAAGAGTACCATATATACATATGTACATTCGTTGCTTCAAAAAAAAAGTCCATCAAACATAGAAGCTCTTGTTTGAAAAGTCGTGCTGTGACATCGTGACTATCGCTTACTGATTGACTGCGATCCATAGTTCCACACGTATGTCATCGCATCCTGGGAGTACTCGTTCATGTACCTTGGTGTACCATACGTTGATGGCAAAAAGAACGCTGACCGATATTAGCGAGAACTCTTATTGGCTTCGTAACAAATTTCAGTCTGTAATTAATCACTTCGTCTTAAACACACCTAAAGTTTTCACTGAATAATTTTAAATAATTTTTCTTTTAAATAGACGGAATAAAAAAGCAAGTGACCGAAATTGAACGATTCAAATAATTTACAAATCAAAATATTGGTAAACAAAAGAAAAAAAATTGTATGGAAAAATGTTACTTTTTGGAAATTTCCAATTTTTCGACTTTTTCTCATGAAAAGTATGAGGTTTGTTTATTTCTAAACCTTTCCAGATCCACAGCGTTAGTAACAAATAAACATTCATTTTACTTATACATATGTATGTATATATGTACATATGTATGTAGAAAATAAAACGTTTGTATGAGAATATGAAAAAGGCTGTTTTTAGGGGTTTTCCGGCAACTTTCGTAATTTTTTCTTACATAAGAACCTTCTCCTAATAATAACAAACAACACAAAAAAAGAATTAGTGAAATCTGTCCAGCCATTCCCGCGTGATGCCGTGACAACGGAAAACGGGTTTCATTTTTATATATGTGACCTGGCTTAGGTGTCAAAAAATCAATTTTTTTATTTTTTTTTTTTTTTTTTTTGACACCTAAGCCCCCTTTTCGTAGACCAGGTCACATATATAGATATTTTTAAAATTTTGATTTAACATTCTCTGTTCTCTATTCATTAACAATCCCTGATTCTGTTTTAACATTCATTCTAATTTAGATAACAACCTTTTGCACATTATTACTGTCAGCGCCCAATAGATGGCGGGGTAAACAGTTTGAGTAAATCGACTCTGACACTAACTAGCGTTGACTAACGGCAACTAGGCAAATTATGGTGTAAATGAGGAAGTTATTTGTTTTCGCTCATCAAAAAGTTTTAATGAAGTTTCATTAATTTACGTTTTTCTGGTAGGAATGAATAAATTTCAAATTTGAGTGGACATGAATTTATTTATATAATTTTGTGTTAAATCATTTTATTAATAGTATCTGATTTTACTTAGCAATATAGCAAAATACTTAAAAGGGAATTAAATATAAAACGGATAAGGAGCGGTTAGTAGTGGATATTTAAGAGAAAAAGTGATTAGGAGGCTGAAATAACTATATTAAGGATATTTGGGTCCAGTTTTGGGAGTTCGATAATGTCATTGACAGTAGCATAACAACGTCAGAACAATACAACGCAACAAATTTGGTCCAAATAGATCGATATAAAATTCCGTTCTCATGGTGGAGCATTTTCGATTCGTCCTTAAAGTCCAGTTAGGCATTTTGGCTAATTCTCTTTAAAAATCTTAATAATTGTTTATTTATTTCATTAAAATTGCTCCATTTATTTCATTTGTGTATAACTTAAAAATATGTAGTATAGTTTATATTTTAATTTCAATTATGAAGGGAAGATGAGACGACCTGAAATCCAGGGGCAGACAGTCTGTCCGTTCGTCGGTCCGTCAGTCTGTGCAAGCTGTAACTTGAGTAAAAATTGAGATGAAACTTAGGATGCCCGTTCTTTTGTAAAAAAAAAGACAACTTCGTAGAAGTGCTTAATCGGACTACTGCCACGCCCACAAATCGCAATTAACCGAAAACCTATAAAGTGCCCTGACTAAGCACTAAATTATGATATAGAACTCTCATTTGGGCGTGGGACCGCCTTCTAATAAGCTTAATGCACATATTTCCTAAACTAGTAAAGCTACATTTGCCTAGCGCAAATATTATAAGAACTCCTACTGACAATGATAAAATGGATGAAATCGGAAGATAACCCCACTCATTCCCCATATAACGGTACTGTTAAAAACTATTAAAAGCACAATAAATCAATAACCAAATACGCCAGAGAGATTAAATTTTATCTCCGGGATGATATGAGAGGGTTTTATAGGATCTGGTATGAAAATTGGATGATGGGCGTGGCACTGCCCACTTTTTGGGGAATTCCTATATCTCTAGACCCGACCGACTAAATTAAGGTTGTGGCATTTACCTCACATACATATATAGCAGTGCGAAAATGAGCGAAATCGGACCACAACCACCCCTAGAGAGGCCCAAATGCGCGAGTACGAGGAGTTTGAAAAACTGGCCGACGGGGGAAATGCCGGAAAATTCTACGAAAAGATGCGGTGATGGTTTGAAGACTGAAGCATACTCTTGTAGAGCATACTAAAATTATGGAGGGAACATTTCTCCAGCCTACTGAATGGCAGTGAAAGCATAACACCAGGAGATGTCTAACTCGATTCTCCAATCGATGGCGATGGAGTCGACGTCCCATTGCCTGACCATGAAGAAGTTCGTATAACAATTACCCGTCTGAAGAACAACAAAGCGGAGGCGGTCGATAATATGACCTGTTATCACTGTTGACAGTCATAACTTCAGAGTCATGGATAATTTTGTTGTCTATCATAAAACCATATTAACACTAACAACCATGTCAGCCTCGAAATCCAACGTAGAATAACTCTTACCAACAGACGCTACTTTGCACTAAGTAAGCTATTGAGAAGAAAAGTCCTCTTGCGATGAACAAACACAAAAGTCTATAAGTCACTCATTATTCCCCTCCTACTTTATGGTGCAGAGGCATGAACGATGACATCATCTGGCAACGACGAATATCGCATTCCATGAAACGACGCTGTACGAGCCAGCGCAGCCACTGTCTCTTAATTCGCTGAACTATGTCAACGTCGCCCGTTCGGATGAAAATACTCCAGGTCTGAAAGTATTCGACGCAGTACCCGCCGCACGTTGGGGTATTTGACCACCAAAACGGAGATTATCCGATTTATGTTTTATACTCGATTATGGAAGTCAAAATTCTCCATCATTAGACAAAGGAATCGATAACATACATGTATGTTGCTTAATTCAATTTTTGTGTTGTCCCAAAGTTCGTAATTTTTTTCGATTTTTTCGCGTTTTTGCAAAAAGTGAATTTTTTGTATTTTTGCCATTCAAAAGCCAAACATTATTATGGATCCTTCAACTTCAAGTAATTTCGAACAAAAAACGCAGTTGCAAGTCGGCATTTAACCTGTATAACTATTTTTAATCATTTATGGAAAAAGGTCTAAATTTTAGCCATTATTGAGAAGTATGTAGAGTTTTAAAATGGTACCGGACAACTTCGTGTTCTGAAATTTATATATTTTTAAAGCTTAGGAATTATACTAATACAATAAACAAAAACATCTTGCGCGTTCTTGCGCCAATTCGATTATTAACAAATTTTGTAAAAAAACGCATGTCGTCCAAAGTGAGAGAAGAAACGTTTGCTGTAGTTTTTGTTTTGTTTTCGCTTTCGTTATCATCATCATATATTGTTGTTATTGTTATTTACATATGTTTGTATATTGCAATATTAGTATGCATTCTACACCAAAACTAATACGTGTGTATTTAAAGTGTAGGGTAAGTTTATTTTGTCTTCGCGCTCGTGTTCCTAGACAATTTTGTATAACTTAATTTGAATAAGAGATAATATAGATAATACCAGATGATAAGTGTGTAGTGTTACTTTACATTAACTATTATATCTATTTAATGCGAATACAATTCGATGTGAGTGGTCGTGGTGGTATATTTCGGGTTACAGCAATGACGTGCTGTTATATTTTTGTTAAGTGTTAATATAGAGAATGTGTTGTTCCTCCTCGTTATTTTGTTAATTGATACAAGAAATATCACGCGAAGTTTCTGAATACAGTCTTTATATTTTAGGAACAAACTCAAAAAGATTCATTTCTCGGCGTAGTCTTTACAGTATTATTAAAAATGCTGAGGCTTCTCAATTAATAGACAAGCTGAATATATTGAAGCAAGAATTGATAAGACAAACGAATCCAGAGGATATGCAAGACTTTAATATAAATTTTTGTCGTTTTGTCTGTGATTTTAAGGATCGATGGGGAAATTCCAACAGACATGAGGAGAGGTTTTTGACACAAAATCAAAATAGGTTAGATTCTTCAATACCGTTTGTGACTACAACAACTAAAAGGGGTCGCAAAAAAAAATTGATTTCGAGGAGGGTTCCGAAAACACAATCAAAATGTAAGAATTTAAGACAAAATGTTTCCTTGCCTGTTTTGAGTTATGCTACCCAAATGAGTCTGCGAGCAAGTGGGCAAACAGAAGCAGCAAAAATTGTCAATGAAATAACTGCATCACCTTCCAGAGCACCGAAATTTAGTAAAAGTGTGAAATGTGTAAAACAAAAACAAATGAATGCTGAAGAAGCGCTTGTTGTTTTGGTTGAAGCAAAGCTTTCACGTCACCAATATAATGTTATAAGATAGTCTGCTCCTGAAAAATTCCCTGCGCACACGTTGATTCAAAGAGCGAAAAAGGAATGTTATCCAAAGGTTGAAACTAAGCAAATTTCCGAATCGTCAGCTAAGGTATCATTGCAGGGCCTTCTGGACCATACGGTTGAACAGCTTGTGCTGCTTCAAAAAAATGTTATTGACACCTTGGATAATCAAGAAATAGCAAATTTAGTTTTAATTACTACATAAGTGGGTGTTTGATGGAAGCTCTGGGCATAGCTCATATAAACAAGCTTTTAGTGGGCCAGGCGCTAGTGACTTCTCTGTTTTCATAACGTCCATTGTTCCACTGAGATTAGTATATAATAATAAAATCATTTGGCAAAACCCTAGGCCATCATCTACCCGATTCAGCAGGCCATTAAAAATTGAATTCACCAAAGAGACAGCGAGTATATTGGTAAGAGAAAAAGAACGAGTTGACAAGGAAGCAAACGATAATGTAAAGTCTGTTGTGCCAGTAGGAGAATGGTTCGTAAAAGTAAGCCATAAACTAATCTTAGTAATGATCGCCGGAAAAGTTTGCAATGCAATCACAGAAACTACATCATCCCAAAGGTGTTATATTTGTAATTCCCCTTCTAAAGAGTTTAACTCTATTGAAAAAATGATAGCGAATCCTGTTAAGACAGAAACTTTGGAATTTGGTTTGTCTACTCGTATATTACATGGATGGATTTGATTTTTTAGTGTATCATACACTTATCATACAAATTACCTATAAAAAAGTAGAAAGCTGCATCGGATAATGGTAAACAAATTATAGATTCTACTAAAGCCCGCATTCAAAATGAATTTAGAGTCAAAACCGGATTGATTATCGACCAACCAAAGCCTGGCTACGGAAATTCTAACGATGGTAATACAGCCAGAAGATTCTTTGAAAACTCTGAAGTTTCTGCAGATATTACTAAAATCGATTTAGAACTAATCAACAAAATGCACGTGATACTAATAACTGTTTCTTCGGGTCATGAAATACATTCTGAAAAACTCAGACCTTTTTGTCACAACACTGCCAGACATTATGTTAAAATGTATCCATGGTATAAAATGCCTACCACTTTGCACAAATACTTGACAGCGATTCACTGCACTGTTGAAGACTTGCACGAAATCCAAGAAGCTCTGAAACAAACTTTTCAAAACAAATTTGTATTTACCAACATGGTACAATGACCATTACAGACTTAATGGACATTTCAAAATTTAAAATAGCACAAAAAAGAGATATACAGGGGTATACTACGATCAAAAAAAGTAGTAGGTGTCATGAATTCAGATATTATTGGTTTGATGTTCGAAACAGAATTTGTATCGGTTTTAGGTGTCATCGAAACCAGTTTTATCGGTTTTGCTATCAGAAATAAAACAAGAAGATAATCGCCAACAGATTTGAATATTCATTTTATACTTCTGTGTGTTGTTAGACGGTTGAGAAAATGTAAGTTAAAAAACTTATTTATTTTATTGTTACGAAGTAATTAACTTTATTTTTGTAGGGGAAAACATAAGAATAGAACGCAAAATACGATCATAATTGAATTCATGGAAAAAAATCCAGACATCATAAGAGGATTTACAAAACGTAATAAGCCGACAATAGATTCATTATGGCAGGAATTAACTGAATCCCTTAATGCTGCAGGTCCACCACAAAAAGATGTAAACGGGTGGCAAGTAAATTTCAATGAAAATTAAGCTGCAATTGAAACAAACTTATTTCTATAGGTTATAACTGAGTGGAAGAGCGAAATCAAGAGAAAATTAGCTAACAACAAAATTGAGAGTCGAGCAACAGGAGGTGGCCCATTTTCAAAATATCAGCTCACTCCAAACGAAGAAGCTATTGTGCGTCTTTGTGGAATTTCTAAAAGTATAGAAGGAATACCAGGCGTTTCTCTTGGCACCCAACCCGTCAATGAGAATTTAAATGTAACAATTGCAGGGGTGAATGTAGATTTGTGTTCCTCATCGCCAGAGCAAGATGCCGACGATATACCCTCCACGTCACAAGGGCAACCAGAAATAAATGCTAGTGTACCTAAAAGGCAAAAATTAGAGAGTACAGCAGATCGCTTAAAAAGATTTTTAGATGAGAAAGATAAAAAAAACGGAGATATATTGAAAAAATTTTATCAGATAATAGAACTGCAATCTAAAAATGCTAGCAGCTTGAGGCGTATATACCAAGCAATAGAAAATAATAATAAAACTGTGGGAAGAGCTATTACTGAATTGAAAGATCATTTTGTAAGTACAAGTACTCAGTTGCTTAAAGCAATTGTAGAAAAAAATGAGATAAAAAAAGAACAACTAAATCTCGAAATTCTAAAGTTTGAACACAAAAGACAAAAAAAAAGATTAAAAGATCCTGGCTGTGAAATATACTTATGCCCGGTTTCACTGTCCATACTTAAGTTGTGCCTTAATAAAATCTTAGCTAAGCATTGTTGCAAACTGAGTAGTCGTTTGCGTTTCACAGTCAATGCTTAATTTCTATAAAATTTTATTATGATATATGGCAACGTTATGGGCAACATATGTTTAACAAATGTCATTCATAAAAATATGTTTGAAATATTTAAATTATAACAGACAATACATAAATTTGCGAGGAAAATTATATCAAAAATTTATGAAAACAACAAAAGAACCTCAAATTTCATCACTAGCGAGTCGGAGCACCTATGGGAACTGAAGGAAAAGTATAAGCTGTTATTGAGTGCAAGCGAACGGACACTTGCCCTACGCTACGCAAGATGTCGCTGAAAATTCAAAGCAAATTCAAAACAAAAATCAGCTGTTATTTAAGCATTGCTTAAGCCTCCTATTTTCAGTGCTTAAGCATAACCTAAGTATGAACTGTAAAACACTATTTTCCTGTTTTATCTTAAGCACAACATAAGTATGGACTGTGAAACCGGGCATTAAAGTACCTGAATTTATAATTTAAGACTGATTTTATTTTAGTTATAAAAACTGTTATATTTAAAATAAAGAAATAAATTCATTGAGTTACTAAGTATTTGCTATTGCGTTTCTAATTCTCCGGCCTTCGTTCTGCATTGAACCATTATCGGATTGGAAAAAATTGTTCTCGTCAGTCTCATTTGCAGGAATTCCTTCTTCCTGATTATACTCAATGTTGTAACGTCTGCAGATGTTGTGTAAGGTACAACACACGTTTACAAATTTAACAACTTTTTCAGGGCGATAATGTAATGTGGACATTAAACAGCGGAAACGGCTCTTTAAAACTCCGATTGTCCTTTCCACAATATTCCGTGCAGCCGTATGTGCTATGTTAAACTTATACTCCTTTGAGTTAAACTGTGGATCTCTGTAAGGAGTTAACAAAAATGGTTCAATTCCGTAGCCACAATCACCCAGCAACCTCAATGAACGCTGCCCACTCTCATACTGTGTACGGAAATATTGTTTAGCGTGACTCATACCCCAGATGAAAGCATCATGACTTGAACCGGGATACCGTGCATCAACGGCACGTATTTGCATATCGTTGTCACAAATCTTTTGAAAAAATAAATATACATACATATATAAGAAGGTTTATAAATACGTTTGAGTATTAATTTATTGTTTATACTTACTATCATCGCATTTATGCTAAAATATCCCTTTCTGTTAAAATATAAATGCTTATTCTCAGGTGGTTTTATTATTTTTGCATTTCCGGGTAGTTTGTACTTTTCAAAAAAGTGATTTCTTGAAATCAATTTTTCGCTTTCATCCATAGAAAGTTTTACCCACTGACCGCAAATGTAATTCTCTAAGAGGCACATCACTTTTGTTAAAATCTGCGACACCGTGCTTCTTGCCAAACTAATACAAGAAGCACGGCCTACGCCCCGTTGGTAAGCCCCTTCTGCTAAAAAACGTAGTGTTGCCGCCAATTGAATTATCGGTGGAATAGTCGAGGGCTGCATATGTGGTTCTATGATATTTAACACCATCATAAATGCGTCTTTATTCAGCCGATAATGTGATATGAATCTGTAAAGTAAGCGCGTAAAGTAACACACAAATAAATACAAGATAAATTCTACTTACGATTGTCCTGGAGCATCAAGTGGATTACTATGATCCCTTAATATTTTACGTTTAATTTTTTCATTTCTTTTTTTCTCTAATAAAAGGAAAGCTAATATTGCCGAACTCATTTCAAATTTTATTCAAATTGCATTCACAATATTTGTCACATTAGTAAACAGCTGATTCAAATATTGGTTTTGCGTATATTCGAAAAGACGGAAATCCAATCAGATTCTGTGACACCATTTAAAATCATAATTGGTTTGCAATTCTGACAGTTAAGCAAATCTGTCTTGGATTTCACAACACCCCTGATAATTATACTTTATATCAAATACCCTAAAATAGAATCAAAATGTAAATACTATGATGTGAAAGCCATAGCTCAATTAGATGGTAAGCTTATAATTGATCAGAACATAATATATTGTAATAATAATTTTTTTAATATGCAAAATTGTAAAACTGAAATTACAAAAACATATAAAATAAAAAAAAGTACATGTTTGTCAGAAATATTAAATAAAAAACAAGGAAAATGTAAAAAACTAAAAGAGAAAAATTTGAAAATAGAAGAAATAAAACCAGGAGCAATATTAATTTCAGGAAAAAATATTGTAGACAATCAAACATTAACTGGAACATATTTAATAACATTTGAAAATAATACAGTATTTAATAATCAAACTTATGAAAATATAGAAACAAAAATCTGGAATTATCTTAAAAATAACCATATCAATAATTTTGAAATTTTAGAATATATTGAAACAACTAATAAACTGTTAAAATTAGATAATATAAACATTTTAGCAGAACGGAATAAGCGTATCACAGTCCATTTATATTTTTGGTACATAATTTTAATCTTGGGAATACTTTTCATAACTTACATAATATTAAAATTCAAAAAATCTCGCGAAATTCCCAAACCAATTGAAAATGTGCAATTGCAAGAAGTCACATATAATGCTCTTTTAGATCAAATACATAAATTAACTCATAATAATAATGGTGAATCGGGAACGATTCATCTTAGGAAGGGGGGAGTTAATGACAGCCTCCACACAGCCACTTGACCATAACTGTAAACAATATTGAATCTTTACACTTTGTAGTTGTGCGGCCTCATAAATTAAAATAGAATTCGATATACTTTTTCCGTTCACATTAGAATAAACCATTCGTATCTAAACAATATTTGTAGCCCTCACAAGAAAGCATAATAAAACCAAAACAGAACACTTAACGTTCTGCCTAAAAATGCTGAATATGATATTAATGTAAATTGACACTTTCTTTGTTTCAAACTCAACTACAATATGTAATAACTTTAAGTAAATAATAAGTAAATGTATAAATATTAGTAACTTGCAAATAAAAGATAGATTTTGTCTCCGGCGATCCAGTCGACACGACGTGTTTCATTTTTTCTGCGCGTTGGCAGATAGAAAAAATATATTTTTTTCAAATTCCCGCGATACGGGAATTAATTTGCACTTCTACCAATCAGACAACTTTCAGAGAAAGCCCAAGAAGCTAGAAACAAGGACTTTAAATGCTATAGGGAGCACTTTTCACGTAAATGTAGCCGTGAGAAATCAAATGAAGACATTTTAAACAGATTTCTACTGAGCTCCGATCCGATCATTAGCAGCAAAATTAAATTACCAAAACAAAAATTTCAAGTCCTACCAAAATCGGTAATAGATTTGCTTATTCCGCCAACTATTTCAGTAAGTGCTGTTCGATCTGATGATAGTGATGAGGAAACTGGAGATGCACATATTAAGGAACTAGAGGCTTGCAACTCCGACGACAATCATTAAACTAAATGAAATGCTAGTTTTTTTTATGTGTTTGTGCTTATTCAATAATAACAAAATGTAATATTTTAAAATTACGACTTCCTTGAATTAATCTCCGTTTTGGGGGTCCTATACCCCACTGTGTGCCGGGAGAAGCAGAGGAAGAGGAAGACTTCCAATAGAATGGAGAAAGCTGCACTTTGTATCTCTAATTGGCGCCAAAATGCTAAAAAGTAACTATTGGCGCGCTATTCTCCCGTTTGTTAACTCGGCTATAACCGCGTAAGCGATGTCTAAGCTATTAAATAAGAAGAAGAATTCCTTTAAATTATGCCACCCTATGACCAAAAATTGTCCAAATCCTACTAAAATTGTTCAAGCTCATAGGTTGCGAGTATGTGGATCCCAGTATCTATAGTTAATTATTGATAAAATAAATTCATAGAGAATCTTTTTCTGATAATCTAACTCTGTGTATCCAAAATGGGTTGAATCGTTTTAATACTTCTTTGAGCCCCCATATACCAATTATAAAGATTTTCGAACTTCCTGGTGACTTTCTACTGCATATGTCAGCTAATATTTGAGTTATCTTAATGAAAATTGCAGAACGTATTTTACTCGTAACAGTGTATCTGTGTGCTTAAAATAGATAAAATTAGGCGAAAACTTGACCTAAGTTCCATATAAGCATTACCAGGATTTTCGAATATCCAAGTGAATGTGTCCATATGATTAGTAATTGTATATGAGGTACCTTAATGAGACCCATTTTTTTATGTGACATGCTAATATTATATTAAATAGATAAAAACGGGTCGATATTAGCCCAATTCCCATATACTACATTTAATGATTTTCGGTTTTCTAACAGACCCTATGGCCCATATGTCGGTGAGTGTATGAGTGCATTGATTTCTCCAAGTTGCAAGATTATAAAATGTTCGATTGCATCTGAACTTAGAACTTCCTTACTTGTTTATTTTCGCTCTCTAAAGTTTATAATATATACATACAAATTTACCTAAAACTGTCTAAGGTTATATACATATTTAATAATACATATGGAAATTCATTATGTATATTATCCTTACCATTAGAGTTATTAACCTTTAGCAGGTTGGAGCACTTTGCGATGGGTTAAAACAATGTCTTTATCACACATGGTCGCAGTTATTCTCATATTTTCATAACTTTTGAAGTAAATTTTGGAACATTTCAAGGCCATCTGCAGCCATCTTAATTTTACAGTTCATAATTGGAGAATCCAACAGCATAATTACGTATTCACATATTATGGAATCAGTATTTTTGTAACAAAAACCGGAAGGCTTGAACAAAATCCACTTTATATGCAATTGATCCATAGAATATTGATAGAACAAGAAAGGCATGTGTGCATTGATCTACCTGTGTGGTTTGCTCCGTAAAGTAGTTACATGCATACATAGTATGTATCAGTGAGCTGCAACAAATATGATAAAATCAGAACAAACACTCGTGCCAAAAACACAATCAAATCAATTCAGTTCAGCATAGACAACATTGTTGATCAATTCGAGTAGCCGCCAGCGTCAACTGATCTGATGCAACACGAACAATATGTTCTTGGTCAATCACGATCGAGTAAACGATATGGATGGCTTCGGTTCCAATCGCATCATGTCAGTTCATAGCGTTGCGACGATTGTTTGAATTGATGTGAAACTTTGGGTAAAGTATAAGCAAATCTACGAGTAAATCTATGGATAAATCTATAAGTACAGCAAACATCAACAATTTTCTGCTGGACAGATTTGAATCATGTGTGGCAAAAAATGTATCAGCTTTGAAAATGTGGGCGAGTGCACGAGTATATCAGTGTTGAGGGGATGATATACAAACCGAACGCTGTCGACCATTTTAATCATTGAAGCATGAGTTTGCATCACTTCGGGTATTTTCTGCTGGTGCGAACGTTCATAAACAAATCAGGTATAAGCTGATCGCTAGTGATTCAAAGTTGTTCTCTATCAATGATTTGAGGACAAACGGTTCGCTTCGTGTACATGAACCGAACTGACGGAATCAGACAGAGTAACGGATCAGTACTTAAGTGTAATAAAAAATTTATTACTCGTTGCAGTTCTCTGGTATGTGCATATGTATCTATGGTCTCAAAAGCACTTACGAGTATTTCTTGTAAAACAATTTGTTGGTTCAACTTCAATGAACGTTAATAGTTTATATCAGTTCCGCATGTATTTGCATTTAACAATTTATGCATCAGTTTGATTCCACGCCGTTGAATAATTGCTGTACTACATATACATATGTATATATTAATTCTCGTTGGTTAAGTAAGCTTATTTGCATACGTCTCTATTCAAAATTTATCGCCGGTGAACATTTGTGCTAAAAGATGTGAACATGCATACATTGTAAAGTTAACTGGTGTTATGTATGTATGTTCTGTATATTCGAAACATGAGAGCTGTAAATGAGACGTTGCATTCCGAAAACATATTAAGAGAGCTAATTTGCTTAATACCGATATTATGAATGATTACATCAATCTAAGTTCGAGATTATTGAAATACTTTTGTAATTGTGAGAAATACAGACATGTGAAATACTTCCAAGTGTCTGCAAAACTTTTGTAAGGGAATAGGAATAATCTCGTTTCCTCATTAATATATACATTTCCATTTTTGCAAGTCTCTATGTAGTTAGAAAAAATAGATATATGTATGCATAAATAGCACTTTAATTTTTCCAAAAATGACTTTTTATTGGCGTTGCACTTGCGATACGGGCCAACTAAATTTCATGAAAATTGTATATCTCAATTCGGCACGTCATCACGATCCTATTTAAACATATGTATATATTTTCCCGACATTGTAAATGCTTTATTACTACTTACATACATATATACATATGTATACATACATATGTATATACATATATATATTGATGCAAAAAAACAAAGATAGATAGAATACATAAGTGTAAGTCACATATTGACGAAGCTCACCTCAACTCATACTTATGGCACGTTCGAAAAATATTATGTAAAATCTTGAATGGAAAACTTTTCCAATATCTGAGTCTGCCTCAATATTAATTGCTACCTATTGTAATTAAAAATTTATATCACTTATTTATAATCACTTTATAATACTAGCATATTACAGGGTTTTCCAATAAGTGTGGTATGATTACTTTAAAATAAAAAGCACACATACTAAATGTTAAGAAAATTCAAAAGTTTTTTTTATTTAATGTGCAGTACAATCGATACAATTAAGTTCTAAATATTACATCATTCAAGTGGCCTCCACGACTTATTTCGCAGAAACGAATTCAATGAACCCAATTTTGGAGTACTTTTCAACTAAATCTAGTCGTATGTCCTGAAAAGCAAATTCAATATTGTCTTCTCAAGCTTATACCATGTTCAGACCGAAAATTTAAAGGGATTAGGTTACATTCACTAATCAGCCCGTTCTCACTGCCGTTAGAAAGATCAAAAAGCAGCTGTTATTGTCATTCAAGAATTCATATCTCTCAATATTTATCAAAAGAAAACATTGTCATATAGTACTTTGTAATAAGAGCCGTATTCTTTTAAATATTTTCCATATAATAGAAATAATGGATGCATTTTTTTTCATTTTTTAGGTCGATTTTCAGGTGAAATTAAATTCATTGCTTTAAAAAACATTTGTTTGTTTACATTTTTTCCCTTTGTAGTGTCTAAATCAGCTGTGATAATGTAACAGATTTCCAATGCTGACAAGTAGATGGCGCAAAATTAGAGTCGCACAGAGAGAGTTAGCGTGGATCAGTTTGAAATCATTTCAATGAAATGATTTGGAACTGTCATTTTTGTATGGCGAAATCTTGATAAATTTTTAAGATTAGTGGGATAAACCACTCAACAGCCGAAATCGTGTGATTAAGTGTCGGTCTAAGCATGGTATTGAAGAGAGTCTGGTTTATTGTTAATGACCAATGACATCAAATAATCCCACAAGAAGTAGTCTAATGGTGTTAAATCACAACTTCTTTCAGGCCATTTAATGTCACAATTTCTTGAAATAATCGAATATCCAAACTTTCCATGATGAAATTGTAAACATTACTGAATACAATAAAAAAATTACAGATCATGACATATTAAAGATGGCCGAAACGACACTTAGAAATCATATTTTCCCTATTCGAAAACCGGGTCGGCTTTAGTATACCGTCCCAGGATTTCGGGAATAAAATGGGTAAGGTCGGATAGAGGAGATTCTCCAGTATATAAAGCTATTTTTGCACTATATTATATAAAATAAATGTGTACAAATGAATAAGTGATGTGTTAATGGATATAAAAGTGAAAAATATAAGTGCAAAATTAATTTTATATATCGAAAATATGTAATTAAAATATTGCAAATTTTCAACTTTAAACGCGAATATCTTGAAAACTATAAGCTTCCTGCGGCTATCCGACCTTACCCATTTTATTCCCGAAATCCTGGGACGGTATACTAAATTCTTCCTGTTAAGATTGGCCAATTATAATCTATTGTGAATGAAAAACAAGCAACACTGTTAGCTGTTTTTCAAATTTTCAATAATAAAACAAGAAGTTTTATGTTATGATGTTATTTTATGATGCAGTTTTAAAATAACGTATTTATATGTTTTTATAATAAAAATAGTTTTGTAATTATTGGGTGGCTAACAACCGCAATGTTTATCTTCTATCAATTTTCATTGAAATAATTATAATAATGAGTATCAGCTGTTTACGAGAATTTCAAACTCGCATAGCTGCGCGTAAAGTGCGCAGTTAATCGAATTAAAGCTGCCGTCTGATAATAATTTCTTCCGAACAATTTGACAACATGAGTAAGAGTCTTTAAAGTAATGTAATGTGAAAACTAAGAGTTATCGGCCTACCATATAATTCCGACGAATAGTTTCTCGCAAAAGGCACAGTTTAGCCGGTTGGAGGGAACTCGGTGTGCTCATAAGATTGATTATTGACCTGCTTTTTTCGGCTTCTGCTCGCCTTTGCCACAATATTCGACCGATTGATCATCTGTTCCCGGGTCGTAAACATAGATCCAAGACTCATCGCCAGTAATAGTACGTTTCATAACATCTTGGTAGTCGGAAAGCATTATTTCACAGACGTTAACGCGACGCTTTTTTTTTTTTTGAAAATTTGAGTGCTTTTAGGCCCTTTCATTATTTTTAGGCCCAAATGATCTTTCAAAATGGCTTTCACTGATCCTTCTTATATTCCAACGAAGCCAGCGAGATCTCTGTCAGTAAATCGTCGATTATCAGGTACCGATTCCTTTACTTTGTTGACGTGTTGATCTTCAGATGATGTTGAAGCCATCCTGAATGTGGTTCGTCGTCGACACACATTTTCAATAGGGTTTGCATCGGGCGACTGCGACGGCCAATCCAATGTAACGATGCCAGATTGAGTTTTCCACTGAGTACAGAGTACAGAGTATCGACATTTTTAGCCACTTTATATCGCTTTATCCACTTCTTTACAAATGCCTTCGACTTTCTCATATATTTAACAGCCGCTGATTGCGACATTTTGGGACCTTTCGGGTGGACGCAAAGGAATACAGCCTCGTAACGCGACGCGTACTTAGCATTCATGGCATTTAACATGATTCTCTTTCAAAAGATCAACGACAACTGAACCTTTGTTGACAATGCTTTGTCCTTGATAAAGCTTCCTTCTATCAGCTCGCGAAGGAATTAGAGCGAAATCGTTCATTAACTGTCTCTAAAGTCGAACACGCTCTTACTTGACAGACTGTATATATGTATGAACTATACATTGTATGTGTCTCATACAATTATCATGCCACATAGTAAAACCAGTCACATGGGATAAAGCCAGCCGGATGTTCGAAAATGCCAATATTAGTTATATGAGGGCTAGATCAAGTTTACACTCAATTTTTTTTTTATTTTAGACACACCTCAAATATGCCGATATATGCATATAAAGTCACCCATAAATTCGAAAATCTTTATATGTATTAATGATTCTCTCTGAATTTCAATACTTTCATGTACTGATATTTTTGGTCATAAGGCATACTTTAAAAGAATTATAAGTGCAAATTTTTGTTCCGTTTTATTTGATTTGTTCCCTGGAAAGTGAAAGAATTTAATGGAATTTAAAATTTTAGTTAAATGGCGTGGTTGTAGTCCGATTTCGCACTGTGACATAGGAATAAAGGAAGAATGCTACATACTAAATTTAGTCGAAATCGGTAGGTCGGGTTCCGAGATATGTGATTTCATCAAAATGTGGGCAGTGCCACTCCCATTGTCCAATTTTCACACCGGCTCTCATAAAGCCTTCCCATACCCTCTCGGAGGTAAAATTTATTGTCTCTGGTGTATTTAGTTACAGATTTATTCCATTTTTAGTAGTTCTGAACAGTGCTGTTATATGGAGAGTGAGAGAGGTTTTCATCCGATATCGTCCACTGTCGGTAGGGGTTTTTTATAATATTCGAGCATACCATATTTGGTTATTTTAGCTTAGGTGGTTTAGGAGATGTGTACATTAAACATATTAGAGGGCGAGGCCATGCCCAATTTTTAACATTTTTTTTCCCACGGGTGCCCCTTGCTACTGCGATCATCTGTGTCAAATATCAATTTTATATCTTAATTTGGTGCTTAATTATGGCACTTTATATGTTTTTGGTTAATGGCGATTTGTAGGCGTGTCAGTAGTCCGATTACGCCTACCTACGAACTCGATTTTTTTTTAACTAAGGAACCTGAATACCTGTTACTCAAGTTACAGCTTGCACGAACGGACGGTCGGACAGACAGACACAGATTTCAACTTTTCTCGCCATCCTGATCATTTATGTATACTACTGTAATCAAACTGATAAGTGATTTTTGTCCATTTCATCTCCTTCAAAGGCATCCCCTTCCGCTGCATTACACTCATGCTAACGAATTTTCCAGTCATCATAGTACTTGGAAAAATCCTCTGTCGTGATGGCCTTCAGAATCTCTTCGATTCAGCTTTTATATCCTTAATTGAGTCAAAACGGTGTCCTCGGAGTGGTGAATTTGCTGAATAGCCAGAAGTTACACGAAGCGAAATCAGGCGAATGTGGTGAAATTAGTTGAAAATGTGGCGAAATCATCACGAATAACCAATGCAGTATGAGATGGTGCATTATCGCACTTCTTTGTTCAATAAATTCAGACATAGTAAAAATCGAAGAATTCACTTCTAGAGCCACAGGAAACGACGCGTATCTCAAATACTAATGAATATTTTGACGTGAAATTTAAAATAGATGTCAACAACAGCATTAACAACTTACGAAAGAAAAATTGCCAATTCGAAAAACACGCGAAGTATAAATTAAAAACTCACCTTTCAATTTGATCAGTTCTTTCTATCTCGATTACTATAATACTCTATACCAACTGGCAGCAAGAGTACAAAACAAACAAGACAAATAAAGAAATGGACAGGCAAGAAAAGTGAGCCTCAGCTCACGGAAAACCTCATAATAGTGAGTGTGGTGATTTTTGTGAGGGCTTCAGAGAACGTATATCATAAAGAAGGTTCACGACGCGAAGAAAGTAAAAAATTTTTGGCTAACTCGGTCAAGGTGAGCGTATTTTACCACAGCTATCCCAGAAGAAAAAATTTTAACAGTGGGGCGTGAATAGAGCTGAGCCAGAGGACATAAAGACATGTTCTCTGGTTTTACAAAAATAACAATCGCCTCAAATAGTATCAGCAGCGTCACAAGTCAATATGGCAGCCAAATAGTCGATGCACGAATTTGTAGAAAAACACACAACAACAACATTTTCATTCATGAACGCAAGCGCACTCTCAACAGGCAAACTCGCTTCATTCATAATAGCAGACACTAACACATCTCCCCGAACATGTCTTTGCCTACAACCGTATTTTCGCGACGATGGCAAAAGCTACAATCATAAATTGAACAATTGCTGATGTTTCTTCAAGAAGGAAGAAGTGTCAACCCCGCAAACCCGCAAAGTACAAAAGAAAGTGACAAAAGTGGCAACATAGCATTTGTCGATTTAAAATGTTTTACAATTGTAAAATATTTTTCCTCGGCTCGCAAAAATCTGCGTCGATTTGTATGCAAGCTCATACACAAACATACATATTTACGGTGATTTGTTGGAGAGATTTCGCACGAAACAGTAACTTTTATATACAAAGTTGGGTGTAGACGAATTTACAAGCATTATATGTATGATTCTCAGCGGGATAATGGTTCACCGCTTTCATTTTTCTTTGAAGAAAATTTTATGTAGAATCCTTCGATACCAGGTAATGCATAAAAGTAAGCTATAAATTCTACAATCAAGTAAGTACGTGAAAAACGTTACAATACAATATATAACCAACAAATACAAATTGATGGAATAAAATTTATAAGTACATAAATATTTTCAATATTTCGTCAAATCGCCAAGCATTTGAAGAAAATTCGGTAAGTTTTTCGTCTTTTTATTATTGATGGAAATGTATAATTATATACGGTTTCATCTTTTTTGTAGAATGTGTAAAAGTAGAAGGCTTCACCGAATCGGATGTGTTCACCAAACTCAAAAAAGATCGCCAAAGGCCCTTTCTTTAACCCATCGTTGCGCAAGCGCAACATTTCGAATTTGTTTTTTTTTTTATTTCTAAAATAAGGAAATAAATCTATGAAATGTAAGCCAGTCTCAAAAAGAAGAACTAACAGATAGACAACAATTCTTTTTATGGCTTTTCAAATACAAATGCATTTTATTTTTATCATTCAAAAACTGCTAATTGAGTCATCTCGGGATCGATATATTCATCCAAACATAAAAAATATTAATTTAAATAAACCTTTACTTTTTACACTGTACAAAGCTTTAACAATATCTTCTTTGTGATATAAACCCTTTTGGTGGACAAAACTACCTACACGTGTTGTTTATCTTACATTTCTAGGAAACGTTGCGTTTACGCAACCTTGGGAATAACAATAGTCTGTTGTTATTGTTACTCAGCATGCCATTCGTGTTAAAAACGTATTGTCAATAATGGGTTCTCGCTATTCAAGGAGTAGTTCTGTTTTGTTTTTATTATTCAGTTGGTTCTAGAACGTTGAGCTAATAACATAGATAACTTGATACGAGACTCTTTGGTTCCAGAGAGAGCTGTCAAAACTATGCTAATAGTATCACATAGTAATTTCTAAAAAACGTTAAGTGAGTGTATACAAATCAGTAAATAATAAGGCGAAATATTATGGCTTGGCAGCGATTACTATCTTCTCAAGAAATTCTGAGTACCTTAGAAGAGGAAGAGGATTTACAAGATGCCACTCAAATCGATGCCGTGTACATCCCCCCGACGGTTGACAATCTTACAGACGAGGAAGGCCTAGATGATGACGCGCTAGGTGATTTTGACAATATTGTGTCCACTGATATCGCTGGAACATATGAAATACACACCGATTTACCCTTAGAGCCTGAAAACACGCAAGGTGAGCTCGGTCCTTCAACATCGAAGAAGAAGCCAAGACTGTCAAAGAAGTCCCCAAAATGTGTTCCAGACTGGAAAAAAGAACATCCGACCTATATGAATTGTCCTACAAGTGATGAAACAGTAATGACACAAAATATTGAAGAACGTGTAGGTGGAAAAACACCTTTTGAAGTATTTTCACTATTTTTTAGTGATGAAATTTGGGAACAGATTATATGTTTCTCGGAAAAATATGCTCGTGACCATAACCGTCATTTATTTATCCTCACGGTAGCAGAACTCAAAAGATTTTTTGGTATATTATTATTGTCTTGCTATCATTCTTTACCAGCAACGAAATTGTACTGGTCAAAAGATGAAGACAAAAATGTATCAATTGTAAGAAATTGTATGAGTCGGAACAAATTTTACTCTATAAAGGAAAACATTCATCTATGTGATAATGCGGATCTGGATAAAAATGATAAATTCGCTAAATTGCGTCCTATTTTCGATGTAATGAATCAAAAGAATATGCAGTTTGGGATATTCTCACACAACTTGTCAATTGACGAAGAAATGGTGCCGTATTTTGGACGTCATAGTTGCAAGATGTTCATCAAAAGAAAGCCTGTAAGATTTGGTTTCAAGATATGGTGCTTGTGTAGTTCAAATGGTTATCTGTATCGGTTTATTCCATATGGCGGAAAGGATAGTAACGACAATAGAAATGATTTAGGTCTAGGAGAAAAAACTGTTCTGGACCTATTGTCTGTCATTGAAGATCCTCGCAAACATCGCATTTTTTTTGATAATTTCTTTTCTTCGCACAAATTATTTTGCATTCTGAAAGAGAAAGGCTATTTTGCCACTGGTACTATTCGAGAAAATAGAACAATGAATAAAATCATGATAAATACGAAAACTCTTCAGAAAAAAGAGAGAGGATCATTTGATTTCAGCGTTGACCAAAAACATGAAGTATTATTAGTTCGATGGAATGACAATTCTGTGGTGACTGTGGTTACTAACAACGCAAAAATCGAACCATTGGTTACGGCAAAACGTTACGATAGAAAAATAAAAAAAATGGTGAATGTGCCACAGCCCCAGGTTATAGCAGATTATAATAAAAATATGGGAGGCGTCGATCTGCATGATAATGGAATTGCCAATTATAGGATTCGAGTAAGAGGGAAAAAGTGGTGGTGGCCACTGTTCATCAATTTGATAGATAGTGTTTTAGTAAACTCGTGGAAGATTTACAATCTGGCAAATGAGCGATCTATGACTCAATTAGAATTTAAATCTTACGTTGCTGTTAGTTTGATGAAAACCGAAGAAGCCCAACTTACAGATAATTCTCACTTTTTGGGTAATTCAAATAGAAATTTAGGAAGACCATCCAAAAACGCATTACCTTCCAATATTCGTTTCGATAATATTGGTCATGTCATAGAAGAGCACGAAAATAAATGTCGAAGAAGATGCAGACAGTGTAAAAGTACAACAATTTATATGTGTAAAAAATGTCAAATACATCTTCATGCTGATTGCTTTAAAATATTTCACTCACGCTAATCGCTATAGTATTAGCGTAAGTGAAATATTTTAAACGTATTTTTATGACTTGCTTGTATAATATAAGTTCAGTACTCCCAACGTTGCGTAGGTGCAACATTTCACGGAATGAAAAATAATTAACCAATATTTTTTTTTTTTTAATAATTTTCTCTTTTTTTATGTGTTTTTAAACGTAAAAAACAATAAAACCATAAAATATGCATTTATTTTTACCCTTGGGAAATAATCGGTTAAGTCTCGTTGCTTGGAAAAAAACGTAAAGCACTCAGCCACAAAATTAAAAGAAAACCATACCTTTTTATACATAAATACTTATTTTCATAACGAATTTCATACATGTATTTTCATAAATAAAGCAAAATTTATACGCAATTTTTTATTATACTACTGACCTTGGCATAGAAGAATTCTTTAGAAAAAAAACATGTCCAAGGAGGTTCGTTTCTTCCTCCCTCTCAGAATGTTCCGGAAATGAGTTAGGCAAGTGTCATTAAAAAGGACAGAGGCACGACCTGTTGCAACTTTTTCTGGGTGTTTTTTTTCCACGAACTGTGAAACTCTCTCCCACATTCCTAAGATTTCCTTTATCTTACTTGTAGAAATAACCTCCTCCTCTGACTCCTCAAAACCAATTTCTTGCATAACCTCAGTATGCTGCTGTGACTGTAACTCTTGTATCCCCTCAGTCGTCAGTTCCTGGGTGTGCTCCTCGATGAGCTCGTTCACGTCTCTCTCTTGATGGCGTGACTGCGTGTTACTATCGAACCGAACCGAACCGGACTCGTATCTCGAATTTCGCTCGTAACTAAAAGCAAAAAATCACTTGCTTGTCGGCTCTTATCTCGAAAACTCGTATGTTGGGGCACTCGTATGTCGAGGTACCAGTGTATATCTTATCAAACCTTCATTATTAAATATTTAGATATAAACACGACTTTATTATATGTATTTTTCAAAATAATTTAAGGAACTCATCATGAAATATTTAAATTTGTACGTACATACTTGTTTGCTTTGATATAAAATATATTATATGCAGAGTCGTTTGGAGGGTGGAGTCATGTGTAGAAGTTCACGCAAGTGAGGAAAGTTCTCTGATCGTCATTCACTTGGGAGTGGCCAAAAACGATTCTTTTACATATGATTAAAGCAGCTCACGACTTCCGGTCTTTGACCAAGTAACCTCTGGGTAGCGTAAAATCATCCGTTTGAAGGCGAGCTAAAGTGAGAAGGCGAAATATCCGATACGTAGGGTTGTGCGCTGGGTTTGGGACCCGCCACGTAAAAAAACACCCCCAATGAAAATTAACAACCAGCCTCGGATGAGAGACCTCCCTTTTGATGACGACCATTGAAAACGAAATAAGGACTACGAATTGAGGGCATGCACCTGGAATGTCCGGTCCCTTAATTGGGAAGGTGCCGCTGCCCAGCTGGTTCATGTCCTCGTAAAAATAAAGGCTGATATCACCGCCATCCAAGAAATGCTATGGACGGGACAAGGACAGAGACGAATAGGTCCTTGTGGCATTTACTACAGTGGCCATATAAAGAGCGCGTGGTGGGAGAGAGAATCCGTCACTCCGGTGAATGAACGTTTAGCCACAATCCGCATCAAAGTGAGGTTCTTCAACATATCGCTGATTTGCGCCCACGCTCCGACGGAAGAGAAGGACGATGTGACCAAAGACTCCTTCTATGAGCGCTTGGAGCACACTTATGAGAGATGCCCCCGCCACGATGTCAAAATCGTGCTTGGCGACTTTAACGCCAGGGTGGAAAAAGAAGGTATCTTTGGCACTACGCTCGGTAAATTCAGCCTCCACGAGGAAACATCCCCAAATGGGTTGAGACTGATCGACTTCGCTGGGGCCCGAAATATGGTTATCTGTAGTACTAGATTCCAGCATAAAAAGATTCGTCAAGCTACCTGGCTGTCTCCGGATCAAAAAACCATCAACCAGATCGATAATGTTGTGATAGACGGAAGACACGTCTCCAGTGTTTTAGATGTGTGTACGCTCCGTGGTCCTAACATCGACTCGGACCACTATCTTGTTGCAGCCAAGATTCGCACCCGCCTCTGTGCAGCAAAAAACGCACGCCAACAAACACAAGAAAAGTTCGACGTCGAGAAGCTGCAATCACAACAGACAGCCGAACGATTTTCTACTCGGCTTGCACTCCTGCTCTCTGAGAGCACTCGTCAACAACTCGGTATAAGGGAACTGTGGGACGGCATTTCAAACTCCTTACGTACTGCTGCAACCGAAACCATTGGTTTTCGGAAAATGCAAATGAACAGCTGCTACGACGAGGATTGCCGTATCGCAGCGGGGAGAAAACGGGCTGCCTACCTCGCAACGTTACGAGCGACCACAACTCGTGCGGGGTGGAAGCGAGACGCATCTGTAGACAGAAAAAGAAAGAGACCGAAATGCGTGAGTATGAAGAGCTTGATAAGCTGGCTGACAGGGGTAACGCTCGAAAATGTTATGAAAAGATGCGGCGGCTTACAGATAGTTTAAGGACAGAGCATACTCTTGTAGAACCCCCAAAGGTGATCTAGTCACCGATGCCCAGAGCATACTTAAATTATGGAGGGAACACTTCTCCAGCCTGCTGAATGACAGTGAACACACAACACCAGGAGAAGTTGAACCTGATTCCTCAATCGATGACGAGGGAGCAGACGTTCCATTACCCGACCATGAAGAAGTGCGAATAGCAATTGCCCGCCTGAAGGACAACAAAGCGGCAGAGGCCGACGGATTGCCGGCCGAGCTATTCAAACACGGCGGCGAACTGATAAGGAGCATGCATCAGCTTCTTTGTAAAATATGGTCGGACGAAAGCATGCCCAACGAATGGAATTTAAGTGTGCTATGCCCAATCCACAAAAAAGGAGACCCCACAATCTGCGCCAACTATCGTGGGATTAGCCTCCTCAACAACGCATATAAGGTTCTATCGAGCGTATTGTGTAAAAGATTAAAGCCCACCGTCAACAAACTGATTGGACCTTATCAGTGTGGCTTTAGACCTGGTAAATCAACAACCGACCAGATATTCACGATGCGCCAAATCTTGGAAAAGACCCGTGAAAGGAGAATCGACACACACAACCTCTTCGTCGATTTCAAAGCTGCTTTAGACAGCACGAAAAGGAGGTGCCTTTATGCCGCGATGTCTGAATTTGGTATCCCCGCAAAATTAATACGGTTGTGTAAGCTGACGTTGAACAACACCAAAAGCTCCGTCAGAATCGAGAAGGACCTCTCCGAGCCGATCGATACCAAACGAGGTTTCAGACAAGGCGATTACCTATCGTCCGACTTTTTCAACCTGCTTCTGGAGAAAATAGTTCGAGCTGCAGAACTAAATAGAGAAGGTACCATCTTTTATAAGAGTGTACAGCTGCTGGCGTATGCCGGTGATATTGATATCATCGGCCTCAACACTCGCGCCGTTAGTTCTGCTTTCTCCAGACTGGACAAGTGAACGAGGGCAAGAAGAAATATCTCCTGTCATCAAACAAACAGTCATCGCACTCGCGACTTGGCTCTCACGTTACTGTTGACAGTCATAACTTTGAAGTTGTAGATAATTTCGTCTATCTTGGAACTAGCGTAAACACCACGAACAATGTCAGCCTAGAAATCCAACGCAACAGGTGCTACTTCGGACTGAGTAGGCAATTGAGAAGCAAAGTCCTCTCTCGACGAACAAAAACCAAACTCTATACTCATAATTCCCGTCCTGCTATACGGTGCAGAGGCTTGGACGATGTCAACAACGGATGAGTTTACGTTGCGAGTTTTCGAGAGAAAAGTTCTGCGAAAGATTTATGGTCCTTTGCGCGTTGGCCACGGCGAATATCGCATTCGATGGAACGTTGAGCTGTACAAGATATATGACGACATTGACATTGACGACAAGAGGAAGACCTCCACTCCGTTGGAAGGACCTGGCTTCGCTTGGAATATTCAATTGGCGCCGCGTAGCGAAAAGAAGTAGCGATTGGCGCGCGGTTGTTAACTCCGCTATAATCGCGTAAGCTGTGTCTACGCCAATTAAGAAGAAGAAGTATAAATTATAGAGTATGCTATGACGCGCTGCGGTTTATCTTGGGTCATTGATCACCTTATACTTGTCATTCGCACAGTTCGCGGATTGTTAAGTTACCGTTTTCAATTTGACTTGAAGAGATTCATTACGCAATTCATGTAAAAGGATTCGTTGCCATTTACGATGTCGTCTATTTGTCGGAACATCTTCTGTATGTCTGCAGTGATGGTTACTTTGCAAAAAACTGTATATCATTTAAAGATGCCCCATTAGATGTCTTCGCGGCGGCGTTGAAAACTACGCAAAATTTAGTGGTTACCGCATAATGAGGTATGAAGTATTCATTTTCTTTGTTGGTAAAAGCTTGCTTGCTAACCTTCATGTGAACGAGAGCAATGTATTCTCACATAAATGTGATGTACTGTTCACGAAGACAAGGGTCGTTCATCAAATGTGGCTATGTGGCTCGAGTTGTGGAAACTGGTGATCTGCCGAATGATGAGATTATCCAAGAACAGGTGCATCTGGTCGAAATGGTCGTTGAATATCTTCTCACAGTCATCCACGTGAATTTCAGATGATAGTAGGGACTTTTCGAGTTTCCAAAAGCTTCTATTTAACGTATCTAGCTTTGTTCGTTGAAGCATTTCGCAGTAAGAGATGTGTGTGATGTGCACCGGGCAGAACTTGCGACTGGTCTAAATACAACCCAACCAAGTCGGGTGTTTAAAGCGCAAAGTTGCTCTGGAGAACCCTGTATGAAACCCTGCTGAAGGAGAACCGTTAGTACGTCAGTACCAAGTAGCAGATCCACAGGACTCGGAGTGCCAAATGTTGGGTCAGCTAGCGGTAAATCCTTTAAATGGCCCCAGGCTTCTGCGTATGGATGCGATTCACCTGAGAGCCCTGGTCCCACAAGGCGCGACACACGAATTGTCCTTCACTGTGATCAATAAGGATGACCGCAGTCGCTAGTAAAACGGATAGATCGCGAGATCCATGATCACATCCGAGGCAATTGAAACAAAATGAGAGCCGCTTAACTGTAACCCATCGTTTCAGAGATGGGTTTACTGTTGCAACGTCAGCGTTAACAGTTAAAAAGTCTTGAAACATTGGTATGTTGTTCGTCTGAACCGCCATTTCATCTTCTGCAACATGCCCTCATAGCCACCTGTATAAAGTCCACTGACCAATGGTACGCTGTCTACATTGACATGTTGGCGAAACTAATAATTTGTAACTGGAATCCAGATCCTTGCGACTGTGAACTACTACCTCCAACAAATCTTTGAAAGAATTTGATCTAATCGCATGTCCAATTGATTCGCCACACAATTACCACCTTTACCAGCGCCACATACACGAGGTAGTCGAATACATATTTGTGTATACAGCAACTCCGTAGCGGCCCAGAAGTCATCATTTGTGGTCAATACGCTGGCTTGTGCTGAAGACACCAGGTCCGTATGATACTCCATAAACCTTTCAAAATGTTTGTCCAAGTGTCCACGAAGCACTCAATGCTGTCCGGATTGTAATTAGCTGCTTCTGTCATTGCCACATAGATTCAAACTATCCATAATTAAAATCTATACATTAAAACAGGATCGAATAATTTTCGCACAAGAGGCACCAAAAAGATGTACAAAAGTTGTATTAAATTCCGCCAAACGAAAAAGCTCGTATGGATCGGACACCAGCCTATCACGAAAATCACAGTATATACAGTAGAAAACTTTTTCGTGGTAGCTTTCTGGGGGGTGAATATCGGCCATCTTGGATTTTCAGTGGTAGCGACGCAGTGCTTTATAAATTGAGGCAGTAAATACTTAGCAAATTTATTTTAGTAAATAACAAAAACTATAAATATTGTTGCTTAATATAAAAGGAAATTATTTATTAATGATATATATTTACTAATAGGTGATTTAAATGCCATAGTGTGTAATATTTCACCCATAAATCATATATCAATATCATTTACTGATATTCAGATATTCTTTTTGTAGTGAGTTCTTAATAATAAAATGCAGCCCTGTTTTTAGATTTCTCGGTTGTGAGTCTTCTTCTGAATGTATTTGTTTACATTTGACCGACAGAAAACATAAGAGGTGCTGATTTTCTAAGCTAATCTTGTTTTTTATCTTAAAATTCGCTTATTTTATTTAAATAAATTATTTGTAAAATTGTATTCATATATGTGATCTGGTCTACGAAAAAGGGGCTTAAGTGTCAAAAAATCATTTTTTTTTCAAATTTTTTATTTTTATTTTTTATTTATTTATTTATTTATTTTTTTTTTTTTTTGACACCTAAGCCCTTTTTTCGTAGACCAGGTCACATATGTATGTATCTAAATGCGAATTCAACCTAATTTTCTTTTGTAACGGCTAATCAATTTGTATATGTCAAACGAAAGCTTACCGCCCAGGCCTGTATTTTTTTGCATGCAAAATATAAGAAATTCTTGAAGCGTGTTTAACACTTGTTAAGGTTCGTATCCAGCTCTCAAGTAATTGCTCAAGAAAAAAAAATACATTATTTCTCAAGTAATTTTGACAGCTGGTTACGCATTGTGAATGATCCACATTAGAAGAGCAAGAGAGAATAAACAAAGAAAACAAACTTTGTGCGTATTATATATGTATGTATGTAGTAACATAAATATTTTCATTGCTATTTAAAGAATGTTGTTGATAATTGGAAAGTTGTATACAACATTTAAAAATGAAATATACTTGATAATAATGATTTTAACTAATATATGATGATTTTAACGATTTACTTTGAATGTCTTTCAAGAAACAATTGTTGATTTCGTGTTTCTTCACAAAACCAGGTTTGCCATTTTTGCATTTTATTGAAAAAAAATGTATTAAAAATTAGTACTAGATTTCTTTAGAGCTGCGTTCTAGCACAAGTAAATTTATCGCAGAAAAGTTACTTGACCGTTTCTTAAGCGTTTTTATATGAAGTTTTTACATTTCTCGAGAGCTGGATACTAAGCTACGTATATACTTACATATACATATATGCTAAGACGAAAAAGGCCGCTTGTTTACTGAACCAACTCTCACCATTGAAACTCATGTACTGTATTTTGCACCGTAGATTATGATTATCCCTAATTTTTAACACACGACATAAATACATGTACTCAAATGTATAAATACACCATATCAGTTTTTAACTCTTTCAGTCGTGGTGGTTAGTGCCAATAACCACCTCTTTCGGATTTTTTATTTTAAAATCCACGCCATCTACCGACAATCGCGTGAATTATCATGAATATTTGTATCTTTTTTTGACAAGGTGCGATCGGTTAACGGTATATTCGATGAATGACAGTTCATTTGTTTTGATTTGAAAATTGCGCTAACGTACATTTTTTCTTGTCTTTGATAAAAAAATATCTGTGAAGCGGGTAAGTAACGTTTTTCTTTAATGTTTTGTACTCAACTTATTCTCCTATATCTATTTCATATGTATGTGTATGAAACTATCATTAATTTTTTATTTTCAATGTGTATTAACGACGAAAATATAGTGGTTAGTAAACTAACCACCGTGACTGTTGCAGGTTTATAGGTTTAATCTACATATGAGTTAGGCATGTAAGTATTCATTTATTTTTATATTTATTTCAGTATGTCGCGCAAGCTAAATAATAGACAAATCGAAGAGTACTTGTTTGATGATATTCCTTCAGATAGCGAGAGTATTTGTAGCAATGAGGATACAGAAGATCAGCCAAATCCGCTGGCGTTAGGCGATTCGATTGGAGAAGTTCAAATGACTGATTATGACAACTTTGATTCCGATGAAGACATCCCTCTGTCTAACTTAGTACTTCGAAATCCTGAATCTACAGAGTCTAACCCTGTAAACTCAAACAGACCGGGTACAATGGCTCCAAAATGGAAGAGGAATTATACAATGGACATACCTGGTGAATTTACTGAATGTGTAGGAATAACCGATCAAATTCTTAGCATGGAGAATATGAAACCTCTTCTACTATTTCGCCTTTTTTGGACAGAGCATTTACAAGATATTTTATGCTTTCAAACTAATCTTTACGCTACTCAATCAGGAAAGCTTTATACACCCACCACTACAGAAGAGCTTGATGTTTTTATTGCTTTGAACTTGGTAATGGGTATAAAGAAATTGCCTAGCTACAGAGATTACTGGTCATCAGCACCTGATTTGCATGACAGCTATGTAACGAGGTTCATGAGCTTCAATAGATACAGTTGGCTTTTGAATTACTTACATGTAAATGACAATAGTCTAATGCCTAATAGAAATTGCCCAGATTTTGACAAACTTTATAAAATTAGACCACTACTGGACATCATGCGAACTAATTTAAAAAAAAAACTACAAACCATCAGGAAAAGTTGCGATTGATGAAAGTATGATAAAATGCAAAGGCAGGAACTATCTGAAACAGTACATGCCGAAAAAACCTACTAAACGAGGGTACAAGGTTTGGATGATGTGTGCGTGGTCAGGTTATTGCCTAGATTTTGATGTTTACACGCGAAGACAGGGTGCTAGCGTTGAAACTGACTTAGGTGGTAAAGTTGTAAGAAATTTTTGCGAAAATTTGAAACACAAAAATTATAAAGTCTATTTTGACAATTATTTCAACAGTTACCCTTTGCAAGTTAAATTACGAGAAGATAATATTTTCGCCTGTGGAACTGTGAACTCAAATAGAAAGTTCTTACCAACGCTAAAAGAAGACAAGCATTTGCAAAGAGGAGAACATGATTACCGGATGAGTGACACAAAAATATCTTTTTTTGAAATGGAAAGATAAGAGGTCAGTTTTTATGTTATCAAATTATCATGACCCTAAGGATGTCACAAAAGTTACCCGCCGAGAGCGTGATGGTACCAGTATTGAAGTATCATGTCCGGAATCAGTGAATGATTCCAATGCGAATATGAACTTCGTTGATAAACTCGATCAACTGAAAGGGAGTTATGCTGTTGATAGAAAATCCCACAAGTGGTGGCACAGGATTTTCTTTCATTTTCTTGATTGTAGTATTGTCAATGCTTTTTTAATTTATAAAGAACTACAGTCCTCTTCACGCAGGGATCTAAGCCCTTTGATTTTGAAAGCATTCAGACGAAGCGTATACCAGGGTCTACTGGCCCCAGCATATGTCAGAGACAAACGAAGGCCCGAATCAGTGAACAGCAACCGCAATTCTACAGCTTCTTCTACAGGCCCTGCATTTATAAAACGTCACAAGCCATCAGTCCCTTCAGAAATTCGTCTTGAATCCAGTCGCCATCAACCTGAAAGAAGCACATCAAGAAGATGCTGTCTATGCAGCACTAAAATATTACCAGTCCGTACTGTATGGCAGTGTAGGACATGCAAAGTGCCTCTTTGTCTACGCAAGGGAAAAGCTTGTCTTTCAGATTTTCATGAAAAAAAAAATTTAACTTAGTTTCCGGAGAATTTCATTATATCATATAATATTAATAAACAATAAAAGTAACTCATAATTGTTTTGTTTCTATCAATAGTCACGGTGGTTAGTGCCACTAACCACCTCATATCTCGAAAACCTTCATACGTAGATTTATTTTTCATACTTTCAGTGATATTTCAGCTGTAGATAATGCCAAAACAATAATCGAAACATTCAACATTTTCTTAATCTAAAAGTGTGACTGAAAGAGTTAAGTGATTTGATGCGAATGCTGTGTCATAAGATGAATAAAACTGTTACGAAAAAGTGTTACAGCAAAGCATTCAAACCATTGTAAAACAATGCAGAAGATAATTATCAAACATTATAAAGTGAGAAGATAATTCATCCATCAGAAGTGTTAAAATAACTGTGATTAGTATAAGTATCAGTCGAAAAGGTATCTTTCGAATCTTCAGATTTCTAAATATAATCTGAATAAACTAAAAACTTTGTTATTTTGTAAACTTGAAGCAAAGTCAGTGAAAATGACCAGATTGCTTACCAAAGATTTTTAGAATTTTTGGCAATGACCCTGAAGACTGTTTGAACAAATTAATAGTTAATTTTTTAGTTAATACACAATTCTTCTAAAAGTCAAATCTGTTACATATTTACATATGAATTATAGTATGTGAGATATCTTATTAAAATTAGAGTTCAAGAAAGAACATAACACTTAATATTATGTTTTAAATGCCGGATCATTACATATTGACTATACGTTTTTCTCGCTTGGCTTTTCGGAATTTGTTGACTCGTACAAATATACAATTTAAAACAAATAAGGAAGGACTAAGTACGGGTGCAACCGAACATTTTATACTCTGGCAACTTACATGAATCAATGCCAGGGAAATACTTTATATATACCTATACTATATCGTCACCTAAAATGCAAAATAACGTATCATCAAAAAATTCGAAATTGAGTATCCTATTGATTACGATTCACTACTTCAAATTACATACATAATATTACATACATATGTCCAACATTTTCAGGTTCTGCGTTCATATATGAACCAGTTTTAAACAATATTAAATTTTTTCACTCTTGTTCCATTTTATTTCGTGTTTCATTCACGCCACCGTAAATTTTCGAAAATGTTGTTACGTTATTTTGCATTTTAGGTGACGACATATAACTCCTATTGTGACAGATACATAAGGTTTCTTAGATACACGAAAACCATTATATGTTGAGAATGGAAGTTAGGGTAGTATTGATCAGATTTTATCTATTTTTCCCAATACCATATAGTAATAACATGACACTTACAAAAAACCAATAATATAGAGTAAAGTCAGCGGGATGATCGAAAATCAGTACGTAGGGGCTTGATCAGTTTTTATTGGATTTGAACCATTTCTTGTCATAAGGTGGCACACACTAAAGAAATCATTCGCGTAAAGTTTTATACCGTTATATTAATTGCTTCTTGATTTGTGTACTGGAAAGTAAAAGCATCAAGTCTAATTTAAAATTGTGCTATGTGGGAAGTAGACGTAGCCGAGTCCGAGATATGAGATTTCAACAAAAAGTGGGCGGTGCCATGCCTATCGTCAAATTTTTACTCAGGCTCCCATAAAGATCTCTCATATCATGCCAAAGGTTCGATACTAAGAAATCCATACATGTCCGTATCCGTACTAAGAAATCTGCATACCAAGATTCATCGAGATATCTCAACTTTAACTTAAGTTACAGCTAGCATGGTGATATGTACGTACAACCGTCAGGTGAACAAAACTATAATACTCTTGCCACCAGCAGTATAAAAAATTCTTCAATAACATGTGACTTTATGCCAGCATGAGCATTGCAATGACGACAATTTTGGTATATGTACATACATAGACATCAGAAAAGTGCAACGAGTAATACATTTTTGTTTATACTTAAATACTGATCCGTTACTCTGTCTGATTCTGTCAGTTTAGTTCATGAAGCGAAGCCATTTGTCTTCAAATCAGCGATAGCGAACAACTTTGAATCACTAGCGATCAGCTTATACCTGATTTGTTTATGAACGTTCGCATCAGCAGAAAATACCCGAAGTGATGCAAGCTCATGTTTCAATGATTGAAATGGTCGACAGCGTTCGGCTAGTATATCATCCCCTAAGCACTAATTTACTCCTGCACTTCTGTTCTATTTCAAATACATATGTTTGTATATATAAGTATGTATGAACATATGTTATATGTATATGTATGTTATATGTATAATGGAAATTCCATCGAGTGCATACATACATACATACAACAAATGTATATACTATATGTATGTACGTACTTGATCGAATTTCCATTGTTCACGCTTCAACAATTTGTAACATGCGCACATTTTCAAAGCTGATACATTTTTTGCCACACATGATTCAAATCAGTCCAGCAGAAAATTGTTGTTGTTTGCTGCACTCATAGATTTACTTATAGTTTACCCGAAGTTTCACATCGATTCAAACAATCGTCGCAAGGCTATGAACTGACATGGCACTATTGGAACCGAAGAACAGATTGTTCGTATTGCATTAGATCAGTTGACGCTGGCGGGTACTCGTATTGATCAACAATGTTGTCTATGCTGGCACGAGTGTTTGTTCTGATTTTATCATACACGTTGCAGCTCTCTGTTTGACATATGTATGTACTTGTATGTAGGTATGTATGTATGTAGAACGTAAAGTTAAAAGCCACATTCACCAAAAAATTCCACTGAATACTTTATGAATGATCTGGGCTAGAGTGTTATTGTGTACAAGTTGAACAAATATTTATTTCCATCGGAAAGATTAACTTTGCATATCCGCCTTTGTTTATTTTGAGAGAAAAATATAAAAAAGCAAAGTACACAAGTGCTTAGTAATCAAACAACACAAGTGACGTTAAAGAATCCTTTATGACATTATCAGTTAATGTTTACAATACAATTTTGAACTCCCGCAATATGTTGTAGAGTATATCTATTTTTTCACCTAAAGACATTTTATGAAGGTATTAATACAAATTTCTTTTACTTTTAACATGTCTGTAGGGCCACATTAAAAACAATAAGAGTAAAAAAATAAAATAAGAATAAAAATATGTACGTATGTATACACACGTATTTACGAACTTACATACTTATGTATCTATGGTACTTAGATAAGCTCTTAGCGTAGAGTAGTAATTAAGAGAAGTGCATTTTTAGTTTATGAAAAAGCGACTGCGATTAGAGATATTCAATTAGATAAATTTGTGGACCGGCTATGATACTCATACTCATTTGCTACAGTAACTCTTTGTTTAGAACCATTTCCTCGAAGACCCGATCTGGAAAAGATATAAAGGTATTTCATGAACAATTAAATTCAGAACTGAGTTAAATTACTTGTCCGCAATTAGCTTCCAAAAACCAACCTTATGTAAACAACTTCTTTGTGCTAAAAATTGAAAAAGGGTAGTTCAAAAACAATTTTATTGAATTATTACATAATCACTTACACCTATTCTCTATGCTTAATAAAACGATACTTTACAATAAATGAAACGCAAACTCCAAACATTATTAAAGGAATAATTTAAAATAAGAAATTAATGTTGGAAGCACGAAAAGAGAAATATCGTTTGTAATACTTTCGTAATTCAAATACATAGAAACAGGTGATTGTGTACAGGCTAGTGTTTGCAAATGAGATTTAAATGAAATAAATACTTTTTTATTCAACTTTTTATTAAAAAAAAACTAATATTATGTTTGTTATTAAATCAAATTATGAATATATTACAATAATATTTGAAATTCTATTAACTTATATACCATACTCACATATCTATATTTGGGATATTTATGAAGTAAGGTGAAGCTGGGGACATAAAAAAATTTACATAATTTTTGTTGCAAAAAATAATTTTACTTTATAAAAGTAAAAATATAACATCAATAAATGTAGTTTCGACTTAACTAAAGCCATTTACATACTATATGTAGTAAAGTGTAGACAACCGCAAAAAACAGTTGTGAAAATGGAGCAGTGCACGATAGAACAACGTGTCTGCATTATTGAACAATATATCAAATCTCATCAACAAATGGATATTGATTTTTCGAGCGAAATCATCCTAAGCGATGAAGCCACTTGCGACTTGTGTGTCGAAAAACAAATGCATCCACAACGTATCACTGTTTGGTGTGGATTTTGGGCTGGAAGTATAAATGGGCCATACTGTTTTGAAAATGAGGATGGTCAAGCAGTGACTGTTATTGGATAATATTGATGTAATTTTTGTTTCAAATGTTTTGGTATTGTTATTTAATAATAGAATATTCCGTGTATTTAGGCGTACAGATTAAAACTTAAAGCTCTATCTCTTTAGTTGTTGTAGATAAAAAAAAATTCCATCAAAAAGGCCGTCACATAGGATGACCCCTTTAATACCATTAGATTTCTTTTTATTTAGTTATTTAAAAACGAAAGGCTAAAAATTATATTTTCTATTTAATTCCCATCTTCCGTTAATTTTGGGGCACCCTTTATACAAAAATTTAAAAAGCTCAGAATGAAGTCCCAGTAGAATCGTCATGATCTTCCTTAAATATTTCCCACACTAGAATAGTGGGTAGAAGTTCTCATTATTATTCTGAATAAACACATTTAAACATCTTAAAGGTAAATTACCATTACTGATATCTTTATAAATTGGCTTGACAACATCTAAAAAATTTGATTTATGAAGAATAATAATCGTGAGTATAAGTAGGAATTTCCCTCTTGATTTAGGGTACTGATAAGAGCACCAGGTACGGGTCGCTTGCAGCTGCAGTTAGCCACCTGTTCTCGAAAGCTTCATAGCGTCCGGGTATTATTTTTTAAGATAATATACTTTAAGAAAATGCAAACGAAAAATGCGATTATGGGGTAACATAATGCTACTTTAAATATAATCTCTAAATTTAATTAAGATATCTTTGATTTAACAAATTTTAAAAAAATCAGTCACATGCACTGGCATCGACATATTTGTATCGGGGTTTTGAAAAATTATGTTCGGATTTAGCATACGCTATGGGCACTATTTAAACGAAGTTTCATTTCGATACCGCCCTTATGCAATACCAACATTCTTATACCAAATAATATTACTAAGGAACCCTTGTAGCAAGTTTCATCAAGATATGTACATATATATAAATATCGGGAATTCATCAATCGTCTCATTATCCTATTTTATTGTAGTTTAACAATGGTTTTGGTTTTTGTTTTTTTCAATTGAAAGAAAATTTAAAATTCTGTCAACTTATTGATACATAAAGAGAATTGAAATTATAAACATCTAATAAAGGGCTAAGTACGGGTGTAACCGAACATTTCACTAGGGGAATACTTTTACATACGTAAAGTTTGTTAGTTATATAGGGTCTAGATCAATTTTTCGCCCGATTTTACTAATTTTATGCAAAAGGATGATCATTTTTTAGATGATAAACACGCTCTCTAAATTTTATTAAGATGTATAACATATTTGCTGATATACATACATTTACGGTATAAAGTCAACCGGAAGTTCGAAAATCCGTCTGGACCGATTTGGATAATTTGCAAAACGTAGAACAGTAAATTATGAGATGATCAGTTGTCTTTCAAGAAATCAGGAAAACCAACCGCCAAAGATGGATCACTCTTCTCCACGATAATGCTAACTCTCACACATCGACTGGAAAAACTGAATTTTTGAGCACTCAAACCATCAATCCACAATGAGCCTTCCACGGTATAGTCCTGACTTGGCACCGAATGGCTTCTTTTTGTTTCCGTAGGTAAGAAATAAAAAATAGATCAACATTTTTCGACATCAGAAAGTCGGTTGATGCGTTCAAAAGGCATATTTTAGAAATAACTCAAATAAGTGGCAAAAGTGCTTCGCCAATTTGCAAAAGTACCTACTTATGTAGATATATCTTAATGGAGAATATTCTGAAAAACAATAAAGCAATTTTCAATGATTAACATTTGTTTTTGATATCTAATCCTGAAATATATAAACAACCTACGTAAAATGGGTTATCTAAAAAAAGCTCTTAGCTAAAAAGAATTAAGAATAATGTTGCGAAAGTATTTAACATTCATTGAAATGATGAAAGGATTGAATATCAAATTGATACTTTGTCTCAAAATGTCTCAAATAGAGACTAGAGACTGGTTACAGAATCCCGCTATTAGTCGAATCGAAAATGACGCAACTAAATTCATAAAGTATATTAGGGGAAAGCCAGCCGAAGGGTGGAAATCATTTTATCAGAAATGTGGGACCCTCACCAAGGTTAGGTTAGGTTAGATGGCTGATCAAAGATCGCACGTGGACTATACGTAGTCCTTTGTGATGCCATAGAAAAAGAACTCCCTTGTTCGAACTTAAAGATCAGCAAAACGGCCGGTAGCCGATACAAATTTGCAAAGGCGCCCGATATCTACACCCACCAGTTCGGTAGGATGCCTGAAGGTATGTGCACCCAAGTGTCTGAGCCTTAACCTCCCGAACGCGGGACAGGCAAGAAGGAAGTGCTGGCTAGTTTCCGTCGCATCTTCTTCTAAGCAGCTTTTGCAAGCAGCATCCGGTAAGATTCCTAATCTTACAGCATGTGTGCCAATAGGGCTATGGCCTGTAAGGAGCCCGACTACTAAAGAGAGGCTAGCCTTACTGAGGGCAAAGAGATCTTTTGATCTTCTGTGATCTATCTTGGGCCAAAAAGCTTTTGCGACCGCGCAAGTACCAGTGCTCGCCCATCGTTGGCCAAGCATCCGCGAGGCCCAGCTGTCCAGTATTAGGACACAAGAGGACACCGGAGCACCGACCCGCTCCCATTCTACCGATAGTGGCTCTAGGGTGCCCTTCCTTGCCAGCTCATCGGCTCTGCAATTACCCGCTATTCCGCTGTGGCCCGGCACCCATACAAGCCCTATGGTAAATACTGTCGCCGCCAAAGACAGTACCGCCAGACACTCCTCAACCAGCCCTGAACGCACTGTGAATGAATTCAGGGCTAGTATCGCTGTTCTACTATCTGAGTGAATGGTCACTTCCCTGAAGGTGGACACCCTCCGGAGTAGCAGATCTGCTGCTACCTTGATGGCTGCAATCTCAGCCTGGAAGACGCTGCAATAGTCGGGAAGTCTGAAACTGGAGTTGATAGAGAGCTCCCGACAATAAACCCCTCCACCAACCTTCCCCCCAAGCTTTGACCCATCCGTAAAGAAGCTTACTGCCCCTCTCCTCCAACGGCTTCTTCCCACCCATAACTCCCTCTTCGGTATATGGGTAGAGAAGAAAACGCGAGAGTTTGATATGGCGACTCCATGATCTAGATGATCCGGTATGCAGTCAAAGCTTGTGAGGATGTTCGAGTGTTCAGAAACAGCACGTTCTTTTAGGAACCCAGATTCCCTGAGCCTAATAGCCACTTTTGCGGCCATACACCTTCCGGCAATGTCCACGGGCGTTATGTTCAGAATTGCATTAAGTGCCACGGTTGGGGTGGACCTTAATGCTCCGCACATGCTGATAAGCGCAGCCCGTTGAACGCTTTCGAGTTTCTTAGCAAGTGTGATCTTCTGTAGAGCCCTCCACCACGTAAAGACTCCATAGAACATTATGGGCTTTACTATGGTATCATAGAGCCAGAGGACCACTTTCGGTGAGAGGCCCCACCTTTTGCCGATAGCCCCTCTACAGCAGTAAAGGGCAATCGGTGCCTTTTTGGCTCTCTCCTCGATGTTCGGCTTCCATGAAAGCTTCTTATCCAGGATGAGCCCTAGATACTTCACCGTATCCGCCGGTTTCAGGGGAATACCTCCCATTTGCGGCAGCGGTGCCACTGGGATTTTATATCTTCTACTGAATAAAACCATTTCTGTTTTATTCGGGTTTATGGCGAGTCCACTTCCGACCGCCCATTTTGTTACAACGCCGAGATATCCCTGCGTCAGCTCGTATACGGTGCTAAGGAACTTTCCTTTGACCATAAGTGCTACATCGTCTGCATAGGCGATCACCCGGCAGCCTAGATCTTCTAGTTTCTTAAGAAGGTCGTTAACCACTAGGATCCATAGAAGAGGAGAAAGAACCCCTCCCTGAGGGGTTCCCCTGCTCACACTTCGCCGCGCGTGCGCGCTGCCCCATTCTGTTTCGACCACTCTGTCGCACAGAAGACTGAAGATGAGGTGCTTGAGGTTCGATTCAACCCCAAGACCATCTAGAGCAGTTATGACTGCCTCCGGCAAGACATTGTTGAAAGCTCCCTCAATATCAAGAAAGGTCCCAACAGCGAAATCTTTAGCTTCGATGGCTTCCTCCAGCCACGACACGATAGTGTGCAGGGCAGTGTCCACCGACCTGCCTTTACGATACGCATGTTGCGCTCCTGATAGGTAGTCTCTCGGAATGCGCCTCCTTAGATCCCAGTCCATCAGTCTCTCCAGAGTTTTGAGCAGAAAAGAGGAGAGGCTGATGGGTCTGAAATCCTTGGCCGCGACATGGGAGCTCCTGCCAGCCTTCGGGATGAACGTAACTTTGACCCGTCTCCAGGCCCCCGGGATGTAACCTAATCTGATGCAGTTCGCATAGATCGGTCGCAACCATCTGCATGACACTTTAACAGCCCGCTGCAGCTGCGCTGGTATGATGCCGTCCGGTCCCGGGGACTTGAACGGTTTGAACGAATTAATCGCCCATTCCAAGTGACGCTCGTCCAGAAGGTCGGCAAAGGCCGTGCAGTCAGCATGCAACTCTCCGAGAGATGCCCCTGTAGACGTCGTGCTGTTAGGGAAGTGAGCATCGAGGAGCAACTGAAGTGTATCTTCACTGCTCAGGCCCCACTTCCCATTTCCATCCTTAAGATAACCCAGAGGCACTGGGTTTTTAGCGAGAATGCGCCTGAATCTGGAGGACTCGTGGCAGCCCTCCACTTTCTCGCAGAAGGTTTTCCACGAGATCCTCTTAGCCTTCCTTAACTCGGTCTTGTATATCGACAGTCCGGTTTTATACAACGCCCAGTCGTCAGATAACCCGCTCCTGCGGGCCCTGTTAAATAAGCGTCTGCAAGACGCCCTAATTTCCGAGAGCTCCATGGTCCACCATTGAGGTTTCCCTCTGCCCTTCGGTGTTTTCAGTGGACAGGAGCTCTCTAGTGCAGAAATGCACGCCGAGCTGAAGACTTCGACCCACCCGTCCACCGCATCGGTGGTGCCCAACGTGTTCACCCCCGGTGCACGTGGCAGGGTTTGCCAAAGCCTCCTTCGATAGCTTTCCCAGTCCGTGTTTCTCGGATTTCTGAATGATTTCCTAGTCGGACCCTCTCCGACTAAACTAAAACCGATATACCTGTGATCCGAAAAGGAGTGATCATCGAGGACCCTCCAATTCGAGATCAACGGGGCAATCCCATGAGAGGCCAGGGTGAGGTCAAGAACCTCCTCCCTGCATGCGGTCACAAAAGTTGGAGAATTTCCCCTATTACAAATGCGAAGATTTTCGCTTACAATAAAGTCAAAAAGGGACTCACCTCTATTGTTTGTGTCCGAGCTTCCCCATACCGAGTGCCGGGAGTTGGCGTCCGAGCCGATGATGACGTCGGCACCATTCCGGGATGCTTCAGCCAAGGTCTTCCTTAGCAGTACAGGAGGTGGCTCCACCACATCATCGTGTGGCATATACGCGGAGATAATCCAGACATTTCCGGTATCACTCTCCAGTTTTGCTGTTACTATATCAGCATTGCTGAAATTAGGTAGAAGAAGTACCGTTAGTTCATTTCTAACCAGTATACAGGCTCGGTTTCTACCTGCATCGTTGGTCGCCAGCAGCTTATGGCTCCTCGTCCTCAAGCCAGAGATCCCGCTACTAGTCAGCCACGGTTCCTGGATAAGGACGACATCGGCTTCGTCTTGCTCCAGACGAAGCAATAGATTGGCGGAGGCCGCCTTCGAGTGTTGGAGATTAATCTGGAGGAATTTCATCCTTCAGACTCTCCTCTAGAAGCGCCAGTTCAGCGCTCCCCTCACCAAAGTCCAGACCAATTTCTTTCAAATTTTTCCGCTAAGCCATATTATTTTCAAAAAGTATAATTAACTTCAATGAAACATTCGGAGTTTTGGGGCAAGGAAAAGGTATGGATTAACCCATTTTAAATGTTTAGTTTTAATATCGCTTCATATGCAAATCCCGATATAATATATTTACAAATAAATTTAATGCTTCTAACTTTTTTCATCATTTTAAGCATAACATTTATATGGCGAATGTTACACTCTATTAAGGAAGCGGAAAAATGCTTTCACCATGTTTATACAAAACTTGGGCAATGCATGAAATGCATTCAACTTTTTTCAGTTTTTTAGAATGTATTGTTAATTAAATCTATTCATAAGTTTTCCATTAACGACTTTTTATGGACTTGCAGAGTTCCGATTTTGTGCATCTGCAATACAAAATATCATTTTAAGGGTATTCTAATTATAAGAGTGTGTTACCATACAAATATTACCGCCATTTCTCATTCGATTTATTTTCGTTTACATCAATAAAAGCAAACCAGTGCAAACACAAAAATCGGTAAATGTAAAGTTAAGCTTGCAACAAAATGAACGATTTGAAACAACAGTTATTCGTACATATCATTAAAAACAAATAATTCAAATAGCCAGACTATTGAACGACCAATATACTTACAAAGTGGGGTAGTATCAAATGTACATATAAGCTTGTTCCTCAAACAAGTCACACAAGTTTCGTTCATTTCATCAACACGTGACTGTCTAATATGCCACGACTTCAGTGCTGACACGCTGAAATCTCGTGAGACATTACGTCATTGAAAATGAATGTCGATAACGTTGGAAATGCGGTGTAGCGTTTGAATTGTTGCTCGACAGCTAGTGTTCGTATGTTTGTTTCAACGCCTCAGCTTAACTGGGTAATTGTTTTTATATTCTTACAACATACTTACATTATATCTGCCGAGTAAAATACTTTTGTTTACCTAACAGTTGTTTGGTAACTAATCGAAATAACGAGACGAGTTAAAATCCGGGTGACTCTTAGTTCTTCTGTCTGTGGAAGCTGCAACTTGAAACTTGACTTGCGAAATCAGTTCACCACCACGCCTACTTCCCACATAACTAATTTTAAATTCCATCTTATTATTTCACTGTACAATATACAAATCAAGTACTAATTAAGACATAAAATACATACTAATTAAGATATAAAACTTCTAGTCTAGAAGCATGAATTTCAGGTAATTTTTAAGTGTCGTAAAAAAAGGCAATTAATATTTTTACTATCCATTTTTTTATTAGTTATTTGTTAATTTTAGAAGAGTAGAGAAAAAATTAAAAACTAAAAAAAGTAAAAAATTTCAAAAATTATGAGCTGACGAAGTGGGGGGTCTCTAAAAATTTCCACGTGGGAAGGGTACCCATGATTTCAACCTTCCTAGTTATCTGAAACCAAAAAGAAAAAAAGATTATTAATCTAGAATAATGTCGCAATGGCTAATTTCGAATTTTTTAAAAATTTCGATTTTTTTAAATTTCTAGACTAGAATACCCCCTTAAGGTATGCCATGCTAACGTTAATGCAACCAGACCTTCCTCTAACCCAAATAAAACCGATATACTGATTTCCCACTGACTTTAAATCCTTTATGTCGCTCAACATGTGTGATAATTTTCTTAAAAGTAATGTGCTTATCGCCACTACTGATTTTCAATCATCATTAACTCAATATACACTAATGTATTTCATTTGAGATTGATTTTGTAATAAATTTCTGGTGTATGAAGCAAAATGTGGTAAAAAATACTTAGCGAATTCATGACCTATGGTGTAACCCAATAAGAAACGAAATGTTGTTGAATTATGATTGCGGAAAATAGCGAATATTGATTTTATTTGCAATGTCTGTTTCAATATAAAGTTTTACCAATACTGGAAAATAAACTTTTATGTAATTATGCACATGCACATAAATAAGAAACTTGTGTAGGTAATTTCATATCACTTTCTTAACTTCACAGCAAAAAGAAAAAACAATATAAAATAGTAACTACTCATATTGAAACAAAAATTTAATTTTGGTTACAACTTGGTTATACGAGTACGTTTGTATCTGATATCAGAAACTAAAAATTTTGTATATTGTACATAAGTATGTCTTTTATAGCGACTCTTAAACAATAAAAACTAAACTTTGGAATTGTTTTAAATTTTCGGTTATTTCAGTAATTGTACATGGTTTGTAGCTCATACTCGGAGAGAGACCTCAAATATAAAGAGATTTGCAAACATGGATTTAACTATCGTTTGTTCAATATTATTTCCTTATTTGAGTGATTCAAGCAATAATACGAGGTATGACAATTAAGTAATGAGACTGATTCCATAAAAACCGTATATTTGAAAATTAGTCTATAACTCTGCCATCCCCTTCAAAGTAGTCCCCTTGGGCAGCTATACAGCGATTCCAGCGCGTTTTTCCTGCTTCGTAACATTTCTAGGGAAAGCTTTGACTGGGATGTCCGCGAGTACCCTTTGTCAGGCCGCCTGGATGGCCGTAATCGACCGATTTTGTTTTAGGAAACAAAAGAAAGTCGCAGGGTGATATGTCGGGCGAATAAGGCGGGGGGGCGCGGAGACAACCATTGTGAGTCTGGGCACGACTAAGAGCATTATCACTATACACTCTTACAATTTTAGCGTACGTTTCCGAAGCTGTTTCGCCAAATCTGGAGCAAAGTTTTATAGTCGCAAGTTAATGCTATTTGCTTAGATACATTCGTTTTGTTTTAAGATAAGGTTGTTGTGGTATTCAAACTTAATGTTGTTTTGATACTTGTTTGTTTAGGATCGTTTGTTGTAGTGATAGTGCATTTCAATTGTTCCAACTCAAGGTTGTTTGCATTCTGTTTACTGAAATAAAAGGTTGTTTTGATGTTTGTTACTATTATAAGGAATACGTTCCTTAACTCGCGTTGCTCTTTATTTCTCAAACCTCGTACATCCACTTTGCTTGGAGTCTACTAGATCCTAACGAAGCTTCGTAGAGATTGGAACACATACATCTTTGACCGAACTCAATTGGTGTTCTACTTGAAGCATTTTTATAAAAATAAATTTTCGATAACATTCAGGATCACTGATTACCCAGCTAGTACTAATCCTTAGCTAGTTGGCTGGTATGTTTTAAATCGCTGTCTTGCGGAAAAATCCATTTTATAGCCATTTCACACCTGGAAAGTGGTAACATGACATGATTCAATATGTTTACCATATATCAAGTTTAGAGAACAGACCCATGACAGAGATAAAGAAATGCTAAACTTATTCCCGTGTGAGAGCGCCTCAAAACTAGCGTTTTTTGTTTGTATAATTTTCCATTGTAGCAAATCAGAAAAAAATTATTTTTGGATATTAAAATTAAAACAACCAACTTTCATCACATATACATTAATTATAAACTATTCAATACAATAAAATAATATTCATGAATAAAGAAAGCGTTATTCCCAGTGTAAGAACTATCCCATGGATTAATTCAAAGTTTCATAATGATGAAAGACATTATATTATTCTTAACTTTTAACTAGATAATTTATAGTTTTCAATTATAAACATGTTTCAATTCGGTTTAAATCAAGAAGAGGTAAAAGAACAATTTCTCCATTAAATTTCCCAGTCAAAATGGTTTCTACAATACACTTCCTGTAATCTTTTTGGTTACCAAACGTGTATCATTGCATAATTAAGTTGGATTAGAATTACGCTGAATAATAATGGTTGAGCATTCCGAGATACATCTAGATAATTTTCGATTTCATTTTCATCAAAAACAGTGGCGAATGATTTAACCCTTTGACTATCGTTCACCACTTGGTCTGCTGCGGTAACTCGATACGTGGGAATAACTGTTTTCGTTTACTTTCTTCGACGCGGCTTCTTACGCTCTTTCTATGTACATACTCCTATGAAGTGCAAACAGAGATTGAGATAAGATTTACTTATCTGGGATTAGTCCGCAACCACGGACCGGACTGATTTTTCGGCATCAGTTCGAACCTGACAGTCGTGGTAGAGAGATTACTGAATTTAAACTTTTTTATCCCTAAAAATACCGAAATGGAAAGCGGCATAGCATTCTAACAGGAGTTGGAAAAGATTGCAAAGTCTGCTCCTGAAGAAATAAGACTGGCAGATGACACCAAAGAACTTATTATTGTGACACTAGTCCCGACAAGTCGGGCACACATCTCGACAGTTGTTATCTCAATTACCATACAATGCAAAATTACAAAGAGTAACGTTTGAAAAATGATCATCTTAAATATGTGCAGATACATTTAATATTAAAATATAAAAGTTTTATATGTTACTAAATGTGTGTAATATATTTAAGTTAGATATTCAGGGGTGTTGTGGAATCTGATAGTTGTCGGCATCAGAATTAAAGCCAATAAAAAAATGTAATATATGCCATGAGTTCAGATATTATTGGTTTGAAGTTCGAAACAGAATATGTATCGACTTTGGGTGTCACGGAAACCAATTTTTCGCTGACAGATTTGAAATGTAAGTTAAGAAATCAAGTTAATTTATGGTTACGAATTAATTTATCTTTATTTCTGTAGAAAAAAACATAACAATAAAACACGAAATGTCTTAATTACTGAGTTTTGGGAAAAAATGCGGATATTTAAGGGGGGAGTCTGCTTTATAGGCTTCAAAAAATCGATTTTTGAGGTTTTTTTTAGGAGGGATAGAAATGATTGATTAAAGCGAAATTTCTTACATATATTTATAGTTATATATTTAAACATCATGCGAAAATTTTTTGCATTCGAAATCTTTGATATTCTGCCTTTGGGAAGCAATTGCCCGATACATCTCGCATGTACATTTGTCGGACGGCGGGCAGTATACAGGTCGCAATTTTTATTGGAAACAAAAAATTCATATTGGTATGTTCTAGTTGAACTATTCTTTAAAATCTGAAAAAAAAATTGTATTTTTTTAAATTTGTTGTTTATTGTTTAAACATATGTTTAAACTTAACTTTTCTTAGTTTTTTTTAGTTTAAATAGAAGATAGTTGTATGCCAAAGATAATAAACTTTGCTCCAATTCCATACGACGTTTAGTTTTTTTCTATCCTGTCCGCCAATTAAGAAAAATCGTAAAAATGAAAAACCGAGAAAGTTTTCGCTTTCTGGCCAAGCGCTTATATATCTGCAAGACGCTCGGTCACTATTTCCCTTCTAGCTACGACAATATTTCGAATTCCCATCTATAACTCATTTTTTTAAGGGATTTAAGAAAAAAAAATCGATTTTTTTAAGCTTCTGAGGCTTCCCCCTTAAAGAAGATTTACAAAACGTAATTTAACACCCAAATGTGTCTTTATTCATTCGATAAATGTTATCTCTTAAAATCTTCCTTTAAATCGGAACTCATTAAAAAACTTTAATAGGATTGCTACCAAATGTTTTTCATTTGCAAGTTTTGTCAAATTAGTAAACAGCCTTTCGAATAATGGTTTTGCGTATGTTCAAAAAGACGGAAAACCAAACGGACCAATGAAATCAGAAATCTGACAGCTAAGCAATTCTGTCTTGGATTCCACAACACCCCTGATTAAGTTATAGGTAAGAAATTCACCAAATACGCTGGTGCTGGTGCGCCGCGCGAAAAAGGTCCCAAATGTAAAGGGTTAAAACGCATTTGATTGCTTCACGACAACTGTTAATTGTTAATTAATTGCGGCAACTCCTACATTTTTTGCCGCTAATGTAGCCCCTATACTGAGCTAGTTATGATCCAACCAATTATACTCTCGATCTTTTTCAGCATGTACTGCGAAAATATCTAGAAATTTGTTATATCTGAGAGTTGATCAGTTTGAAATTGTTCGCACATATTTATGGCTGCTGTGGTATGATTGCTCAAACATTCGTAAATTTCCGAGCCATCAGCAGGACCGAAAATATATCGTTGCCGTTTAAATCTTGCTCTGTTCTGTGCTTTGAGAATATTTTTGAGTCATGGTGCACTCGTCTCAAATTATAATTGAACTTTTTACCAACGCTGCAACTATTCCGGTTTTTTGCGTTTAATTTGTTATGAATGCCATAACCTAACAAAGTAACCGCAATTCCTTGCCGATGCAACTGTCAATGTGGTTTTCTGTTGCGATATTAAAAATGTCATACCCTTTCCAAATAGTACGTCCTAAACCAAACCGCCTTGTTCAGTTGCAACAATCAGTATCATCTATTTTTTCAAGAATTACTGTACTTTTTCACTAGCAACGTATTTTTATTATCATCACTTTTTTTGAAGTAATATATAATATTCAATTAGTTTTTACAAACATGAATTTTGAACAAATGCTTATGATTTCAAGAATAATTTTTGAATGTATGAATTGTATTGACTTTTAACATAAAGATATAAGAAGTATGCTGTATCCGTGCCCTGGTTCTACGCTACCTTCCCACCAATTTTCAGCCAAATTAATGGAGATATGGCATCGCTTGATAGAGCATCCGTTTAAGAGAGCTTTCACTGTAGTCTTTATTTATGAATTATTTTAACTATCCTATCTTCTAAGTTGGTTCAAAGTGGACACAGTGTGCTAAATTTTACTAAAATCGTTTCATTAGTTTAGGAGCCCATCGCGGAAAAACAACGTGACACGTACTTTTTAATATACGAGTATAAAGATGATACAATAGATTGCATATTTAATTTGTTTTTATGATTTTATGACATAAATTATTCCTCCAGCCCTACGGCTGTTGTCCAGGAAATAAACTTTAAACTTCCACTTTTACAATTTAATAATTTTATTAAGCAGTATGTGCTCTTCTTAAAGTCTGGCTTAAGACTAAAACTTAAAAAATATGAGCCCTGTCTGATTCCCTAAGCTTTGGCATAATTTCGGCAATTCTGATGTGCTGTTGTTGATACTGGAGTAGCGAAGAATTTGCCAGTTGATGTGAAAATGCTGACACGGACTATTCCCACGCTTACTGGCTGGTGTGGACTAGCTCTTAAGAACGCTACAGTGGGCAGACTAGCAAACTAATGTGTTAACTCGCTACAGTGGGCAGACTAGCAAACTAATGTGTTAACTTATACATATTAAACAACTGACTTTTGCACTTCAATAATTAGTAAAGTGATTCAAGCTTGTTAGCTCTCAGTCAATAAATGTTGTTAATAATATTCCATTGAAAATTAATATATTTCGTGCATCATATTACGAAACATTTCATCTAATATGTACATATCAGTTTCGCTTTCGCACAGATATGATCGAAATCAGTGGGCCCAAGAAACGAGCTGTTTTGAAGGGTTCGGACCCAAAGAAAAGATGTGTTAAGTGAGTTGGTTTCATTGGGCAAGCAAAGAGGTGATTAGTGTTGTGCAGGGACTTGTTGTATGTAGGACATATATATGTAGATTTTGTATGTCTGGATCTATTTTGGAAAAGGAGGAATTTAATCTGCTACAATACCCAGAACGAAGTGCCTGTTGGAAATTGGTCGCGTCCGAAATGTGGACTGTTATTGGTTGATTTTGTCGACGTTTTGAAAAAATGTTGTGATGTTCCAGGAAGGCGACTCCGCACCTAGCAGGTGACTACAGGGATGATTTTTGGAAGAAATGTACAGTTCGATAATATTGAGAATTAAACTACAAACCATTGGTCATATGTTATTAAAGGACACAACACAAAAATATTAAGCTGCTATTCTTTTGCACATTATACTTAAATATTTTGTTTTGTTAGTAATATTTCATAACAGTGAGCCTGAACTGATAATTTTGAATGGCACATAACATATGTATAAAATTTATATAATTTTAAGCACTTTTTTAGTTGCCATACAAATTGCAAAATTGTTAATTGTGAACCTATTTTTATATTAATACTAGAGCACCCGTCCACGCTTCACTGTGCTGATACATAGATAGTACTGCTACTACCATCTGTATGATTTCTATTAGTTAATGAGATACATCATTTTTGTGAAGCAACTTGTTTAATTTACAAAACAATTGATCATAAGGCATTTCGTGTGTTAATAAAGCTTTTTGGGGAAAATACTGTTGAATTTGGGCTTACGAAAATCCACCGTTGAAAAGATAAGAAGATATCTATCTCGAATTATACTCTCGGGCAGTAGATTGAAGAAGTCGCACGATAGGGAGTCGCTATGTTTGAAACATAGAACGGATTGAACGGATTGGAACGTCTGCTCCATCGTCATCGACATAAGGTATCCAGCTTAAACTGGGGAAATGAGCACCGAGGGCAATCATGCTCTAAAGAGGTGAATGCTATGTGTAAAGTGGGTGCCTCGCAAGTTAATCCAACAAAAAACAACGAATAACTTATTCTGAGAGTGTTTGACTGCTCTTTAATCGGTGTGTGGCAATAGAAACATGGTGCCATCATTTCATACTGCACTCCATCGACCGTCATTCTGGTGGACTGCACATGATGAGCCGGTTCTAAAGGGTGGAAAGATGAAAAAGACGGCTGGAAAGTATGACATAGCTTTTGAGATGCACGTGATATAATACATACCAACGACTGATTACTGAGCCAGTTATAATCCTTTTCACTGCGTATTTGGTTGCAGTTCTTTTCTACTATTCCAAATACTTAGCAATTGTATTATTTAGCGGGAAGAGTCTTTTAAAAATTGTACGTATATATTCAAATGATTCCAAAAACCATGAATTTTGATCAAATGCTTATGATTTAAAATATAATTTTTGCATTTATGAGCAGTGGTGGATTTACACTAGGGGCAGTCAGGGCTAGTGCCCAGGGCGGCAAAATTTGAAGAGTAGAAAAAACAAAAAAAAAATGAGCTGCCAGTTGACAGGTGGCAGATGTGAAACATCGGAATTATTTTATAACAGTAATAGCAGAGAACGTATATTGTATCAGGAATTTATTCAGGTTTACAGGCAGGAATTCATGAAATTAATAATCTTGCAGAACATGCTCCTTGTGCTGCTCATTCTATGAATTTAGTTAGAGTTCACGCAGTAGAATACGCGCAAGAAGATACTTCTTCCTTTAATATTGTACAAACTTTATATAACTTCTTTACTGCATCGACGCACCGCTGGGAAGTTTTACAATTTCATACTGGAAAAAGAATTGCGTTACAATCTTTATCTGCAACCAGATGGGTCCAAAACTGTCCATGTACTTAATCAACACTTCGACGAAATAATCGAGACTTTGATTATTATTGCAGAAAATATGGAAAAAAATGCAATAACAAGACAAGAAGCTAAAGGTTTACGAATTCAATTGGAGCGACTTGAAACAGATATGCAGATACTTTGGCATTTTTTACTCTCACAATTCAATGCTGTTAGTCAAAGATTGCAGAAAGTTGATTGTAGCATTGCTGACGTGATCGACGATTATCATGGTTGGATCAAAGTGGTTGCTGATACGAGAAATGAATTCAAAATCTACGAAAAAACTGCTTTAAATATTTCAGAGTTAAAAGAATATAAAACGACAGTTTCTAGAAAAAGAAAGAGCAAATTACATGCTGATGAATGACGGGATCAGATCGAGACCACTTTAGAGTCAATACTTTTATTGACATTCTTGATAATCTAGATTATGAATTGCGAAAAAGATGTGTTGCATATGAAAAGATTCAGAAAAATTTCTCAGTTATTATTGAATTTGGCACTTTGGATAAAAGAGAGATTCGTAACCGAGCTAAACGTTTACAAAATGTTTATTCTTCAGATCTTGAGTCCATGATTATTGCACTGAAAAAAAAGATGGAACAAAAATCATCTTCCGATATTCTGAAACATTTGCGAGTAAACGACCTTTATACAGAGTTTCCGAACGTGGAAATTGCATATCGAATATTTATTACTTTAGCTATAGCAAACTGTAGCGCAGAACGATCGTTTTCTTGTTTTAAGAGTTAAAAACTACTTACGTTCTACAATGAGTGCAAATAGGCTCAATAGCTTAGCTATTCTATGCATCGAATCAGATGTACTTCAACGTTTAGATTGTGAAGATTTAATCGACCAATTTGCAATTCAAAAAGTCAGGCGTGTTTGCCTGTGAAAAAAAATATTGTAATACAACTTTTTAGTCAAGCTCAGTGCAAAATTTGTGGTTTTAAGAACAAGAAACCCATATTTTTTATATTATATATGTATGTAATAATATACAGGTAGCATTTAAAGTTGACCCATCTGGAAGCTGTAGTTTTAACACGCTGACAAATCGGTAATGTTAGCGTTAGAAGCGTCATTCGAAGACAATTTATATCATGGAACAGTACATCCAAAAAAGCGTGAAATTGTTCCAGCTTTATATTCAAAATAATTTTAATTTAAATGGTTTCGCTTGACTTTTGGCGAAACTCATCATGTCAGACGAGGACATTTTCGTTAAATGGAGCGTAAAAAGAAAATTGCCGATTTTATGCACCGAAAATTAATTAATTAAGAACAGCCTCTTTACGCCAAAAAGTAACATTTGTCGTGTTTCCAATATGATCATGACCGTATTTTTTCGAAGACGATGATGGAGACGACAACAGTCAATGGTGAGCGTTATGAGCCATGATAACGGATTTTGTGTACCCTTATTCGCAAAATGACATGGATAACTTCTGGTTTCAACAGGACGGGGCTACATGCCATACAGCTCGACCAACAATCAATTTATTGCGACCATTTTTCCCCGGGCGTTGATTCGAAATGGTGATGTTGACTGGCCACCAGATCACCAGATTTGACGCCACCAGACTTTTATTTGTGGGGTTATTTGAAATCCAAGGTATACGCTAATAAGCCAAAGACCTTAGCTCAACTGAAAGCCAACATTCGACGTGAAACAGCCGCCATATCATCCGAAACATTGGCCAAAGTCATGGAAAATGTCGAAAAAAGAGTGCATTTAGCTGTCAAAGCTAAAGGTGCCCATTTACGCGATCTAATTTTTAAATATTAGCTGAAACAAATCCCCTTGGACCAAAATAAATTATTTTTGAAATGAACAAAAAACATTGTTTTTTTTTTTGTTCTTTTATTTTAGAAACAAATGGGTCAACTTTAAATGGCCTACCCTGTATAAAAAATTATTTTCAGTACGTTAAATATTTTAATTTTTTAAAAACATAATACCAAATATAAATAATTTTGAGTGAAATTTCAGTGACGGGACGTCATTTTTTCCAGTGCCCAAGAGCGGCAAAAATTTAAATCCGGCCCTGTTAATGAGCTGTATTAAATTTTAACATAAAGATATACAAAGTATCTATGTCCTTACCCTGGTTCTAAGCTACCTCCCCACCAAATATCAACCAAATCGGTTCATCCGTTCTTGAATTATAAATGGTGTAACTACATACCACAACTTTCATTTATATACCTTATATACATATGTAGATAATGTTTATGTACTATTTAATGGAACCGGAGAAATAGAATGAATATTACTGGCATATATAATAGATAATATAGTATTACTACATGTATCTTTGCCCTTAGCTTCTTATTCATCTGCTCTGAAAACCTCAAATATTTCCCTTTCCAATGTCAATAGCCAATTGAACAGCAACCTTCATGGAAACGCGCAAATGACAATCGGGCTAAAGTGAAATACATACATAAGTACATATGTATATCACAAAGACTCGAAGTAAACAAGTATTCGTCACGTTCACGTGCCCTATGTTGTTTTTGCTCTTTACTTTTGCTTTAACATTTTTGTGTGCTTTTGAGTTTGCATGCGATTGAATGCACACCAGTCAGAGCAAACGAAATGAGTAAAGCATGTGAGTAGTATCCGGGAACTCAGTATTTGCAACTAGTATCAAGTTTAACATACACATACACATACACATGCTTTTTATATATATGTATGTATTCCAATAGATATGTGCAAGTTTACCTGCTTACATAACTTTTACAATAGCACGTTGCAGTCACATGTTACTAATTGGAACGTCTGAATAAAAATATGAAATGTTGGTTTGATTGTAAGTACACACACATTGCACATACACTACAAGTACTAAGTAAATACTCTTATCAACATGTGAGTTCATTTCACGCGATCGCATTAGGTAGTGTTATCACATACTCGTGTGTTTGTAAGTACACTAGTGAAATAGAAAATTCAAAAATATTTCAAGTAAGAGACTAGAAATTACGACAGTGACCAACTTTTCTCACATTTCCTTTATTTATCTATAAACAAAATACATATTTACATACAGTCGCCCAATAAAGTCGACAAACACCCCTGGAAAGTGTAGTTCTGGACCATCTGTGTACAATGAAACAACTACATTCGTAGCAAAGGAATTCCAATTAAATTATTAAAAATATTAATGCTCAATGGGGTTCAAATCAGGAGACTGAGGAGTTGATGAGGCACATTATATAGCAGTCATTTCTTAACAATACATGCAGTATGCTTTGGGTCATTGTTCTGTTGGAAATACCAACCTTCTGAAAAACCCATTTTATCTGCAGATTGCTTCAGACTGTCTTTTAGTACATTCAAATATACCATGCGATCCATTGTTGTTTCGATGAAAACATAATTCCCCATACCAGCCGCTGACATGCAACCCTACACCTTTACCGGAACCGCCTCCATGTTTGACTGTAGGAAGTAAGTTTTTTGACAACAGTACATCTCTGTTTTTGCGCCATACTTTTTGTTTTCCATCAAAGCAATATCTGAGTTTTCCAAGGTTTTCGCAATTTCTTTCGCGAAACCTGAGGATTTTCCTGAACAGTTGCCAAAATTTGACGCTTTGACCATAATGAAAACTTAGTCGGCCGTTCCTCGAACTGCTTTTTATATTACAATTCCTAAGTATTGTTTGAATGGTTGATTTTGGATGTCTTTCTAGTTTTCCTATCACACCAAGGGCCGAATTCACAATTAGTTAGCACTGGTACACTAAATAACTATTAGTTAACTAGTTCTTAGTATTCGCAGAGTAGAGTTTAACTAATACTTCTCATAACGGAAATATGTAGCACTGTCATATTTTTGGATTTCAATGTTTGTACCATTGCCAAAACATACGTTTTCTGTTTACATTTATATTTGAGTTTTTGAAAATGAAAAGATATTTGAAAATATATCGGTTAAATTTAGTCAGAAAAGTGAAAACGCGCCACACATCGGACGTTTTTACTCTAACGTCATTCGGCTCTTTGTATATTTATTTTCTAAAAATTATCAATGAGAGCAATTGCCAAGTATACTTTCTCAACATCGGCGGTTATATGACTAGTAGTTAGCCAATAGAGATTGGATGTTTAACTAAGCATTGTTAATAAAAAATAGTTGGTTAAGCCGTTGGTATTGGTTAACGAATCACTTTGAATTCAGCCTTTAGAGATTTGTTGTCTTTTTGATAATTGATAACTAGTTGCCGCATTTCAATACTATTTTCTTTACTCATTTAAAACATCATAAATAACATCGTGGAAATATTGAAAGTAAGAAAATTTGCTTATTTATAGATAACGTAATGAAAGTTAAGACGCTTGAGATATTTGGTAGATCGGCTGGTATGTAAGAAGTTTCTTTTTCAGAGGTGCCGTATGTGGACTTTTCTGCGTCTTGAAATCAATTTTTATGAAATATTTTTATTAAATTTAAAAAAATATTGGCCAAAATATCATTTTACTCTTAATTGTAATTCGTCTGATATGAATTTTGCTGTTCCATTGTGAATAGATGGCCCGGAACTGCACTTTTCAGTGGTGTATATACTTTATTGGGCGACTGTAAATGTAGAAACAGTAAACCGGCCGGCTCTAATAACAAATTGAATGAATATAACAGGCACATTTACCAGTATAATTAATATATGTATGCGCATTTACTTTTATTTTACCATTTAAATCTAATTTTGTGTTCACAATCACAATCTCACAATCATATTTAAAGAATATTTCAATATTATTTTAACAATTTAAAAATATTAATATTAAAATGAAGAAAATCAAATTCGAAATTGGCTTGATTCCAAGATTACTGATAAACTAGCCGTAAATAGCAGAAATTAGCTAAAAAAAAAATACTAAAACGTCGTTTTTAATAATCCCACCATATCAATTAAACAATTTTAATCAAATCTCGTTTGCTCACACGTGTGTTTTAACAGCTGTTTCTTCATATGGCAGTAGCTTTTTTCTTCGGGTAGAAAATTCACTAGCAGAAACTACGAGCTCTCTCAGCTTTTTTCAGCTAGTAAGAGTTAGGAGTTATGAAATAAACTAAATATTTCACTAGAGAAAAAACAGTTATCTCTCTTCTGGCTTCTTCATCTTTGAACTTGTGCTCTTTGCTGCTAGTTAAGTAAAGAAACGCCTTTCCACCAGAAACTTGTCTATTTGTTTTAGCAAAACGGAAACGAACTTCATGCATACATAAATCGTAAAAAATATAAGTATTATTTAAAAATGTTTGTTTTTTTAACAATTTTTTATTCATAAAGGCAACGAAACAGAAATACACTTCACGTATATTGAAAACGTAAAAAAATAAAAATATTCATTCAAAAACGTTTTTTGTACTATTTTCATTCATAAAGGTAACGGCAAAAATTAGTAGTATTTTAATCACTTTGTAATCAATACAAAATTTTCTTTAATCATAAAAAACTTAAAGGTAAAATAGTCTGTCAGAAAGATCTTCTGAGGTAGCCCTCCTTATGCTTTGACCTATGAGGTATGCCATTTTATGCGCATATTGGCAACAAGCCGGTATGCGAATAGTGCCTGGCCAATTATAATACATGAAACAGAGTTTATATGTCAATCTTTGTATAATATCAGGACTATACTTAGCGTCGTCTCTTAATACTATATAATGAGACGGTGTAACAGTGCCTTGGCGTACAGTTTGTGATACCAGATAAAAATCGTACATCTTTGAACGCGTAATACATTCGTCAACGATTGTACCTGGAGGCGGATTATCGACACTGGATCCATTCATAGCAAAGTATCGGGTATTTATTCGCTTTTGAACAACAATGAAAGTTATTTTTACAGCATAATCTGTAAAAGCACGTTTGCAAGCAGCCTCCAGTTGTGGTATCTCATGACCGGAACAAAGAGGCAATTGACCATCACCGACACCATCTCGATATATAATAATACTGTCAGGAAATTTTCCATTCTCTCGATGAAAACGTGTTACTGCAGCTGTGAACGACGAGCATAGACCGTTAACGATTTCTTCCCGTTTGCCTTGTATTACAGCTTTGCTGTACCACTTTGTGTAAGTAAAATTCAATGACGCCACAAAAGCCGCAACGGAATTTCCCTTTTGAGCGGCATCGTGGTATGAATCAATTCCACAGATCATAACATTTTTAAATGGAATTTTCACGGCCCACAATGACCCACCCAATTTACAGTTCATTTGCAACATGATCTTTTGTACTATCGAACGATTTTTGGCCTCATTCAAAAGTGTTCGAGCATTTATTACCTGTGAAGGTATTGGTATCTCCGCGCAGCAAACTTTTTTAATAGCCGCATAACGATCATCACGATTTGTAGGACTAATACATACGACAATTTGCGATTGGCCATCTATATGACTTCTCAATGCCTTCACAAATGTATCTACTCGATCATTATCCAAAGTAACCATTTTCGGCTTATCAACACGTATTCCTAAAGAGCGTGAATTTCTCTCAACATTTTCGTAAAAATTTTTGGCACATCTTGTATCACTTTTGCAATGCACTAATATCCAATTTGTTAAATGCACCACCTCCAGAACTTCATTGTTACATACATATTTAGAAAAATCTGCATTTATACCAGCCGAGAATTGCTTTTTAGCAAAAATTATTTGTTCTTCTTCAAATTGTCTTCCATTTAAACTTTCATGAGAATTCTTCAATGTTAATCCCCAACTTTGAAGTATGTTTTGAGCTTCTGGACAATTGTTAACATTATTGAAAAATTTCTCTAATGCGAGCAGTCTTTGATTAGGTGAGACTCTTGTAAATGTGGCGATCTCACGCATTAATTTGTAGTCGGAACGTATGTCATCTCGTAAGCCAGTCAAATAGCATAATTCAGGAATTAAGCATACCACTAAGTCTTCATCAGCTTTCTTATCAGCGGTTTTTTGCTTCTTTATGCTAATTATAAGCGGTTGACTCTCATCTTTTATTAGAATGTTATGACTCTGTTTGTAATAATCGATATAAGATAACTCGGCTTGTTTGGTTTGGAATGTTGCTTTCGGATTTTTATCAAAGCATATATCATCTATTCTATATGTTCGATTATTATAGCGGGTTATAACTATAGAACCCAATAGAAACTTTTTGGCATTTTCTTGAAACAACTTTGAGTTGGAGCGATAGATCTCTACTAATGATTCAAGCACAGTCTTTTGACATAAAAGTCGATGTGACACGTCACAACACAACATCAAGCCACCTTTGTATTCATCAATCGCGGTAACATATCCCGGCCATACTTCCAATTTAGCTTGTGGAATAATTTTTGGAGCTGTTGGATCGAATTGCTTTCGGTCGAAACGAACATAATTTAATGTTTTCATAACCCTATCAAATAACACGTTGTAAAGATGAATACAATTTTTGAGAGCTTCTTTCCTTTTGAATAAAATACGTATTTCGATATCAGAATTATCCGCAAGACTTTTACAAATAAATGTCGTTAATTTTTCTTTTAGTAAAATTGGCAAATAAAGTGTTACTCCGTCAAATGTTTTAGTGCCTCCAAATTCATCGCGATGTTCATTTAAGTATTTCATGCGCAAACTAACTGAATCTACAGGAGGATGAAATCGTACTTCGTATACGTACACTCCTTTTTCGGGATCAGACGACAACCGAATGTAATTGCATGCTAAGCGAACCGGCATACCCTTACTACCATACTTCTTTTCTGGGTTATAAATATCTGATTGAATTAAGTCTATGTTGGGTTCTGGTTTTGATTCCAGCTCAGCTTTAGGTATGGTAACCGGTGTGGACGTTATAGGCTGAGTATTTAGTGTTTGACTTGGTTTCTCTGAAGTAAATAAATTTTTGAATACATTTGCACGGCCACGTCCGCCTGACGTAGAAGGTTTGTTCAAATCACTTGAAGAAGTTGTATTTCTTTGATTTGTATCGTCGGAAGAACGACCCTCAAGAGTCATGTTAGCGCATGAAGAAGCCAAGTCATCTAGAAGCTTGCCTCGTCCGACACGACGATACTCTCCGGTAGATTGAAGGCTTTTGCTTCCAAGCCCGCTGTCTTTTTGTGATGAGTCTGTTGAATCTTTGTCCACGACAAGTGAATAAAGAAACCCGCGTCCGCGTGCTGCCATCACTGTGGGAATAAAAAAAAAATTATTCATTTTAAAATAAGTAATTCGGGTGAAATCGAACATTTTATACTTTTACAACCTGCAAAGATCAAAGCACTTTTTTTTATTCAAAAAAAGTTATGAAAGAATTCATTATTCGACGAAAAGAGTGGAACTAAGTGGAACTTACTAAGTTTTATTTTTATACAGGGTTTGTTCAGAAAGTAATAGGACAGAGTCGATTTAAAAAAATGTATTAAAAAAAATCGCAACAGTCCTTTAAAAACTTTCAAAATACTACTACTTCTGCGACGATACAGCGCTGTCAGGCGTTCATAATTATATTTATAAAGCAAAAAACTTCCAAGTAAAAAAACATTATAGGGGTATTCAGACCAGCCTTGTTAATTTGTTAGTCATTATTCGGTAGTTTTTTACATGTATTTTGTTTTTGTAAAATTAACAGACTATCGTTCTACCGAGTAACGAACTATCCATCTGGCAAGCTTGATAATTGATTCGTTACTCGGTAATATCACATCAGCTGTTCTCCTGCTCCTCTGTACATCAATTTAAAGTACTTACCAGTAATAAATTTGATCTGCTCCATATAATTTTCAATTAAATGACTGACAATTTTTGATTTTGCACTTTTTTGAGGCATTTTTAATCTTTAATAAAATTGAATCAGCTGTTTCGGAATAAAATTTACCATACTATAGAGGTAGAACTAAAAGTATGTTCACAGTTAAGCCTTTTAACGAAGTATCAACTAACGAATTACCAAATTAACAGGCTTCGGTCTGAATACCCTTATGTCTTTTAAATACCTAATTATTTGCTATTTAATCGGGTAAAGTTTAGAATAGCAACCCCGGATTTCGGGGTAAATAGGGGAGGTCCTCTAGATTAAGAAAATATATATTGCCGCTGATGTACGGTTTTTGAGATATTTGCATTTAAAGTTCAAAAATTCCACTATTTAAAATGCGTGTTTTTCCCATTTATAATGAATTTTATGGTTATATTATTAACTTTCATATCCACTAACACTTCACTAAATCGTTTCTAACAATTTATTTTATTTTAAATAGTGCAAAAATAACTTTTATTCAACATTTAACTTTTGTTCTTTTATTTTTGTTCGTACAATAACAAAAAAGTTGCATTCTAACTAATAACTCTGTGATAGCTTTTAAAAAAAAAAAAAAAAAGACAAGCCAAATTCGACGGGTTCCCCCTATTTCGGGTCCTACGAATCGAACTGCATCATTGCTTTTTTGAGTTGCAATCATGGTTTCATACAAACATTTTTGTTGAAGTTTTTCATCAAAGTGGCCCATTGTAAGAGAAAGGCACATTTTTCTTCAGTCTCTAACTTTTTTAATGTTGACTTTTTTGGTAAACTTTCTTTAGCAAAGCTTCTCAGAATAAGTCCGTCTTTAAGTTCTTAGATAACTGTAAACCCCAATATTAATGTTTTTTGTGTCCTTATAGCCAATATGTCGAAAAAACTGAAATTTAATCCATTCTTTTTAATGTTTTTTCCCTCACGTTTCGTCAATATTTTAATTTACCCTTTGATACTTATACATTAAGTGACATCTTGTAATAGTAAGAAGCTTAAGCAAAGACAACATTCTGAGCAACCATTAGAAAAAAAACTTAATAAAATTTGTATTTTTTAAAAAACCTACACTATGTTTGTGTGCTGTTTTATTTTTTTTTTTGTATCTTATAAGTGTTATCAATAAGTATCATAAATTTGTACACAATATTTAAATTAAATTTAATAAGACTCATCTAAAAATGAATCACGACATCATTTTTGTTGTATTTGCTATTATTGGAAAAAGGTTCTTATGTAAGAAAAAATTACGAAATTTGCCGGAAAATCCCTAAAAAACAGCCCTTTTCTCATGAATGAATGAATGAATGAAATGGAAATTTCCAAAATGTCACTTTTTTCCATACAATTTTTTTTTCTTTTGTTTTCCAATATTTTGATTTGTAAATTATTTGAATCGTTCAATTTCGGTCGTCTGCTTTTTTGTTCCGGCTATTTAAAAGAAAAATTATTGAAAATTATTCAGTGAAAACTTTAGGTGTGACGAAGTGATCATCTACAGATTGAAATTTGTTACGAAGCCAATAAGAGGTCGCGCTAATATCGGTCGGCGTTCTTTTTGCCATTAACGTATGGTACACCAAGGCACATGAACGAGTACTCCTAGGATGCGATGACTTACATGTGGAACTATGGGATGGCGGTCAATCAGCAAGCGATAGTCACGATGTCACAGCACGACTTTTCAAACAACAGCTAAGATGTTTGATGGCCTTTATCTTGAAGCAACGTATGAGTGTATATACATATGGTACTCTGTTGAGTTGCACACAAGAGGTTTGCCGCACGCACACATTCTTCTTTGGATGGTGGTTACACCAGATCAAATTTATGAAATCATTTCTGCCGAAATTCCTGATGCAGAGAAAGATCCAGTATTATACGAAGTAAGGAAAACCAATATGGTTCATGGACCTTGCCGACGCCATAATCCCAATTCGGTTTGTTTGTCTGACAATAAATACACGAAACACTATACACGTGCTTTTCCTTCGGAAACGCAAACTGGAAATGATGGATATCCACTCTATCGTCGTAGCTTACCAGCCGAAAATAATATTTATTATTCAAGTAAGAGGAGTGAATATCAAAGTCGACAACACATGGGTCGTACCATGGCGAATATTTGTCTAACTCAAATTCAAAACTCATGTCGATGTTGAATGTTGCAGTTTGGTGAAATCAATCAAATTCGTTTGCAAATACGCCACCAAAGAAAGCAACATGGCTATTACTGGCCTTCAACAAATGAGATCAGTTTCAAATGGGTCGATACGTGAACTGCAATAAAGCGTTCTGTAGAATATTTACTTTTGCAATTCATGGAAGTTTTCCGACTGTTGTGGGTCTCGCGGTTCAACTTCATTTAAGTCATTGCGTATTGTGAATGGTACAGTGTGTGCAACTTTTTGAGAAGCATGCCAACAATTGCAATTGCTGGAACATGATAGTCACTGGAAACAAGCGATGGACAATGCTATAGCTACTTCGCATACTTTTCGCGGAGATCATTTTGATATACAAGCCTACAAATTCGCGTCAATTACGGGATACGAAAAAAATTACGTTGCCGAAGACATTTTACATCGTATTTGCTAGGAATTGGAAATGGGCAAATTACGATCGTCTTGACAATGAGACGAAGTCGTGAATTAGCCAGTGGAATTTCTAAATTCTTTGGAGAGGCTTGGTATGCCGCAGCATCATTTGCGTCTCAAAGTTGGATCTGTCATTATTATGTTTCGCAATCATGCGCCGAAACTGCGCAATGGAACCCGAGCTATCGAATACAAGGGGGTAGAGTGTTTGATTCTACCGATTCTTATGAGTTTCAACGATTTGCCATTTCAGTTCAAACCTATTCAGTTTCCAGAGAAATAGCATTTGAAATGATAATCAACAGGACACAAGAATAGTCGCTGGAAGAGTGTGGCATAAATCTGGAAATGAGTTTTTCACTCGACCAGATATACCTGGCGTGTTCATGAGTTCGAAACCCATCTTCTCTGTACATTTACGCACCAGAAAAGAAACAAAAAAAATTTTGTTTATCAAGCTGCGCTACATTAAAAAAAAAAATTAGAAAAATCGCAAATAAATGATTTTCAATACAATATAAATTTAACTTTCTTTTCATTTAAAAACACATAACTCCACGCAGGAAAACGGCTGCGGAGTAAGCTAGTGTAACATTATATATTGTCACCTAATATACAAAACAACGTATTATTAAAAATAAATAGAAATCGCTGATAGATATAACAACCAAAATTTAACCATTTTATAAAGAAAACTCAATATGAGTGCAAGACACCCAAAAAATATAACCACTTTAAGGGGTTATGTATATACAGTTAGGATTTTCAAAAAAAAAAACGATTTTTTTTTTGCGTTTTCTTAATATATATACATATCTGACGATCCGACGAATATTTATAGACACATTAGTGAAGGCGCGCCGACCAAATGTAAAGTGCTTTAAAAATTTTAAACTCGTTTTTATCGAAACGGTGTTTTCAAAGTCGGTGAGCAAGATTTCTCAGAAACGGCTGAACCGATCGGTCTAAAATTTTTACACAAGCTTTTTAACAATATTTTTTAGTAATTAATCGAAGAATTTCCTCATCCGATGAAAATTTCTTATTTTTATAAACAATTTAAAACCCGAATTTTGGTCGAAAATCGAACCTTTTGCTTTGAGTAGCCGCCATTTTGTCAAAATTTTTTTTGCTGATTCCTTCGATCAATCACTAGATTATTTATTATATTAATGAAATTTATTCGGTTTTTGCATTTTAGATGATCCAGTCCAGAGATATCGTGCTCACCGCAAGAGGCCTTTTTTTGCAGACCTCTGCAAAATTGGCAATATCGACGTTCCCGATAATTTTTTTTGGCAATAGAAAATATGTTAATATAGTTTAAGGTTGTCATAATATACCTGCCAAGTTTCAAATCAATAAACCAAATAGTTCGCTTAGAAAAAAATCTTGAAATGCCTTTTTTTCGACCTCCTAACTGTATATAACCCCTTAACCCCTTTATAACGAAAACTCAATATATTTTTTTTTACGCGGAAAGGAGTACTGTGCGAAAGTACGTCAGTCACCCCGGGTATTCCCTCGACCAGGGTTATTTTTTTAGAGCGCGGCCGAAGGCCACCAACACAGAAAAGAGTTCAACGCAAAAGAACTGAGCACGCCCAGGTTTTGGTCCGACCGAGGGTTATTTGTTTGAAAGGAATTCTATGCGGAAAACTAATGTGTTATATGTTTCCTATCATTGGGGTATTATTTGTTTTCTTTATATTTTTTGGTTCTTCTGTAAAATATGAACGTAAGGTAGCACTGATTATTAGTTAGAATGCAACTTTTTTGTTATTGTACGAACAAAAATAAAAGAACAAAAGTTAAATGTTGAACAAAAGTTATTATTGCACTACTTAACATAAAATAAATGGTTAGAAAGGATTTAGTGAAGTGTTAGTGGATATAAAAGTATAAAATATAAGTGTAAAATTCATTATAAATGTGAAAATTACGTATTTTAAATATTTGAGTCAAAAATCATAAATCAGCGGTAACTATATGTATATATATACATATATATTTTCTTAATCTAAAAGTCCTCCTCTATCCGTACGTACACATTTTATCCCGAAATCCGGGGATGCTATTCTAAAATTTACCAAAAATATAACTATAAAATTCATTATAAATGGGAGAAACACGTATTTTAAATAGTTGAATTTTTGAACTTTAAATGCAAACATCTCAAAAACCATAAGTCAGCGGCAACTACATATACATATATAAGTATGTATATATATTTTCTTGATCTGGAGGACCTCCTCTATCCGTACATACCCATTTTAACCCCGAAATCGGGGGATGCTATCCTAAAATTTACCCTAAATCATTTAGATAAATGACTTTTTGAACTTTAAACGCAAATATCTCACTCTCTGAACAAATAGAGAGCGACAGGCTTCAAGCGACATCTGTCAAATAATAAAATACACACGTTCTTAAGGACAGTTATTGAGACAGGTACACAACTACAAAACTGTGTCCATAAGAAATTGTATATTTTAATATTTGACAGGTGTCGCTTTTTGTCAGTCGCACTCTATGTGTTCAGAGCGTAAGTAACTATAAGTGCGATTTTGTACTGTGATACAGTCTCAACTTATTCCAGTGTGAGAGCGCTTCAAAATAAGCGTTTTTTATAACATTTGCCATTATGGCCAGATTGGACAATATACTAATTCTTGGACATTTAAATTAAATCAGCCAGTATTTAGTAAGAATAAAAATTATTATATAGGGGTTATTTAATACATAGAGAATCTATTTAAATCTTTTTATGTGATGTTAAAACACTGACTTTTGATTTTTCAATAACCAATAAAAGGTTTTAAGCTTTTTAGCTCTTAATCAATAAATGTTTTTAATAATGTTCCATTGAAAATAATACTATGATGCTTGACATTACAAAATGTTTTATCGAATACATTTATATTTCATAAATTTATTTAATTTTCATTGTTTTACATTTTCTGTAAGTGCAACAAGTCTCTCCGTTAACATATTTTTTTGGTAAGATTTCAATCTGGCCATCGGTCGTTACCAATTGCTAAACGTCAAGCCCTACTGAACTTTGACAGCCAATTGCTAAACGTCAAAACCTACTGAACTCCATTAGCTGTCAAAGTTCAGTAGGTTTTGACGTTTAGCAATTGGAAACGAGTGATGGCCAGACTGAAATCTTACCAAAAAAAAAATAAGTAAACGGAGAGTAAGTTGGACATCCCTTTATTCTGGTCTCAAGTCTCTAAATTTGAGATTTTAAGTTAGAAACAATTTTTGAGACTTGAGACGATTTTGCTATTCTGTGAACAATCTATTACATTTCATTATTCAGAGATGTTTTTACACTTGAATGAAAATAAATCCTGGTCTCAAGTCTCTAAATTTGAGATTTTAAGTTAGAAACAATTTTTGAGACTTGAGACGATTTTGCTATTCTGTAAAACAATCTATTACATTTCATTATTCAGAGATGTTTTTACACTTGAATGAAAATAAATATGTCGAAACAAATATTAAATTTTCTATAACATAGTCAAAAAACATAATTATCAATAAAAATAAAATATGTTGACTTTGTGTTATAAAAAATTTATTTATTTTTAACTTTTTCGTGTTTGAGTTGCTTACAAAATATAAAAAAAAACGAAAATCGATTAATATCTATGATGGTCTCTTTTCAGTATATTCAAAATGACAGACAAGAGCTCTTTTTAGTTTTGTGACCTGCTAACTACCAGGTCTGAAATTTGAGGCATTATTTTGAGACTAACGCTAGAGGCTGTTTAGTGAATAGTAACTAGTCACAAATTGAGATTTTACCTCAAAATGTCTCAATTAGAGACTGGTTACAGAATCCCGCTATTAACCGCAAAAAGGGGGTTGCTAATCTAAAATTTATCCCTTATGACTGCTAGTGTATATTCAACTTGGGCATGGGCTCCAGTGCAAGCTGCCGGTTCTGCGACCTGGAACAGGAGACACTAGCACACCTAATCCTAGATTGCACAGCAATCTGCAGGAAGAGGCTTAAGGCCCTGGATTCCATCTATATCAGCGGGGATCACATCACCACCCTAGCACCCGGTAAACTACTGGAACTGTTCAGGTTGCTGGGGCTCTGGGAGGTCATGTGATATAGGAGAGGGCATAATAGACCCTAGGTCGCGGTGCAGAACCTCAATTTTAATCTATTCTATTCTATTCTAGTGTATATTGCGTGAAAACCAGAAGAAAAAGTTGTACCCAATCAAAAAATAAATAAAAGACCAGCATGGCGAGATTAATCGAATTTGTTATATCCGTCTTCCTGTATACAGAGCAAAGTGAGTTAAAAGCTAACACCCCACCAATTTGCCGCCGTTCTTGGGTTATGAAGTGTAACTAACAATACTTTCTTTCACATATGTATATGTAGATCGTTTGACTTATGCATTTGCAATTAATATTTAAAAATTCAACAACTTAAAATTAATTAAATAAATATTATAAGGAACTTACCGCTGAAAACTCTGATGCTTCTGATTATACTGCTTAGGTACAGCTATGTATGATTATCGCCTAACGGCACTTTTCTAGTATATTCCAAGAAGCAGCAGCACCAATTTTAAAGGCCCTGTGCAATAATCACATCCTAATATTATCAATTGAGATTGAGTTTAACTAAAAACACAAAATTACTAAATAAACAATCTATCTTAAGTCACCAGCCAAAAGCATTTACAATGTAATGGCTTCGATAACAAAGAACAGGAAGAATAAATATTTTACAACTGTATCAATTAAACGTTTATATACTTAAATCGGTAAACTGTGTGCCGAAATAATTAACTAAAGCACAGAATAACGCAAATAAATGCAAAATTACACAAAGCTTGCTAAGGCACTGGTAATGTTTTTTTTTTGTTACGTTGTAGAGTGTGCAGGGTTGCAAATAAATAAAACGAAAATAGCTAGCACATCACCAACCGTCGCTGCACAACCTAACGCTGCGCCCACACACGACAGAAATGAATCCAAATTTTAAAATAATATATACAAAATAGCATGTAAATTTCTTGTGTGATCATACGTACAAGTATAAGTTCATTTCAACATTTTTTTCACGGGCGAAAATAACTTGCATTTACAGATTTTGGCATATCTGAGGCCTCATTTATTTTTCTAAGACTAAATGCGTACTTGAGAATGTATCTCGTATGAAAATAAATTTGGAACGTTGCAACCAATGGTGCATAAAATGCACTTTAAGATATAGGTTTTTATTTTTGTTATCATATTCAAGTTCAAAACTGCGGAAGCAATTCAAATGGAATTATGTAAAAAATTATTAACGGTGTTGGTTAAAAATTCAGAATTGATTATAACAGGCGTTACAAGATCAATTAATTGTTTTCAAGTTGCAATACCCTGGCACTTTTCTACCACCACAAGTTGACTTTTCGAAATTGAACGTCGTCTTTATATAAATTTCTTTATTAAAGTCGTGAAGCAATTTTACGAAAATGTTAAGACAGCTGAACACATAGTTCAGCAAACAAATGACATGCAATATTTCGTTTTATACCATGTTCAGACCGACACTTAATCACACGATTTCGGCTGTTGAATAGATTATCCCCCTAATCTTAAAAATTTATCAAGATTTCGCCATACAAAATCCACGCCAAATCTCTTCGTGCGTCTCTGATTTTGCGCAATCTACTTGGCAGCACTGAAAATCTGTTACATTATCACAGCTGATGTAGACACTACAAAGGGAAAAAATGTAAACAAACCAATTTTTTTTTTAAGCAATGACTTTAATTTTACCTGAAAATCGATTTAACAAACGAAAAAATGCTACCATTATTTCTATTATATGGAAAATATAAAAAGAAGACGGCTTTTATTTCAAAACACTATATGACAATTTTTTCTTTTGATAAATATTAAGCGATGTGACTTCATGAATGACAATAACAGCTGTTCTTTGATCTTTCTAACGGCAGTGAGAACACTTTTGGATTATGAAATGCTTAAATGTAATCCAATCTTTTAAATTTTCGGTCTGAACATAGTATTATCCATAGAATGATATCATAATATGTGTGTATCAATTCATTAGGGCGATTCTCTTGCTCTTGCAAGTTTACCGAAATATATACAAGGGCACGAGGACGTCCATTGCAGAATCTAGTGATATATGAACGGCTGATTCGGTCAACTTATTGTAAATGACCATTGTGCATGGGTATTGTGAATTGGCGCACCTTCTGCATTCATTCTTAACAGAAACAAACTGTAACAAATTGTCATAATTTAAATAGAAATTATGCAATCTATTTAAAATTTACCTTTAACGTCAAAACATGTATTTCACTAAAATGACAGCCAGAACAGGGATGCACTTATTTTTTTACGTGTCATTGCACGAAAATAAACATGAGTTTTGGTCTGACATATTTTACAGCCTTGCAAATAATTTTCTGTGTATGTTTGTTGTTGTACCGGTGCATCAAGAGGAAATATCTGCAATTCGTGCACCGTGCAAAAGCCAGAGAATACTCCTATTATATTATTAATTTCATGCAAAATTTTCAAGAATTGTATGTATGCGGTTTCCAGGAGGATGTCATTTTGAAATTAAGGGTAATGTCTGGTTAGCAGCCACTTGTTAAATAAGATCTGAAAAGTTGTTTGCCGAAAGAAGGAGTCAAGTTTAAGTTAACAATAACTGATAGATGAAAACAGCCTTAATACCATGTTGAGCCCGGAAATTTAAAGGGATTAGATTATATTTAATTACATTCACTAATCAGCCCGTTCACACTGCCGTTAGAAAGATCAAAAAATAGCTGTTATTGACAATGACAAGCCGTCATTTTTTCAAAATTTTCCATATAATAGAAATAATGGATGCATTTTTTCATTTGTTATGTCGATTTTCAGGTGAAATTAGATTCATTGATTTAAAAATAAATGTATTTGTTTAAATTTTTTTCCTTTTGTAGTGTCTAAATCAGCTGTGATAATGTAACATATTTCCAACGCTGACAAGTAGATGGCGCAATATCAGAGTCGCACAGAGAGGTTTAGTGTGGATCAGTTTTAAATCATTTCCATGAAGAGATTTGGAACTGTCATTTTTGTATGGTAAAATCTAGATAAATTTTTAAGATCACTGGGATAAACCACTCAACAGCCGAAATCGCGTAAATAATTGTCGGTCTGAACATAGTATAAGTGGCTCAAGTGCTCTCAACCCTGTGTTGCCGTCGCGTTTATTTAGGAATGCGGCACACAAAATATGTGGGCATGAGAAATTTTTCACAGTAATTGACCGAAATTATTAACTGCAGGGTAAATTCGAGTTTGTTGTCAGCTTGTTGCTTATATTCAATGGTGTAAACAATTTGTTTTATACTTTTACCATGACTTTCTTGCCAATAGATTGAATAAATGTAAACTACAGCAATAAAGAAAATAGCAATATTATTTTTTCCGACATTTACTTTAATGCTTAATAAGAAAATTTCCTTATTAGTAACTTTGATATAGGTTTAGTAGTGTCAGTTTATATTTAATATAGGTAACAAATACAAAATGATACACGAGTGGCAACGCCCGCATTCACCCCGCAGGAAAAACTGAAATTATTGGCGTCTGAACATTTCGTACGAACATATGTATATTAAAAGAGATCTGTAGCAGAGTTTATATTCTATGACCTTCTAAGGGCAAAATTGACAAATATACCCGAAACTTTTGCGGACGTTATTTACGCATAAAGAAGTTAAAATTTTTTCTCGTTTTCCGTCATAATGGGAATGAACATGGACTGACGTCCGGAACATATAGAGCGCGACAGACGGCAGCTGACTCAATAACTGTGCCTTGAGGACGTGTGTATTTTAATATTTGACAGATGTCACTTGCAGTCTGTCGCGATCTATGCGTCCGGGCGTTATACATAAAATAATGTCATGAGCACCCAAATTCCCTTTTAGTTGTTACAAATGGCAAATAAAAAGCGCTTTTCACTTTCCCTACAGAGCATAACTAAATGTGTATATACAATTACATATGTGTAAATATATATTCGTCTTACGTAGTCATTTTGCTGCTGGTGTAGCAGTGGTCGGCATTTCATAGCACAATTGTGCCCTCTCACTTCACACGTATTCTTACGCTCTATCGTTTAGTCGTTAGCGAGACAGCAACGAATCAACATCGTGCTTGACTGTTGCGCTTTGTTTCTTAAATGCAAAGATGCCTTGCGAGACATACTTTATGCTTGAAAATGCTTTTGGTGACATGCAATGCATTTTGTGTTTTAAGACATTAAAAAAACAAACCAGAAATTATGCTTTGAAAAGACATTTCGAATATTTTCACAATGATTTAAAAAAACGGAATGAAGAAGAAAGACAACGTCTTTTTAATAAGGAAAGAAAATTTTTTTTGCAAAGAATTAAAGGGTGGTTTAGAGGATATAGGCGGTTCAAATATAAAATTAAAAACGGAAATTTCATGCTTAATTAGCTTTGATATTGTAAAACAAGGCAGACCTTTTGCTGATGGGGTATTTGTTAAACAAATGTGTACAAAAATTTAAAAAAAATTGGAACATAATATAGAATTATTTGAAACTATTCCTTTATCCCCACGAACTGTAGCGCGACGTACTGATCAATTAGGAATGTGCATTGAATCAGCAATATTGAAAAAAATTAATGATTGCAAACTTTTTTCTATATGCAGGCAAATGCAAATTATTTTCATAATTTTTATGTATGTAAATATGTATGTTACATAACATACATAAATCCAAATGAATTTTTGAATTTTTTATTTAAGTTTGTATCTATGCACGTATGTACACTGTATATGCAATACCTTTTTTTATGTTCTCATTGAAACGCAATAAGTGATAACTTTTTTTTTCAATTCACGCAATTTCCGATTGGGATGCTCATGCGGAGCAGTTCGCTTGTGCTCACCAACACAGTCACAGTTTAACTTTTGCCGACCACTGTGGTGTAGTCATAGTCGTTGCTATCATTGCGTTTTGTCGCGTTCGTTAGAGCGCTATTACATGAGGCAACAAAAGTTGCTAATTCTCGGGCGATTCTCTTTTGCTGTCGCCCATTACCTTCACACGAGCAACTTGTGTTGCGCAACTCTGTTCGAGTTTTTTTCTCATTCTCTTTCACTTTACTTTAACCCACTGTCTACTCTTTACTTTAACCCATTGTCGTTTCTTTTTCCTTATAGGTATTTGGGCCGCTCTATCACATATATTAATCAGTTCTGTCAATTAAGAAATACATTTTATTTATAATTCAAAATTAAAACAAAGATTATATGACAGGCTTTCACATATATCACCCTTTTCACTATCGTCTGAATCAGTTTGTATGGCTTTCTCCATACATTTCACAATATCTTTAATTAATTCGATTTTTTTGTCATACTCCATTTTCTAAAATATTTATATTATATTATGTATATTTGTATACATATTTGCAAATTACTTACCAAAAGATGAAATTAAATTTTTTAAATATATTCAAAAAATTAATTTAAAAAAAATATACGCAAATGCAACTATGTACTACGAAAGAAAGGACACGAATGCCGAAAAACGTCGCAGCGAACTGTTACGAATAAGAACACAAAGCGAGTTGCTGAACACTGGAAACTCGGCGCGATTCTCCTCTCCTCGTCGCCCCCTCGCCTATAAACCAAGAGTTGCCGCAACTAAAGTTGCCGTGTGTAATAGCGCTCTTACTAAAATTTTGTATGGTGTTGTGTCTCGTGTTAATTTTAGAAATTCCGTCCTATTCATTTGAATTCAGACTGTGGTGGCACACGGGAGAGCGTTAAGTGAGCGCACTATATAATAGCTGCATTGCAAGTGGAAAAAAGTAGTATCAAAGTTAGTCGGAGTCGTGTTCAATAAAATTTTTGCTTTAAAATGTTTTAAAATTGTATATGTATGTGGAAAGTGAATTTAGATTCCAATTAAAACAACAGAGTATATAAAGAAATTACAGTTTCCACATTCCATAGCATGGCAAGTGGTTGTGAATAAAAAAGTATATATGTACGTGTATATAATAATATGCTGAGCAACTGGTGTAATTCCAATTGGAATATATGTATATATTTGTCTTGTTAAGTAAAGAAACACGACAAGTAGATAGAGAGAAAGAAAAAAAAGCAAAGTGAAAAAGTAAAACTGGCCAAAAATAAAAAGTACAAAGCCAATAAATATAAAAAGATAAAACGAAAATTTCGACAGTGCACGCAAACGTGACAAATTGTGAAACGTGTATATGTATGTATTTGTATAGAAAAAAGTTTTTGACTGAGGAAACGACGGAAAGTAAAGTGGAAAAGTTCGTATGCTACTTGCTGTCTCAAATATCTTATAAAAATCACGTTTTCAACAGTATTCTTCACGTTTTATTTTTGAAAATTAAATTTTGTGTACGCGTAGCGACTAAGAGGCGATCCAAGGTTTTCGTAAGAAACTGAAAGAGGGAACGAATAGCGTAAAACAAAAAATGCAAAATAAGTTAACTTGTTGAAAAGCAAGACGAATAAGTAAAATATTTCGGGCGGTGTCGTTCACTCGCTATACTATCGCAGTTAGTGTTTTCAAGCCATTGTTGCTACCCTTATATTACTTGAATGGAAAATTTCAAATGAAAACCGACGAATAAAGTAGCCAATGAAGGAATAAAGAAAATAATAAATATCGCCTCGTTGTGGAAAAGATAAATTTGTATAGTGGCTTAATACAAAAATAGCAGTGAAACAACACATAAAAGTATTAGGAAGATTACCACGTTACTGATTAAGAAACCTACACAAATAAACCTGAAGAGCTGTGCATGTGCGACTTTTACTAGAAACGTTGGTATTAGTGAGTGTATTCAGAGATAAGAATATATAAAAATACGTTTGTTATCTGAAGAGTCTTATCAGTTTGGTACAGCTTTTAACGCTCACAAATTTATTTTAAACAAATTGATTGCCTTCCTTGTAAAGTTGCAAAACATCTGATGTTGAAGTGAATTAAAATAATATGTATTGAAAAAAGACCGAAATCAAAATAATTAATTTGGACAGAAATTGTATGTTATGGTAATTTTAGACACAAGGCGCCCAGTTTATGATTTAAGTGCCTATAGTTGTAGAAATTACTTTTGGATATTTAAGTGAAACCAAAAAAGGCATTTGTATTGGTAAAAAAGAGCGCGGATTGCAAGTTAAGTGAAATGGAAAAATTGTTGATATTGTGATAATATTGTACCTGCTCGAGGATTTGGCACCATTCTCTATTTCGTGTTCAATCCAACACGTTAATGTTAAAAATTGTTACCACTTATTTCATCATAAAAAGTACAATTCCGTTTTTTTAAATCTATTAACTAAAAAGTTTATGTTGGTTCTAAAGTTCTACAACCGAAAGATTTAAAATATATTTTGTTTCAAACCGTTATTGAAAATAATATATGTATGTATATGTATATTCAATAATAAAAAAGTACTGTGTGTAATTTCATCGAAACTAACGCTAACTAAACGCCGAAGTCGAAGGTACCAATTAGTTATTTCAACTAATACGAACGGGAATAGGTGTGAACTAAATGTTTTGCTTTTTTACAAACATACAATACCCCAAGCAAGTGTAAAAGGGACTATCGTGCAACAGCTTCATTACAAAGACAGCCAAAATTATCCAGAACCCTATATTGGTCCTTTCATCTCTTGCAACTGTAGACTCCAGTCAACTAAAAAAGATTGCCACCATTCCACCTCAACTGCAACCAACACACAGCAACAAAATTAAGTACGAAGTGATGGAATCGTACTGGAGCGAAACAAATGGACACGCTCCGCATTCGGTTAAGTATGAAAGGTAGGTATGAACAATTTTTACAATGTATTCTTTTAGATAATCATAGGAATGTATTTAGTTTAATTAGTGTATCTAATATTAAGACCATACATGTAAACAAAAATATGATGTTATTATAATTATTGAAATAAACAGAAATTTCTATGTACACCTTATGCACCAATAAAACTCTATATACATACATATGTATGTATTTCTATTTTAACAATTCCTTAAGGATCATATGATATAAATTGATAAAAAATATTGTAAACGTCAATTTTAAGAAGAAAAATTTAAAATTCAAGCATTCAAAGCATAAAATAATATTTCGTACTTATTGATATGTGTATTAAATGTTATTATTGGCAATGGCGGACTGAATACCGACACGATTAATTAATTATTCATAATATTCATCAAAGATGATTATGGATTATATTGTATATTGTATTGATTTGGAGAAAACACAAGAACAATAATTACACGTTTAACTGTAATGTCAATATTTGTAGTGTTCTATTAGTATTATCAAAAAAAAGTACACATATTTAAAAAAAAATAATGTTGTTAAAAGAATATGTTAAATTGTTCGATAAAAAAGACAAGTCGGGTCTCCGTAACCGGTTACATCCCAGGTTTTTATCCGGCTAAGGACTGCCAACTTTGAGCAGTCCACCAAATTTCTTAAGATATTTGTTCTGCAGCTATAATAGCAAATTTTGTTATGCAGTCGTTAATTACATGTAAATACGCTAGGAAAACGTGCGAAATAATTAAGAAACATGTTCATTCCATCGAATAGTTTAATGTAACTAAACGCACGACATTGCAAACGTGATCTGCGTTACGCGAACGGCATTGGTTCGCAAATGTTCTTGTTATGGTCGTGCGTTCACATTGTCAATCGTCGTGTATAGCGGGAAAGGTACCTGACATGTTAGCCAACACAAAAACGAGGCAGCGACGTTAGGCAGTTAATACACGGCGATTGAATAACGTCAATGGTAACACTAATGCCGAAGTATATAGATACAAAAGTATGCACGTCAGTAACATTATCATTGGCATTATTACTGGCGACAACAACAATTAATAGTTTAACATTAATTTGTATATTTAATACTTTCAATTTATAACAATTATATGTAAATGTATACAATTGTGTGTTTTTATAGAATTTTGTGTATAAACAGCTTATGTAGGTATTGAACTAAATCCATCAGAGGTGGTTACCAACCAAATGTTCAGTGCACTAAGAAATTAATAAGTGTTGTATTTATAGACAAAAATATAAATACAGTACTTGCGTTACGCGACTCATGAATTCCTATAACAGTGTTGGTGTAATACTATGAATTTTTGCGTCTTCATTTGTAAATGTGCATATACATGCATAACTACAGTGAAATTCCCCATTACGAACAGTCTTCATAACCGGACAGCTCCCATACATAACTAGACAAAGGGGTAAATTTTAGAATAACATCCCCCGATTTCGGGGTTAAAATGGGAATGTATGTATGTACGTCCCCAGATTAAGATATAGATATAATAAATATATATAGTTATCAGTGACTTATGATTTTTGAGCTGATTTTAATTATTTAAAGTGCGGGTTCTATTCTACATAAGAGCTGGACAAATTTTATGAACACAACGTTGTCATTAATATTTTCATACAAAACCAGTTCTTATAAACGGACATGAGTACGTTCCAATGACCTGATAGGCAACATTTTTTGGTAATATTTCATTCAAATAATCGCTGATAAACGAACAATTTCATAAAATGTGTCAAAAAAATGATGTACAACTTATAATGTTTTGTAGCAGTGGTTTTTAAGAACAATACATATTTAAATCTTGTTGCGATGGCACTTCGGAAACTAATGATATAGATAATTGTCATTCATTCACTATTGGCTGATCTTAACAACATCTGGTTCCAACAAGACGGGAAGTCAATGTTGACAAACGACTTGATTTAGTGGAAAAAGTATCGAAGATGGTGTTCTTCGAATTAGTGCCTGCTGAAAAAGTCCTGGAGGCCATTTGAATATTGTTATATTCAGAACTTAACTATCGATTGTACTCCACATTAAATAAAAAAAAAACATTTGAATTTCCTTAGTAGTAGTGTGTTTCTTTTTTTAAGAAATCATATCTTATTGTAAATTTCTTTATTCAGTAGAAATATTTTTCTGAATTGCAACTTCTAACTGTAAGAATATACAGTTTTAAAGATACGTTTTTACCACGCCCTCATTTGTGCACAGCTCCCTTAGCCGGACAAAAACCCTACTACGATGGGTGTCTGGTTAAAAGGAATTTCACTGTATTCAACGCATAAATATGAATACATAAGTATATACTTGTATATATAAATAATTTAAGTCTGTTTATACACTTGTGCCAATATGCATATTGATTGGCTGAGTGGGCACCTATCGTCTGATTTTAATTTTGAATTCACGCCGCACTCGAGTTCGATATGAGTGGGCGAAAAAACGCTTCGTCTCTCATTGTTAGATCTACACATATGCAGATATCTGTGATGTATAAATATATTTTATATGTTATATTGTATACACCTGCTTATTCATACATACATACATATGTGTGACCATATCAACTTGTTTATATAGAAATTAGAGTGAATGGAGAGAATAGAACCGCCATGCTTATATAGCAGACGCCCATTTAGTTTTGTTTGCCTGTTGATTTTGAGATAGTTGTTTATGGATTGCACACGTGTGTCCTTTAGAAGGTCATACATAAAACAACATCAAAATAAAAAGTGGAAATGGTCTAACAATGGAGATTATTAGTCTATACATACATATGTGCGTAAATATATATGTAGGTATTTAAATATATAAACGTAAACTTGTACATGCATATACGTATGTATGTATGTATGTATACGTATTTGTCGGACGTTTCGACGTTTGGTCGGCTTATGAATATGTACTTAGTATGCATCCAAATGCCCCTATTATTCATCTAATACCCAACTGCATTTTAGTTGAAGTTTTGAAAATCTACGTAAAGTAAATTATCAACATTTAAAAAGCTATTGTAGTTAAACTTCAATAAATCTATTTGAGAAAAATATTAATAGAAAATGAAAAATGAGTTAAAATAACTGTATTATTTATAATTTCAAACTATTTTAATTATTAAATACATATATATTATTGTATACATATTTTTGAATAAAATTAAATTTTTGAATAGTTTTAGTCCCCTTCATTGGTTTTTTGTGGAGTTCACAGGGCTCAAATATGGTGTTTATAACAATTAAAGGCAGGTTTTGTAATAGTCCAAAGTTAAAATGATTTAAAATGCACTCTTGATAACTACCGGAAGCAAATAAATGTAGAATTTGTAGTAACGTTCTTTCATCTCATTTAGTAAAAAACAAATTGATTCATACTTTAAGCAAAAACATCTTATGAAACAGCATTTAAAAGCTATTTGATCGTCAATAAAACTTTAGATTACTTGGTGTTAGAAACGAGCCATTCGCCATTGGTTATGAAACACAATAAAAATTCCATAAAAAAGAGCGAAGTCATACCCAACAAAGAGCACGTGATATTCATAAAGTAATAATGCCAGCCATCACAAATTTACTTACACTTATCCATTTACATACATATATTGTAAGTTATATGTGATATGTTATTATACCTACATACATATATCATATGACAGTAAATACGACTGCTTAGTGCCGGCTCGCACTCGGACTCTTTTGTCGCTTAAACCGGTTTTTTGATAGGCGAGACGACTACGAAGAAACGGAAATGTGCACTTTTTGTTTTCTTGATCGTTTTTTGCTTTTGTTTGCTGCTTTGCAAGACTGCTTCCACGGCTCGATTGGACTTTTGTCGCTCATTAACGGTTATATGCTGAACACAATGACCGCGACAGACTGCAAACGACATCTGCCAAATATTAAAATACACACGTTCTTATGGACACAGTTATTTCGACAGGTGCACGATTACACGACTACAGGCCGACAGTTGTCGCTCTCACTAACTTCAATATATTCTTATATTTTCCAACGACAGTAGGACGACAGTAGAGTTGAAGGTAGAGAGATGAGGAAGAGTAGTGATGCCACTAATATGTAAAATGTAAAGTTATTCAAAGCTCTAACAAACTTGACGTTATTTTAGAAATAAAAGCATAAAATAGCTCTATTATATCATTTTTAATAACAATTGATAATTTAAAACAAAAATATTTACCTATTTACTTATTTTTTTCATAAAAAATTTTACTTTGAACAAAATATTAAAAGTTCATTGAAGTGCAAGGTATTAGTATGGCCACAACGAAATTGTGCACATGCAAAATGGAGAGCTGTGTTGTCTTGTGTACATGCCGGCCATTGTTATGTTGCTGCCTTCTCACAAATGTTCTTGTAGCAGGACTCACAACGCCATTTTTAGTTCACTGTCGTGCTGCTGCAGTCTGTCGCTGTCATTGTGTACAGCACGTTAGTTCTCTTTTGATTTTGCTCATTGCGTTTACAGTCTTGACACGAGTCCGACAATTTTCTGCATTCCCTTTCATATGACATTCTCAAATTCTTGATGATCTAATTTTTATATTTATTCAACCTCTTCTAAAATATTTCTATTATATTATCCATATTTGCATATTACATATGTATGTACTGCATAAAATAGTTAATAAAATTCAATTATTTAAATATTATGTAAATATCTATTTGAAACCGAGCGCAATTGCAACCATGGAAAGAATTTCAAAATGAAAACGAATGGCAATAACTGTTATGTTATGAATAAGAGCACAAAGCGTGTTGCTCGAGTACGAACGACTTCCTTGGCTACAAAAAGCCAGTTTGGGCGACAAAAGCCTTTGTGTGTGAAATCAGTCTAATGGATGTAATGATAATATTTTCCATATCAGAAGTATTCTCATATTGATTGAACTTTTTGAAAAATGCTTGGAATATTTATATAAATGGGTTTATGTCAGTTTTATTTTTCTCTTCACTTTTTTTATGGAATATTTTCCGTTTTTCATTAGTGGTTTGTTATGAATTTATTAGTTGTTGTTTTTCGATTTAATATGTATATTTTGTCATAGATACATAAAAATTCTAAAAAAAGTACTCAAATTCTTAAACTTCATTCCAAATTTTTTAAATTTTCTGTATAACGTTGGTTGTGTTGCTAAGTGTAGTCGAAACATTTAAATGTGCAAATATATACAGATGAAATAAAAATAATAAAGGTTTTAAACATTTGCAAAATAAATTTGCATAAATAAATGTGTATTTTTCAAATTTACATTTTTCGTACCAGCGGGAGCCAATCAACCAATAATGCGTTTATCACATTTTTCCATACAATTGTGCGACTTAAATAAATAAAAACGTAATGTCCTATTACCAAAGAGAAGAATTACTACATATTTGGATTGGGCATTAATTCGACAGAGAACTGATTCTAGAAAATGGGCCTGAGGGAACTGGGACGAAATGCACGGCGGCTTCACTTTGGCATGCAGAACATATGTATTTGAGTACGAGACAGTTAAGATCTTGGGGTTTGTAGCACGCTGAGGCAGTTGTTTTGTGAGCATTACTCGCACATCAGATATTCAATTGCCTCTCGTTGTTTTCGATTTCGGGATCTTGCCAACAGCAGTAAGGTGTGAAGTGAAAATAAAATTTTTAAAATTCCAATAAATGTTCAATCACGAAAGAATAGACGGAACTGATGATACTTGTAATTTTTTTGTAAATTTCAATTAATGTATTTGTAATCTGTTTAATTATAAAAAACAAAAACTAAATTTCATGGAAATACAATGAGGTTGAACTGAAATATAATCTAAAAAACCAAATAGAAGAAAAAGACAAATAAAAGTAAATAAAAAAAAATTGTATACTATGCTATAAAATGATAAGAAGTGGAAAATCAAAAATATCAAACGAGTGTTTTGGTAATATAAAATGTGCAACATGCATACATCCATTTTATTGTTGATATATGATATTTTTAAAGAGACTTTACTTAAAAGAAGAAAACAACGTGATACATAGTGTTCTCAGCTTCTGAAACAAAGAGTCTGTTTTTAGTGAATTTGAATATGTACATACTTTTATGTATACAGTTTTAAGAGAGGTAAAGATAACCGCGAAAACAGTTTCCTCTAGTAATTGTGAGTTACACTTTAATACAAATTTTTTATCGCGTTAACAATTCATTGTGAGATGACTAAATTAGTGCTTTACTTGTGCCTGCATGTGTGAATGTGAACGAGTTACATATATTTATTAAAAATGCAGGTGGAGGTATGCAGTAGGAATGTGTGTGGTGCTGATTTGCTGGCGTTGATTCATAGTTTTTTGAATTCTTATGATGTTAAATACCCTTCCAGCGCTATTAAACGTAGACGACTAAGGTGTTGGGTTTATCGTTTGAATTACATTCAGCAACTAATCAACCGGATCAGCCATCAAATTTACAAAATCAACACATACACACATACATGCATACAAACCAATTACAACGACTACAGCACCGCAATATCTACCGCAACATTAAAAAAATGTGCATACATACGTACACACGTATTTCGTCGCTAAGGTATTTTTTTAGGAGTTTTGAGAGTGACTTTTAAACCGGATTTTTTATATAATAAGTTACAAAAATGTTCATAGTTTGACTCATCGAGCTTGTGATTATGGAGTAAAAAATTATCAATATAATCTTTGAAAAAGACTATGGTGAAAATATTTTGCAAAACGAAGAGCAGTGACTTGACTTCAAGTAACTGTTAAATATGTAAATATGCCGAGTAAAAAAAAAAATAAGAGGAGCGTTCGTGCATTTGGCGAAGTGTTGAATATAAATTTTAATATATAGTACATACATACATACATACATATACAAGTATGCTCCCGCAGACAAATGACGACTATTTTTGATATATTAAGAAAACATAGTATTGTATATAAACATATTTAAATGAATGTAAAATAATAGCTCAAAAATTAATGAATCAACTGTTCGATGAGTAAACCGAATCTATGATCGAAAACGTCATACCATATGTATGAACATACTTATGTATATAAGTACATATGTATATGTACAGCCGCTGTCAAAATAATAGCACCACTAGTATATCAGCTAGGCGAGTTAACAACTGCTGTTAAGTCAGCTATAACCGCGTAAGCGGTGTCTGCGCCAGTAAAGTAGAAGTATACCAAAATCTTATTTATTCAAGAAACGTTTTGTATTTTTATACCCTGAACAAGGTATATTAAGTTTGTCACGATGTTTGTAACACCCAGAAGGAAGCGTCGGAGACCCTATAAAGTATATATGTATATAAATGATCAGTATGTTGAGCTGAGTCGATTTAGCCATGTCCGTCTGTCTGTCCGTCCGTCTGTCTGTATATATACGAACTAGTCCCTCAGTTTTTAAGATATTCTTTTGAAATTTTGCAAACGTCATTTTCTCTTCAAGAAGCTGTCGTCGATTTCGGACCACTATAACATATAGCTGCCATATAAACTGAACGATCGGAATCAAGTTCTTATATGGAAAACTTTCACATGTATGTATCTTCACCAAATTTGGTATAGATTATTTTCTAGGGCAAAAATGGGGTCGGCTTTAGTATACCATCCCACGATTTCAGGGTTAAAAATAGTATGGTTGGATAGGGCTGATGCTCCAGATTAAGAAAATATATAATTGTTGCCGCCGCAAACTTATAGTTTCCGAGATATTTGCAATTAAAGTTAAAAGTTTTGCGAATTTCATCTTGCAATTTCTCGATTTCTAGTAATTATTTATTTTATATTATGCACTTACACTTCATTATATTGTTTCTACATATTTATTTATTATTTATTATTTACGCATTTGCTTAAAATAAGCATTTTATACACATTTCATTACATGCACAATAACAAAAGTATTCTGTGTTGACAGCTATTAAGTGTTGCCATCCCTCGAAATCGTGGGATGGTATACTAAAGTTTCCCCCAAAAATGTAATCTCCGAGAAAATAGTTCAGATCGGTTAACTATAACATATAGCTGCCATACAAACTGAGCGATCGGAAACAAGTTCTTGTATGGACAACTTTCACATTTGACAAGATATATTTACGAAATTTGGTATAGATTATTTTCTAAGGCAACAATGTAATCTCTAAAAAATTTGTTCAGAACGGGTTACTATAGCAAATAGCTTCCATACAAACTGGACACATTGTTACTAACAGAAATGCACCTGTGAAGGGTATTTAGCTTCGGTGCAACCGAAGTTAACGTGTTTTTTTTTTTTTTTTTTTTTTAAATATGAAAAAAGTATAAATAACGATAAAAAGAAAAAGAATTTAATGTTAATTCAAATTAGTACAAGAAATTCAATATTACCGAAAAATCTAAAAAAAATAATATGTCAAAATTAATCGTATACAATAATATATACGTATGTCAATGGCGAATTACTGTTTTAAATTGTTTTAGAAAAATATTTGAAACTTTTTTTTAATTTATATTATTGATTCTATTATTTGGACGGCTCCCACTGTATGGATGCTTTTGAAGAGGTTTTAAAATAAGAAACATTTATTTCGACAAATTGTTACTTACTGATAGAGTTCTTCTAGATATGTAGATAGATGGATAGAGACTTCTAGTAACGGGACTATAAAGCTATTGAAAATTATAGAAGCATTGCAACATAATGGAATAATGGAATTAAACACTATAGTGGAGCTATTATTTTGATATTAGCTGTATGTAGATAGCTACATCTAAATAAATAAAATTTTGTAAACATTTAAATCTATTTAAATAAAGGATAACCAGTTACGTCATTAATAACTTAAAGGGTACACCTACCTGGTATGAAATTTCGAAAATTAAAATTTTTGTGTATATTGCGATAAGTGAGAAATATAAAAGGAACATACTTAAATAATTATAAATCGACATTTCAGTTATTTTTTAGTTACAGTGTAGTCTATGTAGGCAATTAGTTTTTTTAACGGTATTTCTCGAATTTGCTCCCGTGATTACTCGGAGACTAACGATAAAAGAATTTTTAAATTTTTTCGCCGTAAGATATTGTACGGACAATATCTTCTAGTGAGAATTTTTGCGCCGTTGGGGATCGGGTGTAACTCGACAAATGTTCAATGGGTTTCTTTAATAATTTTACTTTGTATTCCCAAAATATACATCGTCACCTAAAATGCAAAATAATTTTGACATAATTTTTCATAAGTTTTCAGGAGAAGAAAAAGATGGTGTAAAACAGAAAGTCTTATCGAAAAAAATAAAAAATTGGTTGCAACTTGGTGATATGTACATATATGATGGCAGAAACTGAAAATTTTGTAGATACATATGCATATGTAATATGTATGTAAGTACATAAGTATGTAATATAGTGTGGTGCATCATAATCAATAAGACACTCAATTTTAATTTTTTTTTACGATACGTTGTTTTGCATTTAAGGTGACGATATGTATAAATATACCCCTAAATTTTAAAACAATTAATGTAGTAGTTTTATTTTTTTAAATTCGCAAAAATCGCATTTTTAGTCCTTTTACCTCTTATGAACAATTGATTCTGATAAGTTTTATTCGCCTCTTACCCCTTAGCAACAGCGGTTTATGATTTGACAAAAGATTATTTCCTGAGCTTCTTTCGCTTGAAATTAATAATTTTAAACGCCGTGTTTCTCCCATAGGCAGCTGTTTGTTGCACATCCAGTTTTTTTCGTGTCCGACACCTCAATTAATTTTATTAAACATTTTATAATAACCATAATGTGTTTTATAGCACAAATAGCCAAAAACGTAGACCCGTGGCCCGTGTCAGCTGACACGACCTATCTTATGGGCGCGCAATGTAAGTGAACAGTGAAAAACGCTACTCCCTTCTCTCTTTGCAGTAGAAATCGACGGCATTTGGATTTTTGAGGTAGAAACGTGTCAGCTGATTGTTCTCTCACAACGCAGGGTTGCCAATCTCGATATACTGTAGTAATTATAAAAGTTGTCTTCAATATGTTTGGAATTTTCTTAAAATAACTCAAAATCAGAGTCGCTATTTTTTATAAATATACATATAAACTATTTTTAATAGTATGTATATAACCCTATATCTACCTCGATTAGTTTTAAGTGATACGTACAACCGTTCGGTGAACAAAACTATAATACTCTGTAAGAACTGGTTGCAAGAGTATAAAAATATGTACATATGTATATACATATATGTATTTGCACGGCCCACTTTTAAAAATAAATTGTTTATTAATATTTTGTTAACCCATTATGCACAGTTCACATTAATTCGTCCATACTGTAAGAATGTCAACTACATACACTACAAATATGAATGTTGATAAATTACATGTACATATGTATGTACATATATGTGCTAATATCAAAACAACTTTTATAATGGAATGTTTTGGAAAATTTCGAAATGCGCAAGCTTACGGTTATCACGACTTCGTGAGCACACTATGCACAAATGTATGTGTGTGTATAAATGTTTGTTTGTTTATGTATGCAAGCTTGTGCTCGCCATTGTATAAGCAAATGAATTTTGTATGACAATATGTGCTCCGCCTTTACTGATGGCAACAAATATGCATACATAGCCACATTTCAGACCTAAGTTCATGCTTATATGTATGCATATGTATGTTTATGCATGTATATTTAAACACACCATCACGCGTTACGGGTGTACGACTAAGCTCTGAACGTTGCGGTCGTAAACTGAAAATAACAATATCACGTGAATTACAAAACTCAAAACTGTTGGAAAAAACGAAATGGCAGACAATCAAGTGGTCAAAGTACAAAATAGCAGTACATACACATACATACATACATTTATACAGTATTAACAATTATATACATACATACATACATATATTAAAGACTCCATTGAAGTGAGCATTAATATATACATACATATGTATGTACTTACATACATTTTGCACTTTAGTACGCCAGTACTCCAGAATATCTGGGTAGAGTGCATACATATAAATACATACATATGTATTAACATTGAAGGCAAGAAAGATAGAAGCTCTGATAAGAACACATTTTTCATTCTTCTGAAAATTATCAAAATGGGTTTCTAGACGTGGACTAGGATTTTTGTGTGTTCAAATAGTGTTGCTTTTTCAGTGTACGGTCTTTTCGCATGTACATACATATGTATGTGTACATACATACACGTTATGGAAGACATACACGTACCAATTAGTTGCTTGATTGAGTTCAGCTAGAAATTGCCCTTGTCGCTACATACGACACAACCTTTGACACAATTTTGAGGCCAACTTCATTTTGAATATTCACTTCACTTTAACACAATAATATGGCGAAATCGTTTGAAATCGCACGACCAACCGAAACACGATCCAACTAACACAACCAACTTGACAAAATATCAAAAAATGTTGATGTTCATCCGATCAGTTGGTACAACTCATACAACTGCCCCATAATAATAGTCATAGTACGAAACAATCAGTTGTACAACTCGATGAAATTGGTACAATAATTGGTGCGTGTATGCCTTACATTATGTTTACAATTGGGACATGGTATCTTCAACAAAAAACCGTGGACAAAAAATAAAATCGAAAACTTTTAAAATGATGTGTAAAATATACATACATATGTATGAATGTATATCCAATAATTCATTTACAAATTTTATAAATATGGATGTTTTCTACAGCATATCTCCAATTTACTAATATCACATATGAATATGTAAAGTGGAATTTGTGAACACTTTATTGCTTCTCTGATTGCTGTCGTTGAGCTCTCATGTATTTAAATTTATTTAATAGCCAGAAGAGAGCGCTTTTTTACCTCTTGTTTATTATAACAGTGTATTGCATTTATATGAGTGGTTTGTTCGATTCGCTCATTTTATGGTTTGATAAATCGAAGATAGCGATAAAATTTAGTATTTAAAAACAAAACAAATTGACAAAAACAATTGTGTTAATATAACAACAAGAATTTAAAAAATAAAAATACGACAGATAGCACAACTTGTTATTGTAAACTCGCTAAATCACTGTTCGTAAAAAATTTTGCGCCGACTTCTCAATTAACACAGTGTTATTCAAAAATCAACCAACATTTTTTGCTGAAATCGTCCTCCTGCCGTACAATGACTGTTATTAATGAGAGAAAATAGAGGTTGATCTTTAGTTATTTGTTTTTTTAGTTATACATACACGTTTGTTAGGGATTGTTCATAAAAAACCTTGAAATACATTATTTTTCTCCTCTGTATTTTGAAGTAGTATCTTGACTAATTCGATAAGCTGTTATTAAATTCCTCAACAACAATACATAGATATGTAACATAAGATATGTTTCCTGTTAATTAAATGAAATATGAGAACTAGTTCTAAAATGACTTTAAAGGAGTTCAAAAGAAGCTTGATTTGGATATTAAGTGTTGTATTAAATATTTATGCATGTATGTATGTTATACATATGTATGTTGTATAAATCAATGGTGAAATTGCTATTTTCTTTTATAAATTGTGAATATTTTTTTTTAATTGTTTAAAGCTGTCCAGTTTCGAGAAAGCGTTTCCACTTTTAAATCCACTGTATGTCTATGTATAATATTTATATTTCCATTTGAGTTGTTGCTTCGTCAGTGCTTTCAATAAACTTGGCATTGACGTCATTAGATTTATCGACTTAGTGAGATCAGGTTATTTGCAGTTAAATCTGGTATACACTTGCGCATATGTTTGTAGGTGTATACATCTTCCCTTATACATATAGTTGTGCAAACTGAGTATAAAATTGTATACACTGATTACTCCAACTCACTTGCTAACTATCCGCTCTCGTGTAATTTTTTCTGACACTGTTTTGTGTGTTTCCATACACATACATACATATAAAACATATATGTGTTTTCACGTAGCGTGTACAATTTATCAGTGAATACTAATGTTTGTTTATCTATTCTAGCGCGTGCAATTCTTTTCTATTTATAAAGTATGTATGTATGTATACATGTATATCACACAAATACACATTTTGCTCCATAAATGTTGTAGTGCGGCTGAAATCATGAAATGTGTACTCGTATTTAGGTATATACATACATACATATATACTGCATATTTTTGTATTTGTGAAGTATGTGTTCTTGTTGCTGTCCGGAATTTGCCGATACAATAAAAATATTGATCACGTGTACAATATTTCTTCGGAATACACAGTCGTTGTTTGATTCACAAAATATTTTAGGGGACTCAATATTACTATATGTATTTGTATGTACTATAACATGTATATATTTACAATTAACGTTGTAGGTGCGCCAACTCTGTTAATACGAATATTGCCACTTTACATTATAAGCTTAAAGACCTTAATTGTCGATATGGCATGGGTTAATGTACTGAAGATAAGAAATTATTTTGAATGTGAAAATTTTTTTTAACCTACATACATAAGTATGTACATACTATATACATATGTATGTAAGTACATCCATGTGCATAATGATTAAGAGTTTTAGACTTAATGCAATTTTAATTATAAAATCCTCCACTGACACTCACGTGTTTTTGTAATTGTTTTCAAGTTTTGAGTCATAATAATAAATTGATTCTACCAAGTAAGGAATTTCTATGTAGTATGTTCGGGTGCGAATGAATGTTAGATAACCTCGTATTTTGTATGACGTCACTGTATTTTTATATGAGATTTGGAGCAAGGTATGAACTGAATTTATAAATTATTTTAGGAGAATATATTAAGTTATTTCAACGATGTTGGATCATTATTTTCACTAGGAATTACTTAATTTTATTTTTGTAGAACGGTGTCGTACATTTCCTTGTTATATCAGGAGGTAAATGTGAAACTTTCAAATCAAAATTTATGTTTAAAAAATCAATATTTATCTCATGATAATATTTTAAACTAGCTTGCTACGAAATTTGTTACACCCAGAAGAAATCGTTGGAAATGAAGTTTTTTTTAGAGATCATAAAAATTTGGTCGTTAGTTTTTTTAGATATCGGAATGAAATTTAATAAGTAGGTGAGTTTTGATATTATATTGATCATATGTCGGAATCGGTAAGATCGGGGAACTATATCACATATTTTCCATACAACCGATTATTCAGATTTTTTAAATTTCAGCCATAAAAATCGTGGAAAACTTTTAGATCAGAAAGTTATTTACATAGAATGATTCGTAGAATATTTCCAGTAATGTTAACACTTTGTAGTGGGGCACAACTTTTCGAAATTGCTTGACATTGTCAGTACAAACTTTCCACTAACTTCAGGCACCAACTTTGTGAAATTGCGTACAAAGTTCTTGGTCCCAGTCCAAAGTTACTTACCATTTTTTGAACATTTTTTTAGAAATCTGCATCTTTACATTGCTCCATAAATATTTAATGGAGTTTGACATCAATACTTTCTCACATTTTTAGTTCACAAGCATTGATTCTAACGGTTCCATAATATTTTTGAGAATGTTTAGGTATGAACATTGGTCCATTCTACCATCTATTCTCATTAATGCTCCAATGCCATACAGGAAAACACTCCTAGACCATCACGATACCAGCACCGTGTTCAATAGTTTTTGTGGTGCATTATCGCCACAGGGGTTTGGCATATACACCTCCTCCTTTTTTTCCACTCAGCTTATGCCAGACATACAAACTGATCAATTGTACGGAAAACTGTTTTATTTGACGAGATATCTTCACGAAATTTTACGTACATTATTGTTTATGTCAAAGTTCTAGCAGTATAAACACCTAAAGTTCCTAAAAAAAACAGTATTTGAAACAATATTCATAAATACAACTAATAATATTTCGTTACCTAAGTTCACCATTTATTGAGACCGGACCAAACAAATTATAGCTAACATAAAATGATTGTACAATTTGTTGTCGAGTGCTGTCGCAAAGTTCGCCACACCTTTAAGAGTTTGTTTATTACTATGAACAATTACTTAATACCATCTGGCAACTAGCCGAAGATTCGATGACATCGAAATTCACATTTGGCCCCAAAATTAAAAAAAAAAAACAATTATTTACATAGATTGTATGTACATACTATATGTATAAATTAATTAATGTGTCAGCGCCGGCCCCAGTCAACGTAACGTAACAGTTGTTGGACACTACCCAACACGTACGTTTTCATGAAATAAACGAGTGATCTCGTTTGTGTAATATACAATTGAAAACGTTTTCGCTCCGCACACAGAAAATGCATGAGTCTATTTCGGAAATAAATGTTTGACGTCGTACGTAAAAGCTTTGACGTCGTCGGTCGCAATTAGTTGCCACTCTCAATTGTTGATGGCGACTGCACGCGTGCAGCGCAATCATGCACGCCGCACGAGATCTTCCATAGAGTTCGATGTGAGAGAACGTGATTGCTTTCATGAAAGGAACTCATTCTCATTCCATTGCGATACTTTAAAATTAATAATATATTGTTGTAGTAAAATTAATTTGACGGTTTTAGAGCAAACATTATTTGAACTGCGTTTTACTCGATTTTATTATGATATTACTTAGTGATAAATGGAGAACAGCAATCAGTTGATTCATGAGGAATTTGGAATTTCTTTATAAAACTTATTTATTATTGAACATTAATTAACAATTTGGTAAACTTCTTTTTACCTGAATAAAAATTTAAATTTTTTTTTATTCTATGCTAAGAAAGCTACATATGATTTATTTTTATCGTACTAATCTATAATACTATTTATGTATTTTGCAACCTGTTGGTTTTAAAAATTTAATCAACCAACAATTTTTTGAAGTAAATTACATTGAATATACATATGCACATACTTATGTGTGTAAAGGCATATACACACCAAATATATATGTATGTATATACTTATGTATAAAGGCAAGTAGTCTTTATTAAGTGCTACTATAACTGGTATGGAATGGTTGACTCTTTATATACCATATACATACATATGTATGTATGTACATATTCTAATAATGTGGCATGACTTAAATATTACTCATACGCAGTTGCTGTCGCAACAAGCCACGTAGTAAATTTGAGCAAAACGAGGTCAATACTACTGTTGTTTTCGACACAATCATTTGATTATTTGTGTTTGGGTTAAAATTACATACCTACATACATATGTACATACTATATGTGTATAAAAAAATATGCTAAGCTTTTTGGATTAACAAATGAACAAAAGTATCTATAAACTTAGTATATGTATTTGAAATTATTAATTGTTTAAAATAATGATCAATATTTTATTGCCTTTTAATTCTCATAAATTATACTCGATTCCTAACCTTAAACAAAAAACATTAACAAATCAAACGTTGAAATTAAAAACATCCATTTGCTGTTTTCTAATATTATTTTCCCAGTGTGTTCTTATTCATGTTCTTAATGGAATATTTTTGTGGAACATAACTAACTTCCAACGAAATGTATGAAAGAAAATTGTTGCATTATTTTGCTTTAGTTGTGTTGCAATCGTTTTGCCTTCATTGAACTTTTCTTTCCTTCTCCTTCTACACACACTTATTCATTCTGTATTCGATTGTATTTCTAATTTGTTTTTTGTGTTTTTCCTTTTTATTTGTTTTGCGCTTTTTTACTTTTTTTTTCGAAGGCATACGGTCTGAATTACTGCTTCACTTGTCAATCGGCAAACTATAGCGCCAATGATTCGTAAGTGTTAGTATTAGCTTCCCTGCAAGAAAAATGACAGTCATTTTACCGACCTTTTGACAGTCAAATCTGAGCAAAGTTTCTGTTATTTTCATAAGAGCAGCGTGCCAAAACTGATATAAACAAAAAAGAATTCAAAGCTGAAATTTGACTATTTGTAATAATGTACATAAATAATAATATAAAGATGTGGATCAAAAAATATAATTAAATTATAAATTATGAAAAGCTTTTGGACTTCACCACTTTTCGAAACTCCTATGTTAATTAGTGCTGCAAATTTACTTTTGAAAAACAAAAAAACATAAACATTGACTATAATTTTATTGGTCAATCAATCATCAGTAATAAAGAATTTATATGTTTCATTCTTACATATGTAAGCATTAAAAGACGTAGGTGCATCTTTTTAACAATCCCAGTGACGGCCAATGGATAAGTAAATTGCACGTCACTCCCGACAACAAATTTGAGTATATTCGTGAACCCAGCAGAAGTTTCTTGTAGGGTTGATACTTACCTACACATCTGCACATACGTACATACATATGTATACGGATATCTACAAATCGTGCAATAGAAAAGCAAATGTTTGTAAGTTACATACAGCTGTTATCAAAATAATAGCAGGGCAAATTGCCTTCATGGATAATACAGAAAAAAATAATATGAACGCGGACGTCATTTCGTACTACCATCCTTCAACGTACTTTTCTCTTGAAATTAATTTCTGTATGAATTCATGTTGCTCAGGTGTGGATTGCTTTCCACGACCCATTTCATTAAAATCAAATTATATATCAGCGTAATTTGTCATCATATTAATAAATAATAGAACGGAAGGCATCTTATCACTTTAATACTGATGATCGATCATCAAAACATCTAACAAACTTGTGAAACTCATAATGCCACCCGACACTTTCACATCTAGAAGGTAATCCAGGGATTCCCTTCACCACCTTATATGGCACTATCTGCCTTCTGCAGTGAAACTTATTAAGGCGGGACCACATACGCTTACTAAACATTTGTGGCCGTGGACGGACAGATGGACAAAGAGTCATCTAAAATTATACATGTCGCGTTATTTTAATATAGGTACATATAATACTTTATATCTATCTCAAAGCTAGGTGTTACAAACAATTCCGTTATACTCTGTGAAACATGTTAGACAAGAGTTTAAAAAAAACAGGCGAAATGGGTTAAGGGGCTATGGTATACCAGCTTGACACTTTCAAAAAATTGATTTTTTTGCTGCTTCGATAGTTCATATTTTCAAAAATATCCTGTGAAATCGGTAAGGTCGTATCTTGAATAGTTTTTTAATGGAAGCATTCTAAAGAGTGATCGCTCGTAGGTATAAATAGGATAGTTGAAACTTTAAACGCGTCTTTCCGGAAATTTTACAAAATTGCTGAAATCATAACTCAAATAAGTATTCTTGAATATGTTTACTATACAATAACCTACGATCTGTTTGATTGGTTGAAAATTGTCAATTTGGCATTAAAAAATACCATTTTTTTACCTAAAAAACGACCCTTTTTTCAGAACTACGCCATTTTGTTAATTTTGATATTTTTCAGAAATCGAGGTTATTATATAGGAAATACCTTCGACATTAATAACCTTTTTGACACCTTAATGAGCAGCTACTCATTCGGGGAACTTTTTTTTTTTAGCACCTTCGAAGGCATACCCGTTAAATCTTAAAATATAGCTGAAAATATACCTTTTTAAGTCCAAAGAACTTCGAAACATTCGATGAAGTACTTTTTTTGCATCCAAGCGTCCAGCGTCAGTTTTTGACACATAGTATGGGTCACTCTTATATACAAATTTCCCGCTTCTGCTATAATCGCATTACCGACTTTTTGATCGATTTTATAATTCACGATTCATTAAAAATGTTCCAACTCATTTAATATAATAATTATATAATTTAACATAAAAATACATAGAAACGATCCATAAGTAAAAACTGAGACTTTCCATTGGGGCTACGTTAGTACATCGGTACATGCATACATGTACAAACATACTTACATATATCGATGTACAATAAGATAATATTGACCCAGTAAAAGGTACATTTCGTTGACAGCCGGTTTAAAATGATCGACACCTTTTTTCTATTTGTATTAAATAATTTAAACTTCATAACATAAATGGATGCTTGAATTTTAATTGACAATAAGTATAAAATGAAATACTCTAAGAACAAAATAGTAATAGATTTATTTAAATTAAATATGATTAAAATTGAAGTGAAAACATGTACTTCCATTAAATTATTATTAAATAAAAGGACATAGAATATAAACATAATATGATATACATATGTATATGTATATCAATGGTATTTACAGTTTAACAATTATTTTTAAATAGCTTAGGCTTCTAAGTTATAGATATTTTATGTTGTAAACTAAAAAATACATGCCTATTTATCTACTTATTTTAATTGAAACAATTCTTTTTCAATAAAGTGTACACAATTTAATCTAAAATTTACTTATCGTTCGACCATTTTACTCACTTTTATTCTTCCTCCTTTCTTACATATGAACAAATTATAGCGAAGCAGCAGTATCCAGTTTTCCTTATTGCACAGAATCTAGCTTAAATTTTTCCACATCAGCTACAGCATACAGCGAGGATGATGCAGAATATGCCACCGGAAGACGTAATAAAACTTCGAGGGTAAATATTTTCCTTACCTTTCTTTTGTAAAAAAATTTAGCATTCAACCCAAGTGATGAGCGCAAACGATATACAAGTATATTATTCAAAATAAATTCGAATTAACCCAACCCGGGAAGATGAAGTTTATAAACTTATATTCGTACCTGCTAACGTGTTACGTAACGTTAGGCTCATTGCTCGTATGGTTATTCTAAAATATAATATGTGGTGAGGGAGCTTAGAGCTATTCGCTACAGGGCATGGTCCAATAAAAAGACAGGAAGTAATGAAGACGGTGAATGTTAAAAGGAAATGGTCTTTACTGTGAAACCTCTTCACTCAGTAGTTCAGCAGCGGCCGCGCACATACTCGTACAAATGTTCTGCATCATCGCACAGAATCATAAAAAACAAAAAGCAAATATACATATATGCACAAATGTATACATACATACGCATATGTATGTACACATTATCGAATGTTTATAAGAAAATGAACTGTGGACACGACCGCTTTTGACTCCAATGCTCTTCATGCTCAACATACATACATATGTACATGCACTGACTTGCTTAGCAAAATAATTTATATTAAGTATTAAATATGCATTTGTATGTATCGAAATTCATATCATAGTTCACTATTGGTTTAAATAAAATTATAAGTACATATACCACGGAGTAATGCACACCAAGTGCTCTCATTTGTTCACGCACACATCAAAACACAGAACACTTAAAACACATATGTACATACATATATATTGAGGAATAAATACTTATGTTAGAGGATTAATTAAATTGGTAGCTTAAGAAAATTTTGGAATTTTTGAAATAAAGTTGCATCCTATTTTACCATGGCATTCATGGTAAAATAACAATAAAATAAAGCTAACACTACTTCTTTTCTTTTTCAATAGTTGTTGTTTTACTTATTCGAATATTCTATTTAATTTAAATTTGTATCGCAAATCAAATAACAAATTTTTGTTTTATTTTCTCTCGATTTCAAACTATATCAATATGCGCTTGCTCATTAATAGCAAGATCCCTTATCTCATCGCATCATTGAGAAACGAAGACGCGATCGTATGAATTCCTGCTTGGCAGACCTTTCACGACTCATTCCACCTCAGTATCAACGCAAGGGTCGTGGTCGCATTGAGAAAACAGAGATCATCGAAATGGCCATTAGACATTTAAAACATTTACAAAGCGAATGCATCCAGAAGGACAACGAGTACCGAATGGGTTATACGGACTGTATGAAAGAGGCCGCCAAATTCCTCTACGAGAGTCACATGGAGGAGTTTTGTTACCGTTTGGTGGCACGTCTGCAGGAGCACTGCGTTGAGTTGATGAAAAGTATGTGTAACGATTTCTTATTTCTCTATTTCATATGTATATTAACATTCTGATTTCTATTAATTTCTTCAGATGACTGCTATAAATCACGTAGCTGTCATATACCAGATAATGTGAGTGCATCGAGCGGTAGTCCCCATCAAGCATATCACACGGCTGCGCCACTTTGTCAATTGCGTGACATGCTAGGCAATTCGGATATTGAGCAGAGCAATGACCATAATGATGTTAAAGATTTGAGTTTCCGCAATCATTTAAATCAAATGCAACGCAATGTTGCAGCCGCAGCTGCTGCTGTTGCGGTTAACAATAACACTAACAGTAGTATCGTACATGAGCATAATAGTAGCGGCAGCCAGACCAATGCAGCTAGCAACTCAACCACTTCATCGACGACAACGTCTTTGAATAATACTATTAGCACGACGACGGCCGTGCCTAACAACGGTGTGTTGGTAGTAGGCGGAGGTCCAACGAACAGTTCGCAACTACGTCCACATCAGGCTCCTGTAATAACTTCTACGGGACCGGCGATATTGAATCACCATAACGAATCCAGTAATCACGATTTTGAATCATCGCGAGAACCGCTCTTACATACTGATACGTCCAATATGCATTCACCTCCACCACGCGATTCATTGCTGCATCATCACGCTCACCTGAGTCATCATCAACATAATTCGGATAGTTTGTTGTCAGCACGTATGCGGAATTTCTCTGAATCATCACACGATATTGAGCACAACAATAACTATAAGTACAAAAATCATATAAAAGAGCGTTTTAATCACGAGCTGCATGACGAAGAGACATCTAGCGAACATTGTCCGGCACCGCCACTTCTACAAAGCGAACATTCACACACTCACTCCTTGTCTGAACATTCGAAGGATGGCACCGAGCCTGAAATTGCACCAATTATAGCAAAGAAACGTAAAATGGCAGAGGCTGCAGCTGCAGTGTTGGCAGCGGGCACAAGCGTCAATAGCAATATCGCTTTGGACGACTGTGACACACGTCCCCCCACCACCACTAATAGCATGCTGAGCACGCGCGATGAAAAACCCTTTAGTTTCGCCGACATCAAAACTGAATTAAGTGCACAACCCGGCTTTGGAGGTGCGAAATCACATTTTAGTACCCCCAGCAGCACTACCCACGTATCACCGAATTTACAATCGTCGCGTTCTTTCGCTGTACCGATCTTTGCTTTACACGGTCAAGGTACTTACTACATACCACTAAATATTGATTATAACGTGTTAGTTCCATTTCTTAATGGCGCCGATCTACTGGAAAAGAACTATGCGTCGATGCCGGTAGTGCATCCAATAAATATTAATGTAAATTTTATGCCCACCTCATCATCAACATCCATACTCGCTGCCGCTGCTGCAGCGGCCGCTGTAGTGGTGGGCAAACAGCAATTGCCTCCAGTTAACGGCACAGTATCCTCGACGGCAGCGGCTGCGGCAGCCAATGTCGCAGCTGTGACCAAAGCTAAATTAGAGAGCATCAGTAACGGTTGGTAATCACGAGAATATATTCCAATATCAGTTAAAAACATATTACAACAACTGAAACAACTGTGCGCAGGCGCACTAAATATATGGTGCATAGCGTTTTACGCACTGGTCGTTTGTCTTCAAGACAAGGCCAAATCCTCAATTACTACTACAAGGAACAGCACTACCTCAGACATCTGTGAAATAGGATGGAACAGTAAAGGTACTTTGAACCCAGCGTCAGTCTGCAACAAGTAGCTACTTATCGTCCACACACTAAGCTGCACGTAGTCCGCTATTGCAGCAATGACATTTCGAGCTGAATAGGCTACGGTTACCTGACTGACAGCTAGAATGATTACAGTTATTTCAAAATGATATTGATTATGCGAGCGAAAAATAAATATGGAACAAACTAAACAAACAAACGAGGAACAATTTAAGTAATAATTGTAAATACTACTGACTCTGAAATTGAAGCAAGTGCAGCAGAGTTTAATGAGGTTTCGTCTTTTCTAAAGGACATAACAGCAACTATTACAAAACCTATAAAAATGGCAAACAATAAATTATTTACAAAATTTTAGATACTGAATTTTTCTGTTCACGGACTGGGATAGCTGCAGAGCAATGAGTGTGTGCAATTGAAAGATAATTTTTTTAAGTTATTTAGTATAAATGTATGTAAGTTTTTACTTGTATATGAGTAGGGCAGCCAAGTTTTTTAAAATGTAGGACTAAACACAAGTTACATTTGCTGTGTATTAAATAAATAACAAATGCTACTAGTCAAAATCTACAATGAGAAAGAAAAATTATAATAAATAACGTGACTTTGTTAGAGAAATAGGTTTACATTTACTCATACAAAATAATAAGTTAATATTACTTCTTGGAGTAATATTTGTAGGATATTTTGTGTAACATATTTTCTCTCAAACAAAATAGTTTATCAAATTAAGTAAAATTGTAAAATGTTTTCTTTTCGCGAAGGAAATTAAGTTAGTACTAAAGTTATGGAATATTTGTTTTTATTTGCTAAGGGAAATAATATATGATAAAATGGAATATTTTTGGAGTATCTTCTTGTTATAATAAATTGTATACATGAAATAATTATGGATACAAGATATTTTAAATGTTAACGAATATGAATATTTTGTATTGAAATGTAGCTTTAGCAATATTATTCAACATATAATTATTAGAGCAGTTTAATTTTAACATAAATACCGTTTTCTTAACTTTTTTATAACCACAAAATAAAAAACTTTGCCTCTTTTTATATTTTTTTATTATACCTTCACGGCAAGAACACAAAAATATAATGCATATTATCTTCTGTGAAACGATTCAACCAATATTCTATGAGTTCAGGTGCAATATATGCAAAAATTTTTGTATAGTTGGATTATATCTGATGAGCTCAAAACCCATATTTGCACGTTTTTCTATATAATATACATATAATGTACAATTGAAACAATACCTATATAGAAGAAGTGATATTTTGTTGTTAAATAAATTGAGCTCTTTTGCCATTAATGCAGTCGTATTAATTAAATTAATAGGAAAATAAAATGGAATTCGACTTAGGTACATGCGGACCTGGTATAAACTTACGTACATTTATAAAAAGAGTGTAGTGTTAAACAACAACGTTCCCACCAAATTTTAAAATAATATTTAAAATTGTCTTCAAATAAACGTGCTGAAGCAGTGATTTTTTCATTGCGGAGTCCCTTACATATTGTTTTAGAAACCTAACGATTTTTTTTGCTTTCGAGAAACACGTTATTTTTTCTCGATACTCACAGTACAGTTACATATAAACACTTTATATGTATGGTATATTATATAAAACCACGAATATTGTTTAGTTTAGAAGTCGCGTGTGTTATACTTAGGCATAAGCATTTGTGTGCATGTACAACGCTGTTGTAAAAATACTATATTCGTGTGTGTGTTTGTAGCGATATGTATCTAACTTTTATTCTAGATTATATATGTATGTATTACCAACAGAACTTAAAAGTTAAGTTTATTGTTCACTATATACATGTTTATATGTTATATGCGTGTATGTTTACACATGGACACCTAATATATAAATGTATGTCATTATTATTAAGAACAGTAATAGATAACAAATTTAATGAAATAAAAGTTTATATAAATGTTGAAATTGTGAAAATATTCATGTTTTTATTGCAAGGAAAATTGCAACAATATATTGGTAGGTATGAGTAATTAGAAATCGAAATAAGTGATAAATAGAACAGGTAAGGAAAGGCTAAGTTCGCGTGTAACAGAACTTTTTATGCTCTTACAACTTGCAGGAATTAAAGCTGACGAAATTCCTTCAAGTGTTTTGGCATCTTTACGACCTACATTGAAGATCATAAACTTAGACATTAATATTAGGTAGTCAAATATCTCCCTTCCGCCTGTTTTGCTCTTTATTCAATGCTCAAAGGTTTTACAGTGATCGGATTTAGTTCAAATATACGCCGTTATGTTGGGTAATCTATTTTCATCTAGACGGCAACTTCAGAATACCCCCCTCGTAGAAGCCTCGGTCCTTATTTGCGAAGAACTGGGACAGCCACTTTTCAAAGGCCTCTTTTGAGTTCAACTTTACACCAACAAGGGCGTTCGCCATGGACAGGAACAGGTGATAATCACTGGGCGATATATCCGGGCTATATGGTGGATGCGATAAAACCTCCCATCAGAGCTCCCGTAGCTTCTGACGAGTCATCAACGAAGTGTGTGGTCTGGTGTTGTCCTGGTGGAACACTACTCCCTTCCTGTTGGCCAATTTTGGCGCTCCAGTTGTTCGCAGTATATGGTAGAATTAAGCCTCTGGCCATATGGGAGCAGCTCATAAATCCCTTCCAATCTCACCAAATACACAGCAAAACCTTCCTGGCTGTCAATACCGGCTTGACCGCTGTTTGGAACGATTCACTGGCCTCCGACCCCGACCGTTTTCGCTTGATATTGTCGTATGTGATCCTTTTATCCTCGCCAGGTACCATACGCTTCAAAAATGAGTCGAGTTCGTTCCGTTTCAGCAGCATATTGCAGGTGTTGATTCGGTCCAGAAGGTTTTTTTGCATCAAATCATGCGGCACCCAAACGTCAATCTTTTTTGTGTATCCAGCCTTCTGCAGATGGTTTAAAATGGTTTGGTGACTAACTCCCACTTTAACGAAGAAAACTTTAATATGGCGGGAAATTCGGCGTTAGTGAACTCCATGTTTACACGTCTATAACTGTTGGACGCAATATCTAAACTAATCATGCATAACGTCGTTTTGTAGGTTACGTCAAGACCTTTCAAAGATGTATAGTATTGCCAGACACGAGCTCTGTAACCCTTTATACATAGCCGCGGAATTCAAAAAACAAAAAGGCGAAAGGGAGATATTTGACAACCAATTGACCACTTGAGACAAATTTCATTCTAATTCAGTGCTAAACCACATAATTTTGAAGAAAAGTTGCCCATTTCCTAAAAACGTCGTACATTTTGACAAATCTGAACAAAGGAAGATGACAAACTGATTGCATTGATTTACACATTGTTCAGGCATACTCGAGAACATACAATTTTTCGAAGCAATTTTATATACAAATAATACTCATTGTATGACATATTCGGCGTAAAACTAGTTAGAATAGTGAAAATCCTTATAAATAGTAAGTAATGTGAGTTGGGCAGTATTGAATCTATTTTATCTATATACAATTAACATGTCCCAAACTAATGAAATGCTCCCTATTTGGAAACAAGGGTCCAAAGCCCCTTATCCTGCGTCTACAGACTGCTGTGCAGTCCATTACCAGGTGTTCTCGAGTTTCAGACTCCAAAGTCGCAAAACCGGCAATTTGCACAAGAAGCTAGGTGGAGTTTTTCCCTTGGGAAATTGATTATATAAGTATTTAAACCTTTTGAGGTTGTAACCATTCATTAGCAACTTTGCTCCTTTATGGTGTGGGGACCAACCGCTATGAAAGGTTCCGGTCCTACTATGTTGGCAGAGCGGCAAGCTGATCAGCCACTTCATTTCCGGCTATACCTCTGTGACCCTTCTTTGACGTTTTCAAGTCTTCGGTGTACCACCTGATTGTACTGTCCCTAAGCAGTAGATCGAGAGCGGGGTCGCTCCAATCGGCCTTGCGGACCTTAAACCTCCTAGTGAAGTTAACTTTTTTGTAATGCTATCCCTAGGGAGAAAAGCCAGTGGTATGACGCCACTTAGCTCTTCCATCCGTTGAGAAGAAATTACCTTACCTTTCTCAGTTCCCTCTGCTGTCATTTGTGGCAGAGTGTGTTCGGCGACTTGACCAATTACTAGGTGTAGATGGGTGAGTTCCAGCAAGACTTCAAATGCCGCTGTCATACAAGGCGCTTGCTCTCATCATACAGACGCAGGCGAGTCTTCGCAGCTTCGATAGTTGAAGTCCTATCAACGTCTGTAATGCTTTTGGAGCCCAAGCCACCGCTCCTTAAGAGATAATTGGTCGCACTACTATGGTGTACAACCTTCTGATAATACTTGGTTTACACCCCCAGGATTTGCCAGCCAGATGATTGCGCACCATCAATGCCTCTGTGGCTTTGACGATGGACAGGTCAACATGCTGCTTCCATCGCAACTTAGAATCCAGCATGAGACCCAGGCATTTGACCATAGTGGTCATCTCTATATCTCTGCCCCCGAGTGTTAGGTTCCTGAGGCCAGGCAGAGAGCTGGGCCTCGTAAACGGGACGATGATCGTCTTCAAAGGGTTGATGTTTAGTCTGGCACTACTGCATCAACCCTTAGCCAGGCCTAGTCCCCTTTGTAGGATATCGCAGAGAGTACCCTCAAATTTTCCTCTGCTATGATAGCAATGTCATCCGCATATCCTTGACAGCGGATTCCATTGTTAGTTAGCAACACAAGTAGTTCGTCCACGACAAGACTCCTCAGCAGGGGGGTTAGAACTCCTCCCTGGGGGTAGCCCCTTCTAGTGCCGAGACGAATACTGGTATCTCCTACTGTGGTCTCAGCTATTCTGGTGCGCAGTACGGCCTCTATCCATCTGCGCACCGGAGCCACCACATTCCTAAGAAGGCGCATAACGTTACCTCCCCAGTTTCCAGTGAACTCTGTGTCTTGGAGGTTAGCTAGTACAGAGCAGTGTTGGTCGATCTGCCTACTCTGTAAGCATGCTGATTCGCGTGCAGAGGTGACGTTATCAGAGCATTAGACCTTATTTATTTTTCGATACTCTTTAGTAGGATTGAGGTTAGATTAATCGGTCTAAAGGATTTAGCCAGTAAGTAGTCCTTCCTTCCCATTTTCGGTATAAACATCACCTTTGGTTACCAGGTTATCTCTCATCAGCTGAACAAGGTATAGCAGTAGAACCTGCTCTCCTTGTTGCAGGAGTGCTGGAAAAATGCCGCCTGCTTCCCGGTACTTAAATTTGGTGAGCGAGGCCATAGCCTACCTGACTGAGTCCGCAGTTACTAGTTTCCTTGCGACTACCCCATCTAGGCAAGACGGCTTATGCTCTGCGATAGGTAGACACTGGTCTTCCTTAACTCGCTCCGGGAAATGCGCTCGCAAAAGTGCCGTAGCTCTCTCCTCCGCATTGGTCGTATAAGTACCGTCACATTTTTTAATCGCTAGATCTGTGTTTGTCTTCCCCCTAGCCAGAGCTTTGTGCAGTTTTGATGCCTCTGGTGTATAAGAGACATTTTCACAGAAATTTCTAAAATTGTCCTGCTTTGCAGACCTAATCTCCTTATTATAGGCAGTTAGGTTTCTACTGTACTTCTCTCAGTTCTCAGTACGCTTGGCTTTGTTGAAGAGCTTATGTACTTGTGATCTGAGTTTCGAGGGTTTTTTTGACCATCAGAGACAGTTGCGTCCTTTTGTGATCGTCTTTAGGGGGCAGCTGCAGTGATACGCGCCTGGCATATAGCCTGCTCTGCAGTCCCAAGGCCATTTTACCTCTGACTAGCTTCACTTCCCCTTTCAGATTTAACTCTAACGTATCCCGATATGTGATCCAATTTGTGTTTTTGGGAATACGTTTGGGGGGGGATTCGCATGATTTTCACCACTAGTTCGAATGCCAAGATCCTGTGGTCTGACAGTGAACGTTCTGACGACACCCTCCACTGTGAGACCACCCCCGACATAAGTCCGTTACTCAGGGTGATGTCCAGCACTTTCCTCCTTTTACTTGTGACGAATGTAGGTTCACACCCTACATTCTCAATACTTAAATTATTACTAATAACAAATTCGAGGAGAGACTCATCTCGAGCATTGCAGTCTGTATTTCCCCATTCCCCCCCAGGGTAGCACCCCCTCTTCCACCATCGGCTCTACAGCTGGGACTTCCACTGTGGCATCCGCATTTGAAACCTGCTCGGCCAAACTGGTGCTGGGAATCCTAGTCTACCTGCATCTTCTCGTCTTGCTTATCAGTAGCCTTCGGTTTATAGGGCCTCATGACTACCGTGCTAAACCGATAGCTCAGACGGAAGCCCTCCTTGCGGATGAATTTTTAGGACTCTTCGTTCACACACAAATTCAACCTCCATTCGGAACCCTCCACTTTGCTGTCGACCACTCGCCAGGCCGAGGTTGTCCTCCCCTTTCTTCACGCATAGAATGGGGCCTTCCCAGTCCACTAGCTTATGAGCGATCTCCCGTAGCTAGTTGACGCTTGCTTCATCCTTGCAGTCGTCCTGCATGAACCCGATTTTGAAGTATACCCCATGGAAGGCTACCGGGTTCTCCTATCCCCTGTACACCTTTCAATGAGGAGATCTTGCAGAGCAGTAAGCTCCTCTGCTCCTAGAGTCTTCGCCGGGTAGTTCAGAGGCAGCACAGACATCCGTATGCTTTTCAATGTATCCGCATATCTGCGCTGTCCCTGAGCTGCCCGAAGAGGTTTCGGTGCGGAGAGTTGGCGTAGTTGCCTCGTTACCTCTTGAGAAGGCAATGCAAATTTAGAGTTCAATAATCCAGGGGTAACGAATTGATTATGTATGCAAGAATATTTCGAATAACATGTTACCGGATAACGTCTGATCGATTTCGCAAAAGGAAGAAACCTAACCCAAAATCGTACAGATTTCCGAGTGGGTTGTTGCTTGTAGCAGTGAAAACGTAAAAGGTGCTGTGCGTACGAGGGGACAACAGAGCTGCGGGCTCGCACGAAGTTCTATCTTCGTTCATGCAGAGTAAGTCGGAGGCCTTTATAAAAGCTAAGAATAAGAGCGACGCTTGATCTGCTGGTCTAATAGAATTGGGTGTGACCATGAACAAGCAGATTGCGGTGGCTTTTATCGGTGGCATGAACACGACCAGGATAAATCGAACTGATATGGTGGGCTTTCGTCTATAAAGATTGGGGAGCTCAGGTGAGAGAAATTAAGAAGGGACCTAGATTCGCCGGAATCTATTATTGGTTTGCTCAATATGAAACGTTAATTAAGCTAACCACTGGAACGTGTTCATTGGCATCTGTTGTTGATAATCTGTACTCTCTTATCCTACCCTAATCGGGGTGCAAGCTTCAGTAAACAAAATATTGAAATTGACAAATGGAATGATCACTAGGACCGATCGCTTAGAACATGACAGGCTGTATAATTTTTTACTTCTACTTTAAAAGTACTTTATACTTATTATTACGGCTACAAATGCAAATTAAGTTAAAGCAATTCATCTTCTGATCAACTATTATTTTTTTTTATTAAGAACTAGAAAAAAGTTAAGTCCCAGTTTTATCGATGTTTTTAAACCACAAGCAAATGAAGATTTGACAGATAGAACCAGCGAAACAAAAACGGCGCTCCCGAATTCCCATATAACAGTCATACGAGAACGTTTATGCAGAGAAACTTTTTAAGCATTTTGATTGGCTCTTGTAATTCGTGTTTTCATTTAAATAAAACAAAAGCATGGCTTTGCATGTAATTGAACCGATGAAAATTTCTAAAATAATTAATAGCTTTCTTCACGATTATATGTATTATTATATGTATATAGTATAAATGATAAGGATGATGAGAAGGGATGAAATCCGGATCCGGATGCCTGTCTGTCTGTCCGTCTGTGAAAGCTGTAACTCGAGTAAAATGGAGATATCTTGATAAAACTTGATACAGACATTCCTTGGTACCGTAAGAAGTTTGGTAATGTAGATGGGTGTAATCGGATCACTACCACGTCCATACAACCCATTAATCAAAAAACTATAAATTGCCATCACCTAGCAGCAACTATAATTTAGTAAGTAGTTCAAAGAGTAGGCGTGGCCCTGCTCCTTAATAGGTTTAATGCATATAAGTTAAAATGCGTTTAGTTAGTTTTTATAATAAAAATGTTTTTCGGAAACTATGCTCAGTTTTTTTGGGAGCAATGCTCCTTTATTTGAGAGCTCTGCTCCTTTATTGGATTCGGTGTAAGAACTGAATTTTACAATCATTTACGCTAAACTCCAAACCTACGTTTGCCGCTACAAAGGGTGTGGAGTTTGCTGACGCTGCGCTTCCCACAGGTTGCCACTACACGTGTCGCACGGTATTTAGACCGAAGCCTGTTAATCTGGTAATTCGTTAGTTGATACTTCGTTAAAAGGCTTAACTACTTTTATTCCGAAACAGCTGATTCAATTTTATTAAAGAGTAAAAATGCCTCAAGAAACTGCAAAATCAAAAATTGTCAGTCATTTAATTGAAAATTATGTGGAGCAGATCAAATTTATTACTGGTAAGTACTTTAAATTGATATTACCGAGTAACGAATCAATTATCAAGCTTGCCAGATGGATAGTTCGTTACTCGGTAGAACGATAGTCTGCTAATTTTACAAAAACAAAATACATGTAAAAAACTACCGAATAACGACTAACGAATTAATAAGGCTGGTCTGAATACCCTATTATACGAGGTGTGTTCGAATTTTGTGTTTTTCAAAAATTATTTATTTATTCATGAATATCTATTTTGAGATATTATATACTTGTGCCAACGGTTTTTCCAATCTTCGAAGCACTTCAAAAAATCATTTTTTTTTATCTTCTTCAGCTCCTCCTTCGATGCCGTCTTTATCTCGTCAAGAGAAGCGTAACGTCGTCCTTTCATGGGCCTCTTCAGTTTAGGGAACAAGAAAAAGTCACAGGGAGCCAGATCTGGGGAATACGGTGGCTGCGGCGTCATTAGTGTGTTGTTTTTGGCTAAAAAGTCGCGCACAAGCAACGATGTGTGTGAGCAGAGGCGTTATCGTGGTGCAAAAGCCAATTTTTGTTCTTCCACAAATCCGGGCGTTTCTGGCGGATTGCTTCGCGCAAATTGCGCATAACTTGCAGGTAATAGTCCTTATTGACCGTTATTCCCTGTGGCAAGAACTCATGATGCACCACGCCCCTGCAATCGAAGAAAACTGTCAGTTACGATTCGCGATACTTTTTGAACACACCTCGTATTTCTTTGTATCATATAATATGATACTTTTGGAATGTGTGGAGTGGTAACGTATATCTCCAAAACCATTCAATCTATTTGATCCAGATTTGCACAGGACAAATCTTTTCTACGATAGTATATAAATAAGTGAAATTCTGAATATGGGGACCCGGTGCCTAGTGTTAACTTTTTATCGAAAATATTAATCGCGAAAATTGATTGAATTGGGTCAATACTTCCCTCAATCCCCATATACCTAATGTAGAGATTTGCGAAGTCATATGAGTTGCAGGCAAATAAAAGCGGAACTTGATCTAACTGTGTCTAAATAACGTGTCCATCAAACAATAAGAAAATATGTACGCCTTAAATATGAAAATCGAGTGTCTAAGTCATGCCAAGTCGTAAACGCGTTCATGGTGGTAGTCTTTTGATTATAAAAACCAAGAAATAAAATCCACATTCCCTAATCGTTCCTTTTAAAAATAAAAAAATTGAAGTATTGCACTTATAATTATTTGAACGGGGTATATGTAACCGTTAGGTGAACAAAACTATTATTTTCTGAGACATACAGTTTTTTTAAAATTCAAACTCCAAAACTCATAAAAAGTTTTCCGTTTTTCAAAAAATGTCATATTCAACCGCGGAACGATGGACAACTAAATTTATGGTGCTTAATATGTATCAATACCCCGACTTAACCCGTTAACGCCCAAACCGAAACCACGCATGTCAATTAATTTTCTTCTCCTTCTTTATTGGCGTAGATACAGCTTACGCGATTATAGCCGAGTTAACAACAGCGTGCCAGTCGTTTCTTCTTTTGGCTACGTGGCGCCAATTGGAGATTCCAAGCGAAGTCAGGTCCTTCTCCACCTGGTCTTTCCAACAGTGGAGGTTTTCCACTTTCTCTGCTTCCCCGGCGGGTAGTGTGTCGAATACTTTCAGAGCTGTAGTGTTGTCTTTTAATCCGCTGAACTATATCAATGTCGCCGTATATCTCATACAGCTTATCGTTCCGTCGAATGCGATATTCGCCCTATCCAACGCGCAAAGGACCATAAATCTTTCGCAGAACCTTTCTCTCGAAAACTCGTAACGTCAACTCATCAGATGTTGTCATCGTCCATGCCTTTGCATCACATAGCAGGACGGAATAATGAGTGATTTATAGAGTTTGGTTTTTGTTCGTCGAGAGAGGACGGTACTTCTCAATTGTCTACTCAGTCCAAAGTAGCACATGTTGGCAAGAGTTATTCTGCGTTAAATTTCGAGGCTGACATTGTTGTTGCTGTTAGTGCTGGTTCCAAGATAGACGAAATTATCTGCGACTTCAAAGTTGGAATCTTGGCTGCAACAAGATTGTGGTCCTAGACGAAGCCCTGGCGAAGTCGATCAGCCTTAATTCATTTGGGGATTTTTCTTCGTGGAAGCTGGGGCCTTCTTTGCCCACCCTGTCTTTAAAGTCGCCAAGCATAATTTTGACATAGTGGCGGGTCCGTTCCACGTGCTCATAGAAGGCATTTTTGGTCACATCGTCATTCTCTTCCGTCAGGGTGTGGGCGCAAATCAGCGATATGTTGAAGAACTTCGGTTTGATGCGGATTGTGGCTAAACGTTCATGCACCGGTGTGAATGACAGTACTCGGCGATGGAGTCTCTCTAGCACCACGAATCTCACACCGAACATGCGTTCCTTTATATGACCACTGTAGTAAAAGTCACAAGGACCTACTCGTCCCAGTCTTTGTTCCGTCCATCATGTTGTGCTAGACCAGATCGATCATGTTCTGATAGAAGGAAGACAAGTCTCCAGTGTTTTAGACTCGGAGCACTATATTGTTGCAGCAAAGATTCACATCCGCCTCTGTGCAGCAAAAAACGCACGTCAACAAACACAAGAAAGGTTCGACGACGAGAAGCTGCAATCGAACGATTTTCTACTCGACTTGCACTCCTGCTCTCTGAGAGCTTTCGACAACAACTCGGTATAAGGGAACTGTGGCACGGCATTTCAAGCTCCTTACGTACAGCTGCAACCGAAACCATTAGTTTTCGGAAAATGCAAAAGAACAGGCAGGTACCTCGCAACGTTACGATCGACTACAACACGTCCGGAATGGAATAGATACCGGAAGTTGAAGACGGAAGTGAGACGCATGTACAGACAGAAAAATAGAAAGGCCGAAATGCGTAAGTGTGTTAAGTTTGAGAAGCTGGCCGACAACGGTAATGCTCCAAAATTCTACGAAAAGGATGACGTCTGAAATATTTTGTCATAGATTCATCTATTGATAAATTTCATTCTTTTGTATCATATTGCACAACATTCTTACTTTGAACATTTTATCGCTTGAATTTTCAGTCTGAGAATTGTCCACAAAATATAAATATTAATATTATTTTAATGCTCAAAAACCTATTACGTGACATACAGTTCGCGACGAGTGGAATGCCAATATCGTCATCTAAACCCAATAAGATCGCACGTTAATATAAATATATGTACCTAAAAACTGCACTATCAAATTCAAAATAGTGTATGTCTTTTCTCTGTTATTAAGTCCATCAGATCAACATCAGAAAACTTTTTAAACAACATTACAGAGTTGGGGTCTTTTAGTCATTCGACAATACGCCTTTGTCTTAATTGCATATTATTGCCGCCTTCATTGGTTGTACTACATATATGAAGGCTGCATTTTTCTCCAGACAAGCTCCTCAGCATCTTTTTTTCTTCGTTGGCTTGACCTCATCACTTAAATTCTGTCAAGGGGCCCTTGGTTTGCTATAGGTTCTCAAGTTTAGGGTACTAAATAAAAAAAATTGTTACAAATAAACTTTTCTGGATTTATTATAGGCAAATCTAGATCGACTTCTGTAAGCAAGTCATGCTCTGTATTCAACAAAGTGAGATGATTAAGACGTTCTTTGCCCATCGTCTTCCCTAATTCATTTTTAATACGTTTTAATGTTGAAACAGAACGTTCGCCACTGCAATTAGTGATCATGAGAGATAAGTAAATTCGCAAAGCGATTTCTAACTTTGGGAAACACGATTCTAAAGAATTATTTAATAAAAGTTTATAATATTGCTGTTCTAGAGGCTTCTGTTTCTTGTTGTCAATAACAGTAGCCACATCTGTTTTAATTTTAGCTGTCGAAATACTTCAAAAACACTAGTAATTTAATTACTGTGCCCAAAAAATAACATTTGACATTTGAATTTAAACTGCGTGCCTCGAAGGATTTGGAGAATTATTTTTTTTTTTAGGTTGGTAGTACTGTCAGTCACATTTATGTCAAAATATTCATTAGTGTTTGAGATACGTGTCGTTTTGTGAGCTGCTAAAAGCCAAGCCGGCAGTGAACGTTTCGAAGACGAAGAGCGTCCAGGGCGACCATCAACCTCAACCGACGAAGATCACGTTTAACAAATCAAAGATTTGGTGATGAAAAACCGTCGATTAACAATTAGAAACCTTGCTGATGAAGTTGGCATATCGAAAGGCTCAGCCAATACCATTTTGAAGGATATGTTGGGCCTCAAGCGCGTCAAATCTCGACTGGTACCGAAAACATTGAATTTTTTGGAAAAAAGGCGTCGCTTTGAAGTGTGTGAAACGATGCTTTCCGAATATTAGGGTGTCATGAAATGCATTATAACTGGCGATGAGACTTAGATCTATGCTTACGACCCCGAAACAACCGATAAATCGAGCGAATATCGTGCCAAAAGAGAGCAGAGACCAAAAAAATCGCGCCAAAGTCGCTCAAAAGTCAAGGTTATGTTGACTGTTTTCTTCGATTATGTTGTTGTTGTTGTAGCGGCAGAATTCTGCCGAGTTGACAGTCCTTGGCCGGATAAAAATCCGGGTCCGTTCCGGTTACGTAGACCCGACTGTCATGGGAACGGAAGTTCTTCGATTATGGTGGTGTTGTGCATTATGAATTCCTTCCAACTGGTCAAACAGTCAACAAGGAATATTATTTGAACGATATGCGTTGTTTGCGTAACGCTATCCGCCTAAAAAGGCCGGAATTGTGGAAAGACAATTCTTGGTTTTTACACCACGATAATGCACCATCCCATACTGCCCTCGTAATTCGTGATCATTTCGCCAAAAACACAACCCATATCGTTTCGCAACCACCGTATTCACCTCATCTGGCGCCGTGCGATTTCTGGCTGTTCACCAAGCTCAAAAGACCACTCCGGGACACCGTTTTTATACGATAGAAGAGATTCAAGCCGCAGCGAAGACGGAAGGGAAGGCCATCCCGGAAAGTGACTACAACCAGTGTTTCGAAGATTGGAAAATCCGTTGGCATAAGTGCATTGCATCAGGAGGGGATTACTTTGAAGGGGATGAAATTGAATTGGAAGAATAAATAAAGAATTTTCAAAATAAATACAATGTCTTATTTATTATGCCTTATTATTTGGGCACAGTAGTATGATATGCTTTCATAAGTTTAGTTAAAGCAGACAGTACGTTATCAATAATGACAAAAAGCACCTCAAATTCGAAAGGTTGTCCGGATGTTTGATTTTCCATGGTCGTACTTTGTATTTCGCTTGATTCGTAGTGATGTCTGTTGCTGATATTCTTCACAGTTGGTCAGATCTTTGACTCTTGCCTCAATATCTGAAAAAGTGGATCGCTTTGCTTGGACGTATCCATATAATGATTCGTAAAGGGCGTGTCCCGTATTAAGATCTTGATCTGCAGCGAAGCACTAGTCGCTTGCAAGCGTTCTAGGATTTCGTTCCACGTAATTGTCATTATTCCCTTTTCTAACTCATTCATCGTTGAAAGTAGTCCGTAAGCTTTATTATGACATTCCGTTTTTTGATCCACGTTATTGAAAATATCTTCCAATACTTGCATAATAGTGATAAAACCACTTAAAGTTGCATTCGTAGCACTAGTTCGGGCTGACCACCTAGTGTCCGATAACCGTTTCAAAATCGGAATTTGTGAAGTAGAATCTTTAAATGCGTTTGTAAATGTGAAGAGTCTTTCAATGAAATCGAAGAAAAGTAATGCTTCTGTACAGCAGTCTGCAGCGCACTTAGCAACCAAATTTAATGAATGTGCAAGACAGGGAATGTATTCTGCATACTTATTTATTTTCTTAATTCGGGCTTGTAAGCTGATGTATTTCCCACTCATGTTGCTGGCATTATAATAGTTTTGCCCACGACAATCTTTGATATTAATGCCACTCTCACTCAAGAATTCTAGTAAACTTTGAGCGAGTTGTTCAGCGTATGACCTTCCATGTACAAGAACTTAACAAATCTTTCCACTGGTTCAGATGGCAGCAAAACATGACTTGAGACTCTGAAACACCTTGCTCTTAAAGCTGGACTGAACTAAAAATTTTTGCCCTGTTAAGAGGTCAGCGTCCGCTTGGAAAAAAAATAACTAGATAGAACATTTTAATTACTGTGTTTTATGGTATAAAATAATGTTTTTTTTTTTATAATATGGAAGGTCACAAGAATATCACTAAACTATTATTTTCAATAAAAATATTGTAAAAAGTTAATAATTATACTTATTTTCTTTCGATAAAGATTTTATTTTTATTTTATTTTATTTTATGAAAATATTTATTTAATTAATAAAAATCCACAATAGCCGTATTCGGCAGAAATATAACTTTATTTTGATATAAAAATAATGGATATTAATAAACAAAAAAATCTTGACGCTTGAAGGGTAGAAATGTACCTAGTATAGATACTAGTCTAAATACATACATAAGTATATCGATTATAATATTTATAATTAAACATTAGAACATTAAATTTAAGAAGTTCGTAAAATGCCTACTACTTATTTTTACGATTTATCGTGACGAAATCGAGTTTTAGATTTTCGGTGGAAGTGGGGCATACCCTAAGCGCTTCACGTTTAAAGCGGCGGGGATATTTTACACTCCATTCAAATCGATATTTTTTTAATTACGGTCAGTTTGAACGGGGGGCCCGTAGCATTTGCTACTCTTGCTATGTGGCTAATCCAGCACTGTGCTTATATCAAATTTTCAGACTAACAATATTTCGCGCTACCAAATAGTTAAAACATACACTATACCCTAAAAACTGGAATGATTAATTGTTTTTTCGGTTTAAAGTCAACTATAGATACAGGAGTCCACATTTCCCGTATTTTGGTTGGCTTTTAAAACTTTTAGTCATAAGGTTTTATTCCGTTGTATCAATTGCTGATTTATGTAATGAAAAGTGCTTTCACTTGTGGAATTTAAAATTTTGCTATGTGGGAAGTAGGCGTGGTTGTAATCCGATTTCGCTCATTTTCGCACTGTGATATAAAATTATGAGAAGAATTTCATGTACCAAAATTAGTCGAAATCGGTAAAACGAATCCCGAAACAAGTGATTTCACCAAAAAGTGGGCGGGTTTTTGCCCACAGATGCCCCTAGCTACTGCGATTCCTTGTGCCAAATTAAAGTTCTATATTAATGGCGTTTTGTGGGCGTGGTAGTGGTCCTATCTACGAACTGTCTCGTATTTTTTTCCAAGGAGCATGTGTACTAAGTGGCAAGATGTCTTTATTTTTGCTGAAGTTACAGCTTCAATTCATCTCGTAATTCTGATCTTTATACATATATACATACATAAGTGATATCGACATACAAGTTAGAATAATGATTAAATGTAATTCCTATATACTACTTGTTAAGGAATCGTCTCAGAGTGAAATTTTTGAAAATCGATTTGTGTTATTGTACTACTTATATTACCGAATAGTATACACTATAATAAACATTCTCTCAAATTTTGAAATCGAAATTCACTACAGTGTTCCTTGTAGAAAGGGAGCAGAGAGGAGGGCATAGCGACTCTTATCTTTAAACACGATTTTCTCAGAATGGGTTTACCAAAAGGTTTCCACTCTCAAAGGAAGAGTTTTGAAGATATCTAGTTCCAATTATTTGCTAATGGTGCTATGGAAGCTTTTAATGTATTTTTTTTTAATCTTATTTTTTTCGACGAAAAACTATCAAAAAGGGGCAATTTCAAAACAAAAAAGGAAAAAACTTTCCTACAAATTAATAATTTTTGTTTTAGACTAAAATTGCGTCCGCAATCGTGGACATAGTGCAGGGCCTGTTTTTACGTGTAATTTCCACAATTTATTTAACTATAATACACCCAATAAATAAACATAAAAAAATCAGTTTATATTAGCCATGAATGTATTTATTTATAAAAAATCGGACTGATTAATTAATTTCATAATTAAAAGTAGAATTCGCGAAAATCAGTGATCTGAGGCGATCTCTTAAACAACCAATAATATTAGTTTTTACACGTACCAGCTCAAACAAAAAAGAGCTTATAGAGTTGTAATTTAAAATTTACACCAGTCAACTGAAATTAGTGATATAAAAACTGAGCTAGACATAATAGGGCATAAAGTAAGGAATATTGTTATTGTTGAACAAATATTGCACCGCGACCTTAGGTCTATTGTGCCCTCTCCTAAGTCACAAAGTCTCACCTAGCCCCAGCGATGTGATCCCTATTTGGAAACATAGATCCAAGGGCTGCGCCTATAGATTGCTATGAAGTCAATTAGAAGGTATTCTGGAGTTTCAGTCTTGAACCCAATAATAACAACAAAACAATATATGATTTGAAACACATTAATTATGCTCTGGTAGTCATAGTTATCGCATCGTATATCAAAAACTTGTACAACAGAACAATTTAATTCAAAGCCAAAAGCCTCATAAATTGAAAGTACATTTACTCAACAAATTTGCACTCATCCAGATCAAAGTATCAATTACAATGCAACAAGAAATTCAACATCTGCTGGAGTGCTAAAAGTAATGAAGATAACACTTTGCAAAAAATGTAAATGCTACTTAGTAAACAATTTCAATCATTCCTTTTTTATGTTGGTGATACCAATCAAACTTCGAGTGAAAATCATAATACCAAAAAATCTGAAGTTGAAATGCTACTTCAATTCAACCGAGTATAAAAAGAGATATATGGTATACAGCTGGCCCTGTTTTTAAATCAATTATAGAAATCCTTAAACACTAACAGTCAATGAAAATGTACATAAAGATCGTAAATTCGCTACATAACAGAAGAAGCTAATAAGAAACTAAACTTAATAATAATTGTAATGCTCTATCCAGTATGTTTATTAGATGATAGTCAAGAAACTCGATGACTCAAAAGGTATCATTTCCTAGGTTTGACTTTTAGAAATTAAAAATATACACGAACTAATATAAAACTGTATATGTTAAAAAATCGATTTTAATGAAATAATAAATATTTCTTGTTTTACATAATTATTTCTTCAATCTTGCTGAATATTATTAAGATTAGATTGCAAATAAAATAAAAAAAAATTTACTCCATATATTTCACCCAAATATCTCTTCACTAGTGCGAACAATTTCAGATTTGTAAGCAACACACAATGCATGATAAAGCCATTTCATGTATACTAAATCTATTAACCTCATCCATATTTAATAATTCGAAAAAGATGTCTCATGCATGATCACAACAGTGCATTTATAGCATGTTATTAATTTAGTTTATTGGATTTTTAAAATAATTATACATCAAATGCACTTAAATCCAATACATAGCACATTACATTCATATACATACATATATTGCAGTCACGAGTGTTTCGAGGATAATTATGTGTGACATTTTTATATTCCAGAAATGTTTTTTTTGCTAGATGTAATAATTTTGATATTTTTTTGTTATGTTTTTGCTTCTTTTGTAGAAGATATTAGATATAATATTTTGTAGAAATAAAATTACACGTGCACATTAAATATGTAATTTATATATCCTTTGAAATTGTGATGCCATCGAAAAACAAAAAAAAAAAAAACTAGAATATAGACAACTCTAAGATAATAGGTTATAACTAAATGAAAATACATATGTATATACATATGTATAGACGTTGCCGCATGCGTTTCAACGGCACTTGTTAATATGTACACATGTATGCACGTAACAGAGTTTAATTAAAATTATTCTGTGGTCATATAATGCAATAATGCATATTTGCAGTTAAAATATATTTTTGTTCCATCTAACTAATAAATGAAATAATAAAAAGTTGTACGTTTGAAGGAGAAACATTAAGAGATTAATATAGGAGAGCTTACAACTAATCCAAACTATGTTGAATCAATTGCGACGTGTACGTCGACGTGATGCGTTCGAGTAAGAAGATGCCGAATTTCCCGGATTTGGATGTTGGCCGCTATACAAGCTATCAAGAAACTCGTGTAATGATGCCTCACTAAAATTTTAATCGTAAATATATGAAAGCATATAATTGATTTACTCCGAATTACCTTGTTGGAATATTACGCTTGAACTTTCCACTGCCATTTCGATCACTATGCGGGCCTGGCTGTTGAGAATACGGTTGCTGCGGAGTTTGGTGATTCGGCGAATTAGTGGTTGGTTGTTGCTGCTGTTGTTGTTGCTGTTGCGCACCGCGTACAATGCGATATTGCACCATATGAGAATTAGGTTCCAAATGCGAAAGAGCCCCTTTTTGGCAGTTCGCCCATTCAGTTATATCGTAGACTTTACCCTCCATGAGTGCCAGGTATCTCCATCGTAGCCCCAACATACTGGTTTCTGCCCAAATATCTCCCTAATTGGTGTATACAATAAAAATTGTTATTGGTATATACATACAAATTTGTTTGCTAATATTACTTCTCTGGCAGAATGTCGAATTTTGCAGGAAGCGCATTCTCTAGCAGCGTAGTGTGGCCGTTCCGTTATTCGACGGGGATGTCTCAAGCCACAAGTACTACACCTGAAAGTATGTATTTATTTATTTTTTTTTTTTAATAAAATTGATTTGCTTAACACTTTTCACCTTATCGTATTGGCAGCTTCGGTTATTTTTGTTTGTAATTGTGATAACAAATCGTGCAGCTCAGTCCATGCTTTTTCAGCGTGTAAAGCTTCAGCTAGACTCTGGTCATAGGCAAGACGTTTTTCCTAAAATATATATTATTAGCGTAATTAAATTATTTATACACTACTCTCATATAGTTCTCACGGGCTCTCCAATTAATTCAAATGCTCTTTGAAGCACTTTAAAAGCTTCTTCAGCGCCGGCTTGTTTATTCTTATCCGGGTGTACTAAAACAGCAATTTTTTTGTAGTGTTTACGTATCTGTTCCTGTGAACAATCAGGCGGTACTCCCAGTATGCTACAAACATTACATTTAAAACATTAAAACAAACAAACTAATTACACTTAAAACTTACCTATATGCATCTTTTCCTTTACAATTAAGTAGAGAATACATGGCCTCCTCACCTGTCTGTGGCAGTCGTCCACTCTTCATACTTTCTTTTGTTATTTCAGGCGGTTTCTTTTGACAGAAACTTCGCCAAAAGGCCCATTGCGAGTTCTTTTGAAAGCGTGCATCAAACCGTCTCCAGTAACTTTTCAGCCAAATATTAGGTTTATTGGAGTTTTGTTTAAAATCCTTTCGTAACTGTTGTACATACAGAAAGCAACATTCACCAGCGTGCACCAAACGATCATATGCCACACTGCAGCCAAGCACCACAATATCATATATCAAATAGAACAACCAAGTCAATATCTTTATAGTATATTCCAGCCATGTATAAAGAAATTTTTTCGCTAATTCATAGTTTCTATTCGTTGACGTTGCCGAAGAGTTGTTATACGAGGAGTTTGTGTTTCGGCTGCGTTTTGATGAATATGAATAGGAGGAATTCGAGTTAGCATTGGCATATCGTGTGCGTGATTGATTTACGTTGAAGGGGGATGTATTAGAATTGTTGTAGAATGAAGATTTGCTGGATTTCCTTATATTTGCAGTAGATGAATTAGATTGATTTGATCCGGTACCAAAGCCATTATTATTTGGCCTAGAAGCACGTTCTCCATTTTCATTGTTTTTTGCCGTAACATTGTAATAACCATTGAAGTCTTTGTCACCATTAAAAGAATTCGATTTTAGATTCTTGTTGCTATTCATCTCGATTTTATTAGTTTCGATTTCATTGCGACGATGATTGTTGCGTTTTTTATTTGTGTTGTTGTTGCTTTTATTAAAACCAGTAGGACTTACGCTTGTTTCTGAGATGTTTATCTTTTGGTTCCCTCTTTGTCCAACCTTGCTTTGAGTATTATTATTGCTACTGATATTGTTCGATATCGAATTGACGCTTACAGTAATGCTGCTTTGATTTATCCGCTTCGTGTTTTTAGATACACTACCATTTTGAAATTGCTGTAAATTTTCTTTGTTTTCATGCGTTGGAGATTTTTTACTTGAGCGCCCTCCTGTCTCATCTTCAAAACTTATTTGCCTTCGGGTTTGCCCTACATTTACCGAAGAGTTATCTACACTGCTTTTCATATCTCCTCCTTTCCGTTCCGAAGTTATGTTTTTTCCGCTTCTTCCGGCCTGTGTTTGCCTATAATTGGGGTGTAACTGTGTTGTATCAGATTGGTTATTAACTTTGCTTAGAACATCTGAATAGGACATTCGCATCGGTTTTACTTCGGCAACAATTCGCTTCTTCACCTCAGGAACAATTAGATTAGTTGGTGATATTGAAACAGAAATAGTTGATGTTGGTGTGAGAGCTTCTTTGGAATTGCACCGATTTTCATTATCCATAGTGTCTGTCTCTGGAACAGTTCCCGATACTGGTGTTGATTGCGATTGAACAGCGGTTGAAGAAATCGAAAATGGTGTTGATTCTTCAACTACATCAGGATTGTTGGACATAATTTGATCACTTCCAATACTTGTTATTTCTTGTTCAATGGCAGTGTTATATGTCTCTGAATTCAATACATTTTGTGATTGCATTGGAAGTTGTTGAATGGGGGCACCAGTTACTTTCGGTGACCAATTATGTACAAGATTGTTTATTATCATATTGGCTGATGCGGTATTAGCACCTTGCTGACAAATAGGTTCTTCATGATTATTCACCATAAATATGGGTGTGTGTTGCGTCACTTGTAAAGTTCCAGTTTTAATATCAGGTCGATTCAGAGTAGGCTGGTTGTCTGGTGTTGGCATCAAGGTATTGCTTGAGAAAAGCTCATAGCTATTAAAGTATTGAGGAGTTGGGGGCTGTGCCTGCGATTGATGTATATGGAACGCTGGTTGAGGCTGCTGATATTGCGAAGGGGGAGCCTGCTGTTGATATTGCGATTGGGGAGCCTGCTGTGGGGACTGTCCGTGATATAAAGCATTGGCTTCGTTGGCTAATGCTGCATTAGCTGCATTTTCTTGGCAGTGATAAACTTTTAAAAAGTTTCCATGACCAACTGGAAGCACTGAGTAAGTTTCCGGTTGCCCAGGTTGTGAGGAGTACAAATTATAATAATATTCATTGTAGTGTTGGAATTGATGCTGTTGTTGCTGTGTTTGTGATGCGGGAGACATATATGGAGGTCCCATTAAAAGTGTTTGTGGTTGAGCTGCTGCCTGGTTCATACGTTGCGCTACCAATTGCGACGTCATCTCCACACCAACAGTACTGGGCACTGAACAGTATGCCTCCTCGCTATAAGATCCGTCGTGGGTAGACATTTCAGACTTCACAAAATTTGTTCAACTCTTATTTGCTGAAATGTGAAGCGCTTTGTGACGAGATTGCATGCATTTAAAACTTTTCTTTTTGACGCACAATATTACGATTTTAGGTATTCATATATGTAAATAATATTAACAAAGTCACAATTACAGTAGGAAATTTTTTATAAACGGAATAGAACGGTTAAAATAAATCCCACTATAACAAAATTTTATTGTTGTACCAACTGAAAATTCTTTACTTTTAACCAATTGGAATTCATATATCCGTGTATTGTCATGTAGAGTAGGTAAAATGTCAAAAATAAGTTGTAAGCAAACTTAGCTGTGGTTGCAAGTAAAAATGGTTTTCATCCATGCTATACGTGATATGATGACAATTTTTAAAACATATCTGTTAAACTATTTTTACATAAACAGAATATAATTACTATTTAGCAATGTAAACAATATTGAATTAAATTAAATAGTATTTGTAAAACAAATTATATTAATTAAATTAGAATTGAGTTAAATTTTAACCCAGACAGCAGAGGGCTTATACTATGTTCAGACCGAAAATTTAAAAATTAGATTACATTTAAGCATTTCATAACCCAAAAGTGTTCTCACTGCCGTTAGAAAGATCCTAAAAAACAGCTGTTATTGTCATTCATGAAGTCACATCGCTTAATATTTATCAAAAGAAAAGATTGTTATATAGTATTTTGAAATAAAAGCCGTTTTTTTAATGTTTTCCATACAATAGAACTAATGGATGCATTTTTTCATTTGTTAAGTCGATTTTCAGGTGAAATTAGATTCATTGCTTTATTTGTTTGTTTACATTTTTTCCCCTTTGTAGTGTCTAAATCAGCTGTGATAATGTAACAGATTTCCAGTGCTGACAAGTAGATTGCGCAAAATCAGGGTCGCACAGAGAGATTTAGCGTGGATCATTTTTGTATGAGGAAATCTTGATGAATTTCTAAGATTAGTGGGATAATCCATTAAACAGCAAAAATCGTGTGATTAAGTGTCGGTCTGAATATAGTATAATAGTGAAAACAGTGATCAAGAATCGTAGGAACTTCGTGCAACGGGGCATCTAGACATGCAGAAATTTATTAGGGGTATTCCCTTGCTCTTGCAAGATTGCAGATTGCAAAAATCCTATACCGCAATATACAAGGGCACTAGGGCACCCATTGCAGATTCTAGTGATATATGAACTGCTGATTCGGTCAATTTATTGTAAATGACTATTGTACATGGCTTTTGTTAATTGGCGCGCCTTCTGCATTCATTCTTAACAAAAAAAACTGTAACAAAGCTTTAGAACTTAAATAGAAATTATAAAATTTACCTTTTTCAACAATTAACGTCAAAATATGTATTTAATTAAAATGACAGCTGGTACAGGGTTGCAATTATTTTTTTACGTATCATTGCACGAGAATAAACTTAGGTTTTGGTCTGATATATTTCACAGCCATTGCAAATAATTTTCTGCGTGTGTTTGTTGTTGTGCCGGTGCACTAAGAGGAAATATCTGAAATTCGTGCACCGTACAAGAGTTTTGCAAGAGGAAGAGAATACCCCTATTGTATATTGCGTGCGTATTGCTTGTGGAGACTCCATTGCTTGTCGTACACAATATATGGAATACTAATTAGTATGCCATATATTGAAAGCGATGAACTGCAACTTCAGCAGTTTCACAGATCAGTTTTCATTTCAATGAAAATTTTGAAGAGGCAACACATCCCATTTACACATATACCGACGGCGACAATTTCATTTCTGTAATATTAAATTTATTAGAGCGAGTATTAAGACGGTTGCGTTAATTTATAAACATAAAGTACATTTTCAAAATAATTTAATACATTTTTCCAAAACATTAGTATTTAGTTTAATATTCTTAATTTGCGGAAAAATTATAAAAAAATGGATTGACGAATGAGCGAAGTCTTAAATTTAATAAACTTATACAAGCATTAGTCAATATATCATTGCTCATATTAAATTTATTGTTTTAAATGGCACATAAAATTTATGATACAATTATTATATAGTAGTTCGAAAATATAAATTCTTATTTTTTCCAAAAATACATTTGTAAAAAGAAATATATTTCTCCTTTTTTTTGATTTTCCACATACATAAATTTTTTTCGATCAAATGAAAACTTAAATAAAGGGTGATTTTTTAAGAGCTTGATAACTTTTTTAAAAAAAAAAACGCATAAAATTTGCAAAATCTCATCGGTTCTTTATTTGAAACGTTAGATTGGTTCATGACATTTACTTTTTGAAGATAATTTCATTTAAATGTTGACCGCGGCTGCGTCTTAGGTGGTCCATTCGGAAAGTCCAATTTTGGGCAACTTTTTCGAGCATTTCGGCCGGAATAGCCCGAATTTCTTCGGAAATGTTGTCTTCCAAAGCTGGAATAGTTGCTGGCTTATTTCTGTAGACTTTAGACTTGACGTAGCCCCACAAAAAATAGTCTAAAGGCGTTAAATCGCATGATCTTGGTGGCCAACTTACGGGTCCATTTCTTGAGATGAATTGTTGTCCGAAGTTTTCCCTCAAAATGGCCATAGAATCGCGAGCTGTGTGGCATGTAGCGCCATCTTGTTGAAACCACATGTCAACCAAGTTCAGTTCTTCCATTTTTGGCAACAAAAAGTTTGTTAGCATCGAACGATAGCGATCGCCATTCACCGTAACGTTGCGTCCAACAGCATCTTTGAAAAAATACGGTCCAATGATTCCACCAGCGTACAAACCACACCAAACAGTGCATTTTTCGGGATGCATGGGCAGTTCTTGAACGGCTTCTGGTTGCTCTTCACCCCAAATGCGGCAATTTTGCTTATTTACGTAGCCATTCAACCAGAAATGAGCCTCATCGCTGAACAAAATTTGTCGATAAACACATTTCGAACCGAACACTGATTTTGGTAATAAAATTCAATGATTTGCAAGCGTTGCTCGTTAGTAAGTCTATTCATGATGAAATGTCAAAGCATACTGAGCATCTTTCTCTTTGACACCATGTCTGAAATCCCACGTAATCTGTCAAATACTAATGCATGAAAATCCTAACCTCAAAAAAATCACCCGTTAGTTCAAGAGCTTAAAACGTGCGCTACATCAGCTCGAACCTACCTACTCGACGCCTTTTCGCAAATGATTAGGGGTATTCGCCTGCTCTTGCAAGATTGCAGATTGCAAAAATACTATACCGAAATATACAAGGGCACGAGAGCATCCATTGCAGAATCTATACCCTGCAAGACGGAGGTAACAGATTGCACAAACACATAGAAACATTTTCTGCTGTTGTTTTTCTGGAATTTTCAATTGAATGGGAGAATACGTAAGTAAAATAGAGAAAAACTATCGACATTGTAAACATATTGTAATGTTAACTTGCTAGAAAAGGAGAGACGAATACCCAATTTTTCAAGAAGAAGAAAAGGAAAAGCGCAGTTTATTTTGGACAGAGATAAAGAGATCCCCAACTCTCCTGTCACTGGAAATGTGAGAGCCGCTCACCTACCGAACTTTGACAGTTGACTGGATTGGGTAGGTGTTGACGTTTCGCTATTGGAAGAAAAGAGACGACCGGATTGAAATCCCTCCAAAATAATATTAGAATGGAGGAATTCGTAACGGCCATCGTTTCTTCGCAGAAAAAAGAGTTAGTAAAAAGTGAAGTAGTGAAGAAAAAGTGAAAAGTGATTAAAGTGAAGGAAAATTGTTTAAATGCGTAAATTAGAATAAATATAAATCAGCAAATATAAACGTAAGTACCATAAAATTTGCGTACATAACTATATATAAATCACATATTAATTTACAGCGAAAATGCCGAAAACGCCAATGTGGAAAAAATGCATTGTGGGCTGCAGCGAGGGAAGCAGCATATTTAGATTTCCCAACGAGGGATCGGATCTCGAACGGTAAGTAATTCTAATAGACTATAAATAGTGCAAAAAGTGACTGAATAAAAAATAATAAAAATCCGGTGTTACAATTTAAAAAAAAAAAACAGAAAACGTGTAATAGAATTATCGATACATTTCGATATTTTGAAATTTAATTTCTTAAATACATAAATGTAACGTTAAAACGGGTTCTTTTAAATATTTACAATGTGAAATTGATAGCATTATTTAAATAATATTTAATTATATAATTTAAATAATTAAATTCAATTAAGCGGATAAAAAATTGTAAGAAAAAGTTTCGATAAATTTCGATATTTTGAAATTTAATTTTTTAAATATTTAAATGTAACGAATATACCGATTCATTTGAATAGATACTTTTATATATTTGGTATTTTTGCACTATATGTAATATATGTAGTTATTTCGTATTTTTATATCCTTTCTTTTTCTTTTAAATAGGCGTAAATGTTGGCTCAACCGTTTAGGTGTTTCCAATAAAACACCTAAACATATTTTTGCTTGTGAGCGGCATTTTTCGGCGAAAATGCGCCTTCAAAAGCGATTGCGTTCGGGGGCCGTTCCCGATATCAATTTAAAAGTTGAGCCTACATTTGACGTCCCAAATTCTGATGAAAAAAATACAATTTTATTGGGCTTTGAAGATTTTGCTCCCCAAGTTGAAGAAGCTGTCTCAAATGCACACAATGCATCGAGACAGCTTTTTCCAAATAATGAAAGTGGGATAGAAGATGGAGTTTTAGAGCCTCTTCCATTTTTTGAGGAGGATATATCTCATAATTTTGATAAGGCCGCGCAAACAGGTAGGGGTCTGACAGCAGGTACAGACAGGAAGAAGAAATTGAGGGAGGAGAATAGGGTTTTGAAAATAAAGTTAGAAGAAAAAGAGCAGGAAAATAGGAGTTTAAAGGCCCAGTTAGTTGAAATGGCCGCAGAGTTAGAAAGATGTAGGGAACAGCTCAGGAATAGCTCATTTAGGGAACAGTCAGACCCTCTTTCTTTAGTTTGTATTAAAGTTCCTCCTCAGTTAGGTGCTTTCATTAGGAGTAGTTTTGTAAATAGTAATCGCCGTACCCATGGTCGGCGATATGACAATTTTTTAAAAACGATGGCTTTGGGTGTTTTTTTTCTATCGCCAGTTGCTTATCGGCACTTAAAGCACCAATTAGATTTTCCATCCGAAAGTACTTTGGAAACCTTTGTTACAGACTGGCCCCGTTTCCCAGGTTGCACCCAAAGTAGCATAAAATCGTTAGAGATTAGGAGTAGGGGATTCGCTTTCGAACAAAAGTTCGTTTCGGTTTCATGTGATGAAATGTCACTGAAATGTCATTTGCAGTATGATAGGAAATTCGATAGGGTGATAGGTATTGAGGATTATGGCGATGAAAATCGCACTTCTAGATTAGCAACTACTGCAATGACTATAATGGTGCAAGGTATAGGTGGAGCGCCTTGGTCCCACCCATTGGCTTATTTTTTCGTAAAAGGTTCCTGCAAAGGGGATGTCCTCAAGAAATACATTCTTGAAGCCATTACCCAACTGCAAAATATAGGACTAATTCCTTGCCATTAAGCTCGAATAGTAGGAGCTTTATTAATACCGCGGAATTCGTTTCGTTTTTTAATAAATTATTTGATATTTTAAATAGTAGTTTCGTTGAGGCTGTTGTACCCACTAAAAAAGTGTTTGTAGGTTCCCCTGAACAGTTAGAGTTTTTAAATGAGGCAGAACAAGTTTTAAAAACTATTCGGGTCGTAGACGATTTAGAAAGCAACACAACCAATAATTTTAGTTTTATAAAGGGGTGGGTGTTAAATATTAACAGTTTAAGACGATTGTGGCGATTTTTGTCACACTCAGGTTTTCCGTACTTGAAGACGAGACGACTATGTCAAGACAGTTTAGAACATTTTTTTGGGCAGATTCGAAGCAGAGGAGGTACTAGAGTAACGCCGTATATGTTCTCTAGTTTGTTTAGGAAATCGTGGGGCTTACGTTACGTAAACGTCGTAACAAAAGGAAACTGTGAGCTGCCTTTAGAATCTGATGCTACAGTAATTTCGGAACATAGTAATAATGTTCTACTTAATGTGTGTAATGATTCACTATTGAATGACCTTTCTTGGCAGGATTTTCAAGGTTTACCACGGCCTGAACACTCTCTCGTTGGATCAATCGCATTAGATAGCAGATTAGAAATTAATTTTTTGAAAGAAAATGCGTTTAGCTACTTTTGCGGCTATTTTTATTTAAAAATTTTCAAACTGCACACATGTTCCCTGCCTTTACCATATTTAGGAGATGAAATTCCTTCGGACGAATTCATCTTCATGCATCAAAATCAAATAGACAAATGCAACTTAGTCAAGCCGCCTGAGGATTTTATTGCATTTGTAAAAATTTTGAAAGCAAGATTTTTAGAAGAATTCGACAGTAATTGTCATAAAATAGGATTAGGAGATATTCTATTTAATAAAATGAAAGATGTTAGGCCCTTTTTGTGTTGTGAAAATTGTGACCCAAAAATTTTTTTAGCCCTTTTTATTAGAATTAGAATATATTTTTTAACAAAATTTTTAAATAAAGACCTTTCTGTCCCTAACTTTAAAAATAAAATTTTGTGTGTTTCACACCTATAGGTTTCAATTTTATTTTATTTTTTAGTGGTTACAATAAGCGAACTTAATCTTACGAAAGAAAATAAAAAAGTAAAAATTTTGTTAACAGTTAAGATAAAGAGGCTCTAAAATAAGAAACAATTTTTTTTAAGGAAAAATTAAAATTTGGGATGTAAATGTAGGCATTTGTATATACTTATGTAAATAATTTGTTATTACTGTGATATTTTTATATATTTTTTACATGAATTGTTATTGTTTTGTTTTTATCGTTACATGTATACATTTATCGTTTTGTTTATTTTTTTGTTATATACTAATGAATTGTTATGGTTTTGTTACTTTATGTAAATAAATATTTAATGGGTGATATAGGCCTAAAGGGGAACCGAGCACCCAAAACTAACTTCGGTAACGCGCCATTTTGCATACCTCCTGGGTGGTGTGGAAAGTGCAATTGGGCATTTTAATTTAAATGCCCAAAAATTCTTATTTTGTTCGATATGGCCACAATGGAAAATGTTATAAAAAACGCTTATTTTGAGGCGCTCTCACACTGGAATAAGTTGGGCATCCCATTATTCCTGATTTTGGATTTTAAAAGAGGTAAGTTTGTTATTTGATAATTTGATATTTTATAATTAATTTTTATCTTACATATATACATATATTATTTATGTATTTTATATAGAGAAAACGAAAAGGCTTAACAACGAGAAAAAGGTAAGCATTTTGAATTGAATGTTGTGTATATAATTAAAAATTTTAATATTACAGAAATCATTTGGACCATAAATTCAAATCTATTGCGTACAGCAAACAAATAAGGGAGTAAGTTTTAAATTATTAAAGTTAAATAGTGCATATTTAATTCAAATAGTTGTTATTGATAGTGAATTTTTGTGAAATATTTTGTTCTATCTACATATATATGTAAACGTAAATTTAAAATCTAAATTGAGACGAATTGTGCGGTTACAATTATAATTGTGTAGAATTTAGAATACCGTCCCAGGGTTTCGGGAATAAAATTGGCATGGCCGGTTAGAGGAGGTTCAATCAATAATGCAATCCTAAGTTTAATATTAAAAAAAAAAACTCAAACGAATTAGTGAAGTGCTAGTGGACATAAAAATGCGAAATATGTATAAGTGTAAAATTAATTTTAAATCGAAAAATAAATTCTTCAGATAGTGATAATTTTCAGCTTTAAACGTAAATATCTCGAATATTCTCACGAGTATAATTATATATATTCTTAAACTGGAGAACCTGCTCTATAACTAAAAATGTTAATTTGTTCGTCTAAGATATCTGTTCATATGCAAAATATCTAAAATTGTTTAAAATAAAAACAACATTAGTGTTACATAATGAATAAAAGTGAACATAGTTCGAATATATAGTATATATACGAATTTCTGCTCCGAAGCAGTGCATAGAAAAAGACATTTCGCAAGTAAAAACAGGTTAAATTGTGAGTCTTCAAACAGAAATACTATTATTCGGTAAATCAGTAAATATTTTCCTTATAATGTTTTCTTATTTAAAAAAAAAAAAAATAAATTAGGAAGTAGACATTCTCTTTTAAAAAGACACTTCTCAAATATATTTCATCCTGTAATATACTATTTGTAAATATTTACAAATCAAAAATCTTTATCAAACTAATATTTGTAGCTATAAACTACTAAACTAAATATTTTTAACATAAAGTGGTAACATTTCATTTTATAAATAAAAATTTTCCATGCTTATAGATAATAAAGTTTTTTTAGTTCCACTCATTCATCACCTTTTTTTATGATTTTTCATAGAATGAATTCCGATGACCTCGTGGAAGTAATGGATTCCGAAGTGGAATGCTCACAACCGTTGAGCCGCATAGAGGTTGATTGAACCTAAATATTTTTAATTTTTTTATTATATTAATATATAAATATATTAGTATTTGCTTAATAAAAGTACACTTACATAAGTACTCACTGCAATTGAAAAGTCCCTAACAGACAAAGTAAGTAACGCAGTATTACATTACCAAATTAAAACGGAAACTAATTTTTATATTTTAATTTTCTAGATGCTAGAAAAGGCCAAGGTGCAGGCGCAAAGTTAGCGGCAAAGACGCTCCATTCAATTAGCCGCATTACCGGTGACTTGGAGAACGAGCATTACGTGGAGCTCGCTTCGAAACTGCTCATGTCATCGGAGGAGCACGTGTGCTTCGTGGAAGACAAACTTTCACAAAAGGAAAGCGCGGATGCTATGGTAAATATTTCGTTTTTAAATATTATGCGATTGTAATATAATTTACCGTAATTGTTTTTTTTTTTACAGATGCGGCTAATATTGAAGTCAAAGGACGCAAAAGGCAGTGTTGACGGCGTACTGTGTGGTATGTTTTCTGACGATTTAATGTACCACTACAATTTGCGCAAGGAGAAGGAATCCCTGCTAAAGCTGGGGTTAGTTTCTATGTTCGGACCGACATTGAAAACATGTTTTCGTGTGAAAAACTGGTTTTCGCACGAAAACTTGTGTTTTCGTCCATGTAAAATCTGTCAACAGTTTTCGCTGAAAACTACTTGAAAACTTACATTCCACTCATTGTAATCGGTGCCTGCTCTAGTTTAATCGATTTTTTTGGAAGACATATTTTGCCAGCCCTATATTGTCCCTTGGGATTTGTTTACATTCCATATACAAATACAGCTGCTCACTCTTAAGGGGATTCTCTCGTTCTTGCAGAATTTTCTTCTTGGTGCAACGGCACAACAAACACAAGCAAAAATTTATTTGCAATGGCTGTAAAATATGTCAAACCAAATCCCATGTTTATTTTCGTGCCGTCACTCTAGATTCTGCAATGGGTGCTCTCTTGGCCTTGCATATTTCGGTATAGGATTTTTGCATTTTGTGTCATTGTGTGCAAGAGCAAGAGAATCCGCGTATTGATAGTTGTCAGTGAAAACTCATCGAAATCACACATTGTCGTTCCGAACGACTTACATTCCACAACATACAAAAGTGTTTTCAAAATGTTTTCAATGTCGGTCCGAACACAGTATTATATATTTGAATGCCTTAACTTATAACGTTTCACTTTAGATATATTTTCTGACAAAGATAAAAACACTATCTGTGGGGAGCTCTGGAGATTTGTGGCCTTAAGCCACAATCGTTTTAAGCAAAAAAGTATAAACTTAAGGCAAAATTAATATAAGTTTTCATATTATTACTTAAGTTGTAAATATTACTTTTAAGTTAAACATATTAGCTTTAAACTGTATAAATTAGTTCTAAGTTGTACATATCACTTTTATTCTAATTTTACTTTTAAAAATTTGAATTTTTAGAATTATAATTTTTTTACTGAAATAAACTTAATTTTAATTATTTTTCTGTAATAATAATCAGCAAATTATACGTTTAAGTAAATATTTGATTATTTTGATTTTATTATTAAATAAAGCGAAATAATAAAAAACTGAGTTTTATTTGAAAAAATTGAATTTTGATTTTTAACAAATGGATAACAGATAATCTTGTTACCGCCTGTTCTTGCTAACATGTTTATATGTTAAAGGTAACAAACTGATAACCAAAATAATAACACTAACAGATATTCGGGTAACAAATACTTTTTCCATAACACGCAGGTAAGCTATGCGCTAACAAAATAATTTGTTACCCGTAACATACTGTTAAGAAATTTGCTAACAAATGTGTGTATTCTGTTAGAACAAGGCAGCATGCGATATTTGCCATTGGTTAGAGCGAGATAACCATTGAACATCAAATAGCTATGTGTTACTTTTTTCCCACTCTCTGAACAAAAGTAACAAATATTTTAACGAATGCAAAAGTGAACAATAACAAGTCGCTTACACGTTTGCTAACAGCTACCCGTCTTGCAGGGTAGTGATATATGAACTGCTGATTCGGTCAATTCATTGTGAATGACTATTATGCATGGCTATTTTGAATTGGCGCACCTTCTGCATACATTTTTAACAAAAAAACTGTAACAAATCTTTATAATTTAAATAGAAATTATAAAACCTATTTAAAACTTACCTTCCTCAACAATTTAACGACGTAATTTGTCTTTATGTAAAATGACAGCTAAAAAAGGGTTGCAATTATATTTTTGCGTGACATTGCACGCCAATATACATGGGTTTTGGTCTGACATATTTTTTTAATCTTTTGTGTGGCAGTGGTCCGATTATGCCCATCTACAAACTCGTCATCGCTGTGTTGCGAGAATACGAGTTTAAAGCTTCATCAAGATATCAAAATTAAGTGCAAATGAATAGCAGACTCCGATTTCAACTCGTCCCGTCATTCTGATCATTTATAGTTTTAGGTGATACAAACAACTATTATACTCTGTAGCAACATACTGCAAAAGTATAAAAAATCCGTAAACCTGCCATATATGTTTGTATGTATGTACATATGTATATACGTATCGGGTCAATGGTCTCCTAGCCACCAGTCAATCCAGACCTTCCCCAACCACCTATGTATATCGTATATACTGATTTTCGACTATCATACAGATTTTAATGCGTTTATATTGCGTTGTTCTTAAAAATGCCAATTTGATGCATAATATCATCCTGGTATCTTTAAATGGAACTCTGAAAATGGGAGAGCCCATTCTTACTTGCAAGTCAATGTATTTTCCCGGCTTTGACCGTCGCAAATTTCAAGATTGTTCTTTAACGGTTATACATACATACATAATGGCATCGAATGTACCCATAAGACCTCAGTCATTGTATGGAAAAGGTTCTTATTTGAGAAGTCCTCTTCACAAAATTTGATATAGAATATTTTCCATGACAACTAGAATCTCCGAATATTTTGTTCAGACCGGGCTTACACTATAGCAAACAACTGCCATACAAATTGAGCGATTAAAATCAAGATAAAGATATTTTTACCCCTTTTGTGCTTAAAAAAGACACTTGTGAAGGGTGCCTTGGTGCAACTGAAGTTAAAGTTTTTTCCCTGTTGTATTATTTCTTCTTTACTGGGGTACTCTACGCTTACGGTGTTGTAGCCGCGTTTTATCATTTACCCAAAAATATATAAAAACAGTCAGGTGATTACGCTTTGCAGGTACATTTATTAAAATCTCTATTAATATTATAGGGGAATTCTTTTGCTCTTCCAAGAACGCACGAAATTCAAAAATCTTACACCGAAATACATGTGTATGCAAGAGCACGCACGTATATAGCATATTGTATATGTATACAGCAGATGGGTTTTGGTGTGGTATATTTTGTTTTGCGTGTGTTTTGTTGTTGTGCCATTGTACGGAAACCATGCACCGTGCAAGGTTTTTGCAATAGCAAAATAATTCCTCTGATGTATTTTGTTTTTTTGTTGTTAAAATTCCAATTCCTCAGGTCAACTTTCAAAGAGAGTGTAATAGTTAAAAAAAACACTGAACTGGATTTGAACCACAGGGAAGTGGACCCTCCTGGAACCAAACTATTAGTCCCCATGAAATGAGATGAAAATTGCTTAGAATACTCAAAAATTGTTAAAATTTGCATCCACTCACATTCGCCCGTATTGCATAAATGCTTTGTCCATTCGCATTGGCTGGGGAAAGTGCAATATTTTCCATCTCGATGAGTACAAATTATTTCTTGTGGTGCATTGGAACAATCATTGACACATAACCTTTGGCATTCTTCCTTCGATATTAATTGTAGTACTGTATTTCGAGAATACTTATGTGTTAAACTTATACTCGTACATGTATGTATGTATGCATTTCTTCATACTTACGTGGCCGTCCCAGTCGGTAACGCGCACAGTTGGCTTGATCGAAAAGACATGAGTTCAAAATCGTTTTACACTCATTATTCTCATCCTTACACCAAACTAGGTTTTCGTTCTGAAGGTTGCAATCCACAATAAGTCCTGGTCTACATCTTGGAGGTGGATCAGCAGCTGGGTTATAATCAGACGCTACTTTCGCAGCCAGTGTACCCAACAGTACTAACAAACAAGTCACAACAATCGAATTCATTTTGGAACTGATATTAAAGAGGCAGTTCCTCTCATTTAAATAAATAAATTTTGCCACTCGTTGGCAGCACCTTTACACTCTTCTCAATAGAGAAGATCTGATGCTCTTAGGTTTGTACATATTTACATATATGACATAAACATTTTAAATATATACTTTTACATCTGTATGCAATTGCAAAAAAATACAAATTCTTTCACATGTAAGTGTATAGCCTTATTAATAATAAATATTCCCAACATTATCGTTTCATTTTGTATGGAGAATTCATACATCTGTGTTGATAGGGTATACAAAAATAATTGTGACTTCGTTCAAAAAATCCCCAGACGTAAGCTCAGTTTTGTAGCTCTCCGCTACATACTAATAGTAGTAATTTTTAAATAGCACGTTATCAGGGGCAAATTGTAAGCAACAAGCAAGTAAGGAAGGTAAAGTCTGAATGAACACTTTGAAGAAAATAACTAAGAAATAGATCATTCAATGAATATTTTTAAACGCCGAAGCGATTTTATTGATGTCATGTTGTCTCCTCACCCAGACCATTTATGGTATATAGTATGTATTGGATAGTCCACTAAGTAATTTCATTTCATGGCAACAGCTGATCTTGAATTTAAATTTTTCCGCGGCTTACTTCATACTTAAACTTTATATTTATACGAATAACAAAAAATAAACAAATATGTATCAATTTGGTCGACCACTTTTTATAATTTTTCCGCTAGAGACATTATTTCATTAGTGTAAAACTTTCATCAGTGTAAATCGAAATTTCAAAATTTCCAGAACGGAAGCGAGCGAACCATTGTTGAGCTAGAGGAATTGATACAGCATCGTCTCCGTAAACTTCACAAATTTCATTGGTGGCTTGCGTGGCATTCTTTCCTTGTTTTTGCAAACTGTCAAAATATAGCGAATTTCTTTCACTCATTTTTGAAAAGCTGTAACTTTTTTTCAACATACCCGAATTTTTTTTTTTTGGTTAAGGGACCGTCTCAGTGTGGAATTTTCGAGCAATTGTTTTTTTTTTGCTGCATTATCGGATAGTATACTCTATAATAAACATTCTCTCAAATTTAAATCGAAACTCAAATTATTACGGTCAATACAATGTTTCCTGTGGAAAGGGAACAGAGTGAGGAATATAGCGACTCCAGTCTTTAAACGCGTCTATCAAAGGAAGAGTTTTGAAGATATCTAGTTCATTGGAGATAAATTTTTAACGTCATTCTCTATCGCGCTATGGAAGTAGCATTTATTTGTTTAATGTTCCTATTTTTTGTGCGGAAAACTATCGAAAAAAGGGCTTAATTCGATAGTTTTTGTAAAAACCGCTGCCATTTTGTCAAATTAAAAAAAAAAAACACAAAATATCTCACCTTTCCAACACTACATTAGTTCTGTTGACGCAAATGAACGGTTGTTTGTATCACATAAATACGATCGAGTTAGATATATATTATGTATATATGTATAATTGATCAGGATGATGAGACGAGTTGAAAACAAGGTAACTATTTGTCTGTCTGTCCGGCAAGTTCCCTAAGCACTCCAACTGACAGAAAAAATGGATGAAATAGGGTGTTAAGCCCTTTCACTGCCCATATAGAGGTACTGTTAAAATTCACCACATGCGTGATAAATCAACAAATAAATACACCAGAGATATTAAATTTTACCCCCCAGATGGTATGAAGGTGCTTTATAGGAGTAGGGGTAACAGTTGGACGATGGACACCGCTTACACGGATATAGCCAAGTTTACAACAGCGCTCCAGTTCTTTCTTCTTTTCGTAATTTGGCGCCAATTCGAGATACCAAATGCAGTCATGTTCTTCTCCTGTAGAGTGAAGGTCTTCCTTTTCCTCTGCTTCCCCCGAACCAGCGCACAACCCTCGGAAGGGTATGTTTCGCTTTTTCACTTTAGCTCGCCATCAAATGGAATTTTTTTTTGGCTACCCAGAGGATATTTTGGTGTAAGACCGGATGTCATGAACTGCTTGAGCCATATGTAAACAAATCGTTTTTGGCCACTCCCAAGTGAATGGCGCTCAGAAAACATTCCTCATTTGCGTAAACTTTTACAAATGGCTTCACCCTCTACCGCTCTTTCACCACCCACTATTAAATTAAATATCTCGAGACTTTCTCATCCGATTTCAACCAAATTCGGTTATCAGGCTACATTCACGCATACTTTCCATATAAGAAAATTTAAAATTCCAGTTGATTCTTTCACTCCCAAATGTCCAAATCCAGAAGGAATTAATATAACGCGATAAAACTTTTAACAAATAGTGCCCTTGAAGTATGTCACCTTCTGGCCAAAAATTGCACAAGTTGAACCGAAACTGTTGGAGCAACTAGGTACCGAGTATGTGGACGCCATTCGTTATAGTCATATCTCATTACCTATATCGGTCAATGTGTGAGATATATATAATTGACAATACTATATCTACTTGCCAAAACCGCTTGAACCGGTTAATACTTCCCTCATACCCCATATTAGGTATATACAAACATTTTCGAACTACCGTTGACTTTTCGTCACATAGTACGTGTATTGGCCAAATCGCGTAAGTTGTGCAATGACTAATCTCGTGTCTAGAGTATATGTTACCTAAAAAATGCTTCCATTTGGATTAAAATTATCAGAGAGTAGATCATTAAAAATTATATACATCGGAAAAATTCTAATACCTCAGAATAATTTAATTTTTGATTTATCGCTACAATAGCCTTTTCCTAAGCAGCTTAACATGACATGACTATCATTGGGGCTATTCTAATGTGGTGTATTAATCCAGCAAACATATAGGCAGCCCCATCTATTTCGGAAAATAGTTCACTGTCAAGTTTACAGATATGCTTAAAAACTTATGAAAACTTTTATATTTATAATCGTATATGATGTGTATATAAGAAAGTCGTCTTAGTTAGAGCATTTATAACTCAAGAACGGCTGAACTGATTTGGCTGGAAATTGGTGATGAGATCACTTAGAACCAGGAAAAGGACATAAGAAACTTTTTATCCCATTATGTTATAATTCAATACAATTCATATATGCAAAAATTATATTTCAAATCATGAGCATTTGTTAAAAGTTCATGTAAGAATCATTTAAGGAATTTAGTAATTCAAAAATAGAGAGAAACAAGTAAAAAATTTAATATCCATACACGCTTATTATATGGATTATATTGACTGTGCTCCTGAGCCAGGCAGTTTGTTTTGGACAAACCCGTCAGATATATTAAATATCACAACAAAAAATGGCATTATCAAGGTATTGCGGATACTTTGCTAGATTATGGGCGAAGCAGGCAAATGCATTCATAACAAACCAAGCATCTAGCATAAAGATATAGAGAAATCTTTTTTATGTAAGCACTGCATTAGCAGTGAAATATTTAAACGGGAACGATGAAGTTTAGGCGTACAATTTCAAAATGATCCTTCCTAAAAAATAATAAAATTGCTAAATATTGGAAATGGTAGAATAGAACTGCAAACAAAATACGCAAAGCAATGGATTAAAACAAACAATGGATTAAAACAGCCAAAATTCAACAGTATTTTCCCCCAAAAACCAATGCTTCATGAACATACGAAATGCTATTTGATAAATTTTTTTTTTGTAAATTAGCACAAGTTGCTTCAGCCAAATGCTATATCTCCTTAACTAATAGTTGTAATCTAACTAATAGAAATCATGGCATTAGTAGTACTATCCATGTATTCTTCAGCTTTACTGGAGTAGACACCGCTTACGCGATTATAGCGCGCCGGTCGTTTCTTCTTTTCGCTACGTGGCGCCAATTGGATATTCTAAGCGAAGCCAGGTCCTTCTCCACTTGGTCCTTCCAACGGAGTGAAGATTTTGCTCTTCCTCTATTTCCCCCAGTGGGTACTGCGTCGAATACTTTGAGAGCTGGAGTGTTTTCATCCATCCGGACAACATGACCTAGTCAGCGCAACCGCTGTTTCCTAATTCGCTAAACTATATCAATGACGTCATATATCTCATATAGCTCATCGTTTCATCGAATACGATATTCGTCGTGGCCAACGGACCATAAATCTTTTGCAGAACCTTTCTCTCGAAAACTCGTAACGTCGACTCATCGGTTGTTGTCATCGTCAAAGCCTCTGCACCATATAGCAGGATGGGAATTGTGAGCGACTTATAGAGTTTGGTTTTTGTTCGTCGAGAGAGGACTTTACTTTTCAATTGCCTACTCAGTCCGAAGTAGCACCTGTTGGTAAGAGTAATCCTGCGTTGTATTTTCATGCTGACATTGTTGGTGGGGTTAATACTGGTTCCTAAATAGACAAAATTATCTACCACTTCAAAGTTATGACTGTCAACAGTGACGTGAGAGCCAAGTCGCGAGTGCGATGACTACTTGTTTTGATGACAGGAAATATTTCGTCTTGCCCTCGTTCACTGCCAGACCCTTTTGTTTCGCTTCCTTGTTGAGTCTGGAGAAAGCAGAACTAGCGGCATGGGTGTTGAGGCCGATGATATCAATATCAACGGCATACGCCAGCAGCTGTACAATCTTATAAAAGATAGTACCTGCCCGATTAAGTTCTGCTGCTCGAATAATTTTCTCCAGCAGCAGATTAAAGAAGTCGCACGATAGGGAGTCGCACGATAGGGAGTCGCCTTGTCTGAAGCCTCGTTTGGTATCGAGCGGCTCGGAGAGGTCCTTCCCGATCCTGGCGGAGCTTTTGGTGTTGCTCAACGTCTGTTTACACAGCCGTTTTAGCGGGGATACCAAATTCGGACATCGCGGCATAACTCCTTTTCGTGCTGTCGAAAGCAGCTTTGAAATCGATGAAAAGGTGGTGTGTGTCGATTCTCCTTTCACGGGTCTTTTCTAAGTTTTGGCGCATGGTGAAAATCTGATCGGTTGTTGATTTGCCAGGTCTAAAGCCACACTGATAGGGTCCAATCAGTTTGTTGACGGTGGGCTTTAATCTTTCACACAATTCGCTCGGTAGAAACTTATATGAGATGTTGATGAGTCTTATCCCACGGTCTCCCTTTTTATGGATTGGGCATAGCACACTTAAATTCCAATCGTTGGGCATGCTTTCGTCCGACCATATTATACAAAGAAACTGATGCATGCTCCTTATCAGCTCTTCGCCGCCGTGTTTGAATAGCTCGGCCGGCAATCCATCGGCTCCCGCCGCTTTGTTGTTCTTCAGGCGGGTAATTACTACGGGCAGTGGAACGTCTGCTCCATCGTCATCAATTGGGGAAATGGGTTCGCCTTCTCCTGGCTTTGTGCGTTCACTGCCATTCAGTAGGCTGTAGAAGTGTTCCCTCCATAATTTAAGTATGCTCTGGACATCGGTGACTAGACCACCTTTGGGAGTTCTACAAGAATTTGCTCCGGTCTTGAAACCTTCTGTAAGCCGCCGCATTTTTTCGTTGAATTTTCGAGCATTACCCCTGTCGGCCAGCTAATCAAGCTTTTCATACTCACGCATTTCGGCCTCTTTCTTTTTCTGTCTGCAAATGCGTCTCGATTCTCTCTTCAATTCTCGGTGTCTATCCCATCCCGCACGTGTTGTGGTCGATCGTAAAGTTGCGTGGTAGGTAGCCTGTTTTCTCCCTGCTCCACCACGGCACTCCTCGTCGTACCAGCTTTTCGTTTGCATTTTCCGAAAATCATGGTTTCGGTTGCAGCTGTACGTAAGGAGTTTGAAATGCCGTCCCATAGTTCCCTTATATCGAGTTTTTGACGAGTGCTCTCAGAGGGCAGGAGTGCAAGCCGAGTAGAAAATCATTCGGCTGTTTGTTGTGATTGCAGCTTATCGACGTCGAACCTTCCTTGTGTTTGTTGACGTGAGTTTTTTGCTGCACAGAGGCGGGTGCGAATCTTGGCTGCAACAAAATAGTGGTCTAAGTCGATGTTAGGACCTCGGAGCGTAAACACGTCTAGAACGCTGGAGACGTGTCTTCTATCTATCACAACATGATCGATCGGTTGGTGGCTTTTCGATCCGTAGACAGCCAGGTAGCTTGATGTAAGTATTTTCTTGTGCTGGAATCTAGTACTACAAATAACCATATTTTGGGCCCCGGCGAAGTCGATCAGCCTCAACCCATTTGGGGATGTTTCCTTGTGGAGGCGGAATTTACCGACCGTAGTGTCAAAGATACCTTCTTTGCCCACCCTGGCGTTAAAGTCGCCAAGTACGATTTTGACATCGTGGCGGGGGCAGCTCTCATAAGTGCGCTCCAAGCGCTCATAGAAGGCACCTTTGGTCACATCGTCCTTCTCTTCCGTCGGGGCATGAGCCCAAATCAGCGATATGTTACAGAACCTCGCTTTGATGCGGTATGTGGCTAGACGTTCATTCACCGGAGTGAATGATAGTACTCAGCGACGGAGTCTCTCTCTTACCACGAGTCCCACACCTTTCGCCTTGCGCTCCTTTATAAAGCCACTGTAGTAAATGCCACAAGGACCTACTCGTCTTTGTCAGCTGGGCAGCGGCACCTTCCCAATTAAGCGACCGGACATTCCAGGTGCATGCCCTCAATTCGTTTGCCATGGTCGTCATCAAAAGGGTGATCACTCATCCGTGGCTTGTTGTTCCTTTACGTTGGTATGATTTTTTACGTGGAACTTTAGCTCGCCTTCAAACGCATGTTCTTAGGATACCCAGAGGATACTTGGTCAAAGACCGGAAGTCGTGAGCTGCTTGAGCCATAAGTAAAAGAATCGTTTCTGGCCACTCCCAAGTGAATGGCAGTCAAAGAACTTTCTTAACTTGCGTGAACTTCTACACGTGACTCCATCCTCCCACAGCCACAGTAAACCTGAGTATTTTCTATAGCAAAGCTTTATGAAAAAATTACATGTAGAATAATGTTCATAGAAATACAATTTAGAAAACTTCAACGCTAAAAATGTACAATTAAAGCTTGTAGAGCTCCAATGGTTTACCACATCAGAAAAATTGAAAAGCGCAACCTTGCTGATCTAGAATGAGACTTATGAAATCGATTACTTCTTTTGACTTTGACAAAAGTTTTCTCCGTAGAAGGAAGCTTAGTAAATGGTTAATCGATACCAAAAGTAGAATGAACGATTCGCCGCTTTGTCTACATCTCATATAGTCATTGATTTTCACGTGTCAGTGTCATACGAGTTTAATTCACTGTAGTTATATAATATAATATATACTATACATAAGTATGTGTATAATGTATTATACTCTGGGTAGATGAGTCGAAAGTTGTTTGGTGGGGCAGGTTCTAGACATTGTGTCTGTCGAGCCCTATACATATATTTTTCAAGCTATACGGTCAAGAAAGTATTAGCCAGCATATTGGCTAAGAAAATATTGTTTTAATACCTTGGCCAGCTTAGTCCTCGAATTTCAACCCCAAAGAAAACTTAGGGGATATAAAACTATATATTTCAAAGCCATTCCCGTCTTTAAACTGTGACTTTGGCATGTTCAAAAGATTTAGGCGCATACCTAAGCTCAACGATAAAATCATTCGTCATTTACTGCTATTTCAGTGAATGTCTAGAAATGTGGGCGCGAAAACATTAAGCCTCGCAATACAAAATTTTCCTTACAAGAACTTGATTTTGATCGGCCATTTTGTATGACAACTATATGCTATAGTGAAACTTAATATAAGTTTCTTGGCAAACTTAACATAAGTTTATATATTAATAAAACATGTTCAGGTTATAAAAAATATTGAATGCATAGCAAACCTGACCCTCGCTTCTTATTTCTGTATTCCATTTCAGAAAGAAAATATTCAAGCACTCACCTAACGAATGGAAATACACAAAAAATCAGTTACGCAGTTTCGGTTTTGTCATTTCAATAAACAATAAATTAAGTTCTTTTATCTTCTTCGGAGTAAATATAAAATAAATCGTTGTTTCGTTGCAATCAAATCACTTCACTGTTGAACATATAAACATGTAATTCATTGACCTATCAATTTGGCCCTATGTAACCACTCCACAACTAAATATTGGTTTTTCAAAAGCAGGTACCTTCGCTTACTGAGATGTAAGCTATAATAAAAAATAAATATTGTGTTATCATACTCAACAAAGTAGTCAATTCAATACACACCTTTCGAATTCCAGCATGACCATTTGTCCAATTCACACTGATTTTTGAAGGTGATCATACCGTCGTTTCGATCCCCATGTACCGTCACATAGGGAAAAACACCACACACCGGTTTTATAGGCGCTTGATCACACGCATCCATGCACTTTGTCTGACAGATTTGTTGTGAAGTTGTTGTCAATTCTAAGCGGAGTTGATTCAGGGTGGAATTATAAAATGGATAATTTACACTTACTTGGTAAGCAGCTATTCTGTCGGTGGCAATTTGTGCTGGCAAATAGACAGTCTGTCTTGAAAAGTTTGCAAACGCCGTCTATTATCGTCCACACCGGTGGGCCGCTATAGTAAGGATCACATCGAAAAGCCAAATTACATCGCTCCGAGCATACGGATCTTTCAGTGGCGGCTATTTCTTGCAATTGTTGCGAATTCGCCGCTATCGCCAGCGCAGTTAGTAAAGGAAAAAACACAAAAATTTTTCGAATATTAAACATTTTCTTAATTAATAAACTAACGGGTGATTTTTTAAGAGCTTGATAACTTTTAAAAAAAAAAAAACGCATAAAATTTGCAAAATCTCATCGGTTCTTTATTTGAAACGTTAGATTGGTTCATGACATTTACTTTTTGAAGATAATTTCATTTAAATGTTGACCGCGGCTGCGTCTTAGGTGGTCCATTCGGAAAGTCCAATTTTGGGCAACTTTTTCGAGCATTTCGGCCGGAATAGCCCGAATTTCTTCGGAAATGTTGTCTTCCAAAGCTGGAATAGTTGCTGGCTTATTTCTGTAGACTTTAGACTTGACGTAGCCCCACAAAAAATAGTCTAAAGGCGTTAAATCGCATGATCTTGGTGGCCAACTTACGGGTCCATTTCTTGAGATGAATTGTTGTCCGAAGTTTTCCCTCAAAATGGCCATAGAATCGCGAGCTGTGTGGCATGTAGCGCCATCTTGTTGAAACCACATGTCAACCAAGTTCAGTTCTTCCATTTTTGGCAACAAAAAGTTTGTTAGCATCGAACGATAGCGATCGCCATTCACCGTAACGTTGCGTCCAACAGCATCTTTGAAAAAATACGGTCCAATGATTCCACCAGCGTACAAACCACACCAAACAGTGCATTTTTCGGGATGCATGGGCAGTTCTTGAACGGCTTCTGGTTGCTCTTCACCCCAAATGCGGCAATTTTGCTTATTTACGTAGCCATTCAACCAGAAATGAGCCTCATCGCTCATCGGACACGGACGCGAAACACATTTCGAACCGAACACTGATTTTGGTAATAAAATTCAATGATTTGCAAGCGTTGCTCGTTAGTAAGTCTATTCATGATGAAATGTCAAAGCATACTGAGCATCTTTCTCTTTGACACCATGTCTGACATCCCACGTGATCTGTCAAATACTACTGCATGAAAATCCTAACCTCAAAAAAATCACCCGTTACTTGTATGTAGCTAACTGGAAACACTAAAATTGTTCATGTCGTTCTCTTCCAAAATGGGTTGGCGATTTTTCGCCAATTAAAAGTAAAGCCGAAACGCAAAGAGTGTCGACAGTTAAGACAATACTCTGTTATTTGCACAGGTGACACGTTCCACTAGGAAGCAATTCGCCAACACAAACTTGTCACACGTAGATACAAGAGATGTGTGGGTGGGTTAAATATGTCAAATAACTGAATTAAGTTTCGAATACGACAATAAGGGAAGGGTAGGGGAAGTACATATAAAGTATGACGCATGTATGGTAATACATTTTATGTTCTATATATGTATACCCTTTAAGATTAATAATCAATACCTGTATTTTTAATGTGTAGTTTAGTTAAACTATTTCGATTAATATACTATGATTCAAACTTCAATTAATATTTATTTTTTAAATAACTCAATGTCTTATTGCCGAGAGTTATGTAAAAAGTTTCAGCTTCCACTCTAAATAGAAGGCAAAATAATAAAAAGTAATAACTAATAATTTTCAGGATTATGAGGAGGTGTTAAGAAGTCAGTAATGTTGGTCAGTTATTTATATTAATTTTTTTTTAATTTTATTTTTACATTACAACTAGTTTAAATAAAAGAAAGAACTAAAAAGCAACTTGAATATGACTTAAACGTATAATTACAAAATTACAAACTACTATAAGAGTATTGGCTAATTTGAAAGATCGCTGGGGTTGCGTCGTCTTGGTGGTCCATCTCTAAAAGTTAACATGGCTACTTCTTCGTTACAATGCCGTAGCAATCTTGCACTATGTGCTGTTGTAATTTTTAATATTTGTGCGTTAACCGAGTTTACGCCTAGATCACGCTCTACATCACTCTACAATACCAAGGCGCTTTGACAATTAGGCTTAGTACTTTGTTTTGAAATTGTTGAATGACTTTCTTATTGTTTGCTTTAGCACATCCCCTGAGTTCTGCACCATAGCTCCATATCGGTCGGAGTATTTGCTTATAGATAAGTAACTTATTTTCGATGGATAACACTCATTTGTTATCGATTAACCAATTTATATAATTTTTGAGTCGGATGTCCAGCTCCTTACGTTTGTTTCTTACGTGAACCTTCCACCGTAGCTTAGAGTCAAACGTATTCTTAAGTATTTAGTGGAATTAAAGTACGGTATTCGTGCACCGTCTATGAAAGTTGGTAAGTGCTGTATCTTGTTGTATGTCAAAACAATGTGTGCTAGGGTGATTCAAAAAAAAAAATTTTTTTTCGATTGGTACTCGGAAAAATAGGTTCCTAGACACCTCTAAGAAAGCCTCTCCAAATATGAGTTTTTAATTGTAACGGGAAGGTCCTCCTACATACAGTTTTATATTTTTTCTTATTATCAGATAGAAAAATTTATATCTCGCTTCCAACTACTTGAAAAAAAATCTTGTTCCTTAGATTTTGTGGGAAATTGAATGCTCTACAAAAAGGTCTTGAATGATTTTTTCGTAAACCCAACCGTTTAAGAGATATTAACAGTAAAAGTTTGATTATTTTTGGAAATTTTTTTTTTTTTTTTTGAATCACCCTAATGTGTACAGACTTAGCTTCATTCAGTTTTACCTGCCATTTCTTTGCCCATTGTAGGATTTTATTCACAGCTTTTTGGAGATTAGTAGTGGACCCGTGTTCACTACTGCCAACAGCAAGCAACGCGGTATCATCTGCAAATGTTGCTGTTGTATAATTGCCGTCTACTGACAGGTCGTGCGTGAATAGAATTTAAAGAAGATGACCCAACACACTACCTTGTGGAACTCCTGCTTTTATTTTCCTAAGGATAGAATATTTGTCTCCTTGTTTAACGCGAAAGTAGCGATTTCGAAAGCAGTCCTTTGTGACAAGCTTTATCAAACGCTTTTGCAACATCCAAAAACAGGGCAGAACAGAATTTGTTTTCCTCAAAGGCTTTGTCAATAATGTGTGTTATCCTGTGGATTTGATCAATCGTAGAATGGTTGACTCGAAACCCAAACTGATGCTGGAATTATGGTTTTTTGTTCAATGATTTTAATGAGACGTTTTATGAGAATTTTCTTAAAAAGCTTCGATATTATCAGTAGAAGTGATATGGGCCTCTAAGAAGATATATCATATCCTGGTTTTCCTGGCTTTGGAATTGCCGTATTTAAGATAAAAAGGCCGCGTTAATAATGTTGGTAATTTTTACTGTACTTATTGGAGGAAGCTGTTTTAGGACCTCGGCAGTAATTTGGTCGTAACCGGGCGATTTTTTGTTTTTAAAATATTTGATTTCTTCACTTAGCTCACTGCTTGTGCATCTTGAGATTTCTTCGCTTTCTTGACTGGAAGCAGTAGGATAATCTACGTGCGTTTCTTATGGGGAGAATATTTTGGCTAAATAATCCGAAAATACTTCTGCTTTTTTTGAATCGCCTCTGGCCCAGCTAGAGACTTATTTTAATGGGTCATACTTGAGTTTCTGGTGTTTGTAGTCTTTTACAACTTTTCCAGAGAGAGTAGTCGGAATTTCTTCCTATGTTTAGGGACCGAAGATATTTTGCGAAACTTTCATTTTTAAACCTTTTAATTTTCCGATTAAGATCTTTAGAAACTTTATTTAAAATAGATTTATCAGTTGGGCAACGAGTTTGATAGCTTTCTCTTTAATTTAATAATTTCTCTTATATCATTGGGATATGGTAAAGTGTCAAATTTCAGATTCCAACTGGTCTGTATTTAATATAGAGTCATATTTACTTTCATAACATTCCATGATCATTTTAAAGTATTCAAAGTCCGTACGTTTATTATACAAGACCGCGGTTTTGTCTTTAAAGGTTTCACTATGGGTTAAATAGAAAGAATGATCCGAGTTAAGGTCATAACCCTGATTGATCGACAAGTAGTTCCGGGATATTTTGCCCACAAAGAAAAAATCTATCAGGTCTGGAACCTTTTGATTATCTGATGGCCAATATGATGGTAAGCTCGTCGAAAATGCGTAACTTCCGGTTGCAGTGCTTTATAGAGTTCTTTCCCCTTTGTAGTCGTAAGCCTTTAACCCCAGTGCGTGTTCTTTGCGTTGAAATCTCCACCCATTATGAATCTATACCTGTGTCTGTTTATTAATTGTTGGTACTCTTCAAATTGGATTTGGTGCCTTGGAGGACTGTACACAGAGGTAAGTGAAAGCGGACTTTTAACTCCGTAAATAATCACTGTTGTAGCTTGAAACTTACCAGTTGAAAGTTTTTCTTCCTCAGAATGTTTAATCGTATTTTTAATTAATATTGCGCTTCCGCCACGGGCGGAACATGTCGAGGGGAGTTTTTGTCTTCCATTGAAGATGATTGACAGCACTAAGTGCATTTAATCCTTGCTCTTTTAACTCATCAATAATCGATTTTGAATCATAAGAATTGTGCAAATTTTTTACAATAACTCTAATTGGCCGCGTTTGCTTGTTCTCAAAGCTATACCAAGATATATTTCTACTCGAAAGTGCTTTTGATATGCATCTGTAGTCCTCTACGGAGAAAGTATTTACTTTGTATATTCCATTATTTAAGAGGTAAAATTGTTTTTTGCCTCCGATTTCGCCATAGTATATAGTTGCTGATAATTACTGCCGTTGGCATCTCCAGACACCATAATTGGTCAGGCCGCGAACTATTTTTTGGGGTAATCGGTTTTGATATGGCTTTAGCTTCTTTTTCCGGAAGATCAGGAGAATATTCCGCTTTCCGTTTTTTAGCTGACCTTTTTTTAAGAATCTATTCCGTTTCTCTAGCTAGTTCTTCTTCTTCCGTTGAGAATTCAACCTTATTTCCCAAATTCGGAATTTTCTTTACATCGAATTTACTTCCAGTGAGAGTTTTTTACAAATTTGTTCAATTTCCTCTAGCTTTTTTGTTAGTTCTTCGATTGTAACCCCCTTTTTAGCAGTTGTATTTAATTTACCCCCTCCTGGAGGCGGTGTCTTAATAATTGGCATTGTTTTTTTTTTTTGGTTTAAAGTTACTGCATCACCTCAGGGTAGTGTGCAGATTTATTTGGCCAGCTGGGTAGCTATAACGCCAATACGTATTTTTCCAATAGTTGGTTACGAGTTACGAGTTATAAGTCAATTTCTATTTCTTTTAAGAAGTTAGTGATGGCGTGATAACTTTCGATATTTGTATTTTGACAGAAGTCGATTAACGATGTGTTGTTAATTAGAGATGTGTATTTGTTTCGTGTATTTGTGTATTTTCTGCACTTGAATATAATGTGGTTGGTGTTTTCTGGTGGGTTGCAGGTTGCACATTTGTCGTCGTTGTAGACATTAATTTTGCTGAGGGTAGCTTTGCAAAAGCTGTGGTTTGTAAGGATTCGGTTGAATTGTTTTAGTTGTGTTGTGTTCATTTTGGTATGTTTATTATGAAACCATGTTTGTTTGATTAAATCAGGGTAGATTGTCCCGTAGTCGTGATGGATTTCTACTGATTCTATGCTTGAGGTGTTTATTGTTTGAATAATGTTGTTTCTTATGTAGTTGTCACTGCCTTTGTCTTTTATTATAGATATTCCACTCAAGCTGTCGGTTAGAATAGCAATTTTGAGGAAATCTTGTTGTATGGCGAATTCTACAGCTTTGTCTATAGCTATTAATTCCGATGTCATTGAGGAGAGCTTTTTATTACAATAAAAGGATTTAGTTGTGTGTGATTTTTCGTGTATAAATGCCGCTCCTGATACGTTGTCTTTTACTGAACCATCGGTGTATATAATTTCGAATTGCTTTGTTTCTAGTTGGTAAATTTTTTCTTTGAATAATGCGTTAATTATTGTTTGGTTAGCTTCCTTTTTCGTTTTGTATTTGTCTTTGAAGAATTTTGTATCTGTAGTAATTTTTGTGGTATGTGAGATCGTGTTCTTTACTGGTGCTATGTTATAGAGTATTAGTTTGTACTTCTGGCTTATTTTGAAGTAATTCGTTTTATTGTTGAGCTGGTTTGCAAGTATCAATCTTTTGGCTGGGAGCATATGCAATACATTTAGCCATCTCTTTGGCCGTGGCTAGTTCAAATCTGTATTTAGGTGGTAGTTCTGCCGCCATATGGTATATGACGTGGGTTGGAGAGGTTCTTATTAGACCTAGGCATCGTCTTATATTTGCATCACAGCAGGTGGTTAGTTTTTGTAGGGCTGTTTTTGATATGTTTGTAAAGGTGGATGCAGCGTATTCTAATTTTGCTCTAGCAAATGCCTTATACAATTGTAGTGCTCTGGTTAGTGATATGCCGAAGGTGCATCCGTTGATCATATTTAACCACCGACAAGTGTTGTTGGTTTTGTTAACAATTTGGTTACGTGATTGGTGCATGAGTTGTTTATACTTACGTATCTTCCCAAGTATTTGATGTGTTTAACTTGCTCTAGGTATGTGTTGTTGATTCGGATGTTGATTTGAGTGTTTCTTTGGTTGAAAAAAATAGTTTTGGTTTTGTTGAAGTTTATTTTTAGGTTGATTCTATTGCATTTGTTTGTAAATTCCTGTAGTTTTTCTTCTAGTTTTTTTTGGGCGTTTTCCTGTTTTTTGTGAAAGCAGATTATAAAGAAGTCGTCTGCAAACTGGAAGAGGAGACAGTTTTCGTCGTTTATTTGGTGAAGTTTCGCTGTGTAGAGGTTAAATAGCGTTGGACTGAGTCCACTACCTTGCGCTAGTCCGTTTTCTGTCGTGATTTTTTGTTGTTCGAGGATTAGTGTCCTTCTTCTCAGAAAGGAAGATATCCAATTAGCTGCTTTTATGTTTATTTGTGCTTCTGATAGTGTCTGTTGTAGAATGTTAATATTGACTGAGTCGAATGCTTTTTCCACATCTACGCATGCAGCCATCACCTGTAGTTTTCTGTCTTTGTGGTATGTGATTGTGTTGATTAAGTCGTTGATACATTGTGCTGTTGAGTGATGCTTTCTGAATCCGTATGATCTTGCCGGTATGCTATTGAGTAGTTGGATTCTGTTATCTATATGTAATTTAAGGATTCCTTCTATTGATTTAGCTAAGACTGAGATTAAACATATTGGTCTGTAGTTGAATATGTTTGTTGGGTCTTTGCCTTTTTTTAGGATCGGGATTATTTTGACTTCTCTCCATTTTTCAGGTATGCGCTCATTTTGCCATATATTTATCATTGTTTTAAATAATTTTTCTTGTTCCTTGGGTTGGAGAAGTGTTAACATTTTATAGGATATTTGGTCCGCCCCCTTTGATGATTTTAGGTTTCTGGATTGGAGGAATTCTTTCAGATTTTCTATTGTCATTTCTTCTAGAGGAGGTTCCGGTATGCTGCGCTCCAGGTTGTTGTTGTTGTTGTTGATTGTTTGTGGTGCTCTTGCTATGAATTCTAGGTATTTTCTTTGCTCTGTTGAGTTCCAGGAGTTTCTAATGTCCTTTTCGCATTGGTTTTTTTTTAGATTGTTTATTTTGCTCCACATTTCTTTTATGTTTTTGGTTTCTGATATTTCATTTATTGCCTTGTTAAAGTTGTTTTTCTTTTGATCTTTGATGTGTTGTTTTAGGTTTGTTTCCGCGGTGATGAGTAGGTTGTTGTTTTCTATTGTCTTATGTAGGTTGTATTTTTTCCTTGCTGCGTTTCTCAATCGAAATAGTTTTTGCGATTCGTTTGTCCACCAATTTTTGGGAGTGTATTTGTTATTTTCGTGGTTTAGGGTTATGTTTTTGTGTTAATCGTTGGATGTTTATGTTAAACTCTTCTGGGTTTGGCTCCTACTTTGAGGTTAGGCATGTCCTTAAGTATTTTAGTGGTTAGAACTTTTTTGGGCTTGTTGCGGATTGTGAATTGATCAGTAAGTGTTGTAATGATGGGACTGTGGTTGCTGTTGGTTATTTTGTTGTAAGTTTTCCAAGTGTTTTGTAGGTAGTTGTTCACGAATGTTACATCTATAGCTGATGATATATTATTATGTGTGAATGTTGGTGTGCCATCGTTTAGACAGTGGAATCCGTTGTCAGTTGCTATGTTTTCTTGAATCATGCCTTTGTTGTTTGTTGTTTGGTGATCCCAGGATGCTGCTTTTGCGTTTAGGTCTCCGCCTATGACCGTTGTGCCATGTAAATGTCTGGTATAGGTGAATAGTATGTCGATGTCGTTTTTAAAATTTGTTGCAGTTGCGTTAGGTGGACAGTAAACGCTGATAACATTTATGTTGTTTTTCAGGTTGAGTGTGGTGATACCTATATTTTCAACGTTTGAGGGTATTTTGAATATTGAGAATCTTATAGCTTTCTTTATGTAAATTCCTACTCCGCCATATCCATCTTGTCTATTTGCGAAGGCATAGTTGTAGTCTCTAAGGCTTGTTTCTATGTTGTTATTTAGCCAAGTTTCTGATAGGATTGCTATATCAATTTCGTTATTATGCATGAACATTTCTATTAGTTGTTTGTTTCCCTGCTTTTTTAGACTTTGTATGTTATATTGTAGGATTTGTATCTTTGTCGTCATGTTATGGGTTATTTTTGTTAATTTTCCATAGGTCTGAACTGACTGTCATTTGATTTAAAGTGCTTTTGATATATATTAAGGCTTCGTATAGGGCCTTGTTATTTGCCTGTGTTGCGTTTTGCAATAGGCAGTTGTTTATCGTTTGATTGATTTTTGTCGTGAAATCGTCCTGTTTTTGTATGTATTTATCTAGGTTGGTGGGGTATGCTAGTATTTTATTATTCGTTGTAGTTGCGTTTTTTAATGTTGCTTGTTTCCATTCTTCCATGGTTTTTTGAGCGTTGTTTTCTTTTTCTCAGTTTGTTGTTGTTTATTCTTGCGACTTTGGCATACGAGAATTGTTGGTTCATATGTTTCATGGCTTCTGTTGTGTTGTTATACGTTTGAATCTTTCTTCTTTTCTGTAGTTGGGGAAATTCCGTATCAAGTTCAGCGTTGTTGTTCAGTAGTTCGAAGCGGTTGCCTAGAATGTTTTTATATTTCGCTTGGGCTTCTTTCATAGTGAGGTTTTCTAGTGTGGTTATTCTTTTGATTGCGTAGGCCTTGATTCTTGCCGGGCAGTCTTTGTTAGTAGCCTGGTGGCTCCCTTTGCAGTTTACGCATTGTTCCTTGCTGCATTTTATGTTGTTGTCGTGGGTAATTCCACAATTTGCGCAGATTGAATTTAGTTGTTTGCAGTGCTGAGCAAAGTGGTTGTATCTGAAACAACGGTAGCATTGCGCGAATGCCACAAAAGGTTTTACTTTTATTTTGGTGTAACCGAATGCTACCTCCCTCGGTACTTCAAGGCCGTCGAACACTATTTTAATTCTTCGTGTGGGAAACTTCATCCCCTCCTGTGTCCTGTGGACTCTCATTATTTTTAGGATTTTTACTGGTGAGATAATATTATCTTTTAGCTCTTCTTCTGTAATGTCCGCTGGTATATCGAATATTATGCCCATTTTAGAGACAAAATGGGAAAAAATTTTTGCTTCGTACTGTTCGCTTGATTTTTCGGAGAACTTTTTTTGCAGCATTTCCATTTTTGAAAGTTATTTTGCATCTACCGAATCCTATTTTTGTAATTTCGAGGATGTCTTCCGTATTGTTGTCCTGTATCCATTTGTTAACTGCGATTGCGATTTAAATTTGGGGTTCTTTCGTTGTCATTTTTATTTTTTTTTGTCTAGGTCGACAATATAAGGTCCTTTATGGGTCTCGTTGTACTTGTGGTTTTCGTAGGTCGGTCGCATTTTTTGTGCTTGCGTGTTTGGTGTATTGTTTGCGGATTGTTTTGTTGTTGTTTGGCTATTGCTTCGGCTCTTTATGGCTGAGGAGCTGCCTGATGCTGAGGTGCATTTTGTTTGTTCTTGTCTTTATTTTGTGTCTGTATATTTTATGGAATGTCTTTTTTTTAATTTATGTTTGTTGATATGTTTTTAGTTTTTACTCTCTTTTTTTCGGTTTTTTTCGCTTTTTGTTTTTATTTTTTTTTTTTTGCTGGTAGCTCTCGCGTATACGCCTATTCACTATCACTGTTCACTAGCGAATGGCATTGCTTTTAAAATTTGCTTATAGTTATATTCATAAAAACAATTAAAAATTAAATACAAAATAAACAATACTTGGCAACCCTAAAACTCAGTTGCCTTGTGGATAATTTTTTTATTCTTTTAGGGTGAGGTAATATAAGTAATTTTTTGTGGCTCCAAAAAAGTCTCCAAAACAGCTGATGGTTTTTTCCTCTGTGTCCAACAAAAAGTGATGTCGGCGAAATAACAAACCTTCCAATCCAAATTAGTCAGTGGTTGTAAGTTGCTGCCAGGAATAAAGGGATGTCCAACTTATTTAGTGTGAGAGCGCTTCAAAATTAGCGTTTTTTATAGCATTTTCCATTATGGCCAGATTGGACAAAATAATAATTTTTGAGCATTTAAATTAAAACACCCAACATTTAGTAAAAATAAAAAATTCCTATATAGTGGTTATTTAATACATAGAGAATCTATTTAAATCTTTTAATGGCATGTTAAAACAACTGAACTTTGACTTTTCAATACCCAATAAAAGGTTTTAAGCTTTTCAGTTCTTAATCAATAAATGTGTTTAATAATTTTCCATTGAAAATAATACTATGATGCTTGACATTACAAAACGTTTCATCAAATACATTTAAATTTCTTATAAAGTTTTCACGAAAGAGTCTTTAGTGTGTGCCACCTTATTATCAAAAATTGTTTAAATCCAATAAAAACTGTTCAAGCCCCAAGGTACCAAATGTTTAGATCACGGTATCTATAGTTGACTTTTGATCGAAAATGTTGGCCAATATGTGATATACTATATATAAGTAAAATTAAGGGATAGTCCTTTGAGTGAAAACTTGGCCTAGGATCCTATATAACTAATATCAGCTTTTTCGAACATCGGGTTGACTTTAGTTTACATCACTTTATAGTATTTTCCTGGTTTTTGATTCTTGTAAGTTGCAAGAGTATAAAATGTTTTGTTGCACCCGAACTTAGCCCTTCCTTACATGTTAAAACTATTTTATTTTTAAGTTGTTTTAATACATTACTATAATATTTATATATGTACAACTCATTTTAATTAATTAAGTAAGCCTCTGCCTCTAATAGGTTTAATGACCATATCTCCTAAACCATTTAATCCACAATAACCAAATTCACTTATAGAAACTTTTATGGACAGTGTGAAGATGAATGCAATCGGATCTTAACTCCGCTCACTCCCCATATGGCGGTATTATAAAAACGACTAAAAGCGCGATAAATCAATAACATCAGAGACATTAAATCTTACCAGCGAGATGGTATGAGAAGGCCTTATGAGAAATGGTGCGAAAATCGACGATGAGGCACCTTTGTACACGTCCGATTTCAACCAAATTCGGTGCTTAACAGTTTTTAATATTCTTATGTTACGGGCGAAATTGGAAACCAAACTACAACCACGCCTACTTCCCAAATAAAATAATTTTGAATCCTTTTTGATTCTTTCACTCTTTAGTGTACTCATCAAGAAGAAATTAATATACTGAGATAAGACTTACACAAGGTTTGTCCGGAAAGTAATAGGACGGAGTCGACCTAAAAAAATGTATTGAACCAATCGTTACAATTCTTTAACAACTTTCAAAATAGGCTCCTCTGCGTCGATGCAGCGCTACCACGCGATTACCAAGCATTGAATGTGTCACGGAAGGCTTTCTTCGGAATAGCTTTGAGACTCGAGGTGTATGCTGCTTGGATACCTCTTGGATCGTGTGTCACTCGAAAGATTGCCTCTTTGTCTCGAGATCATACTCAGATATCCATGACTTGTTATGTATATTCAAAAATTGGGGGCACTTTCACGCATGCTCAAATTTTCTTGGCACACTTCCACTCGCCTCAATTTATGGTCGTCAGTGACTACTTTTAGAACCATCTTCGCGCACACCTTGCACATGTTCAAGTGCTCCGTCACAATGTCATGAAGCACAGATTTTGATAAATTTAACATCTGGGAATTAAACGAGTACTTAGTCGACGGTCTAAGTTCAAAACTTTGCGCACAGGAGTCATATTGTCGGTGTTTGTCGAAGTCGCAGGTCTCCCAGCACGGTCTTCATCAGCGACCTCTTCCCGGCCCTCCAAGAAGATCTGATGTCACCGAAACACACCATTTCTTGCTAAATCTATAAATGACTTTATACCCCAAATATCGATTGATGTGTGAGATATATAAATTGAAATTGATAGATAATCCTTTCCTGACACTGGAAAATCTGTGTTTCAAAAATGAGTTAAATCGTGTGAATATTTCCTCTAGCTCCAATATGTTTAATACAACGGTCCCTGAACCTCCGATACCACATCTTTCGGTCAATATGTGAGTTATCTCAATGAGAATGAGAGTGTGTGTTTTACTCTTAAGAGTGTATCTTTGTGTCTAAATTGAATAAAATTTGGGAAAACTAACATCATTTCCATGATCGTTTTGTAATATGTTTTTTGATACCTTGGTAGTTGGAAAGCTTTGTTTCACAGACGCGGCGCTATTTTTTCGGAAAAATTGCGCGATTTTGGGAAACCCAAAGTCGTGCTTTACCTTTCTATAAGCCCAAATGATCTTTCGAAATGGTTTTCACTGGTTCTTCCGATTTTCCAATGATGTCAGTAAGATCTTTGACTATTAATTATCGATTCTCAAGGACCATTTCCTTTATTTTATTGACGTGTTGATCATTAGCAGATGTTAAGGCTGTCGACGTGGACGTGGTTCGTTGTCAACGTGTTCTCGATTCTCTTTGAATGATTTGTACCAATCAAGATGAACGTGTCCACGACAAACAATTATCACTGAAGGCCTTTTCCAACATTCTGAATGTTTCGCAATTTTTGAAATTTGAATCCTCTAACAAAATTTAATTCAATTTTTTTGTTGAATAATTTCACTCATCGCAAAAATCGCCGAATGTACTTTATGTACTCCAGAAAGACAAGCATATACTTAACACCAATTATTATTACCATCTGTGCCAAATGTCACTGGCAGTCATACCAACCTAGAAAAAATTTCGACAAATTGGTTTTCACATAAAATTCAAATAAAAAAGTCTTAGTAGATATGCAGTATGACATCAGCGGGAAGCTCGAAAACCTTTTTATCAGGTATATGAAGACTAAGGGAATTCCATCAGAATTTCTATTATGCCACAGATTGACCGATAATTTCGAAGTTCTCAATAGGAAATTCGATATCTGGGGCTGGAACAGTTGGATTCCGATCTTCACAATTTTCGTTCATGAGGTGGCTCATGATTTTTATATTGGAAATTGAAAAATCAAATGGAATTAAAAGATTGATATATAGAAAGTAGTTATATTTTGAATTCGCCCATTTTCGTACTGTTACATAGAAATGCCAGGATAATATTAAACTGTTTTCAAAATGTTAACAAAATTAGTTCAGTGGTATTCGAGTACAAACACATACTGATGTTAAACAGGTCTTCAGTGGGTACTAAAAACACATACAAAAATTTATGTTGCATAATCTGATTTACTACAAATTCTTATACTCGTAATCCAGTCTGACAAGAATTAATACAGACCAATATTATTAAATAATTGTGCTGTTTGACAGATTAGACAGAAAAGTAGAGAACTACATCAATTAAATTATGTACACATATGTTGTTAAATAGAGAAAAATTTACTGCAAAACCTAAAATGTATATACCAGATATTTCAGTTTAGAAAATAAAAAAAGTAGACGGTGTTACGTACACAATTAAGCTACGGCTATATCATACAATATATCATATCTGAATTGTTGTACCCTTAACCGAAAACTTATAAAGTGCCGTAACTAAGCACTAAATTAAGGTATCGAAGGGGATCGCAGCAGCAAGAGGCACCTGTGGGCTAAAAATGTTGAAAAATACAGGGTTTGTCCGGAAAGTAATATCGTTACAATTATTTAAAAACTTTCAAAATAGGCTCCTTCTACATCGATGCAATCCTGCCAGGCAATTTCCAAGCATTGAAAGCGTCACGGAAGGTATTCTCCGGAATAGCCGAAATGCATGCTGCTTGGATTCCCTTTCAACTGCCTTTTCAGACAGGGAAACAAAAAAAAAAAAGTCCAGGCGGGCCATATCTGAGCTGTGGGGTGGCTGTGAAAGCGTTGGGATGGCGGCCAATGGTTAGGTAACTGTTCACAAGGAAGACGGTGTGAGCCGGGTCGTCGTCGTGGTGCAATTTCCAATCGACTGCGATTTGGACTTCGTTTGAGTCTTTAGAGGACTTCCTCGTAAAACTTAGCATTGACGGTTTGTCCAGGAGGAACAATTTCATGGTGGACGATGCCTTTGATGCCAAAAAAGACAATGAGCATCGTTTTTACTTTAGATATGCTCATTCATCAACGAACTCTTCCCGGCCCTCCAAAAAGGTCTGGTGCCACCGAAACATACCACTTCTTACTGGGTAAGCCTGCTTTGTTCATATCAAACGTCTCTGTCGCAGATTTACCGAGTTTAACACAGAAACCCGTCGCGCGAAAATGTTTGTCCTGACTCTCCCAAATGCTCGGAGACAACTGACCAACCGCTCGTTCGTTAGCTAGGAACGCCTTCCCCCCATTATTTTCCGAACAAACGATATATTTTACACCGCCAGTTTAAAGTATATTAAAAACATCTTAAAATGTGATATAAACTCAAGCGAAAGGGGAATATTAATATACTTACTTGATGTGTGTGTGTCAACGAGAAGATCTATATTCATTACCCTATTAATATTTTCACGATTTTGACATCGTGGAGGGAGCAGCATTTCCCTCGTCTTTCTCTTCCGTCGGGGCGTGGGCGCAAATCAGCGATATGTTGAAGAACCTCGCTTTGATGCGGGTTGTGGCTAGACGTTCATTCTCCGGGGTGAATGACAGTATTCCGCGACGGAGTTTCTCTCTTCACTTAAGTAAATGCCACAAGAATTTACTCTCCTTATTCCTTGTCCCGTCCATCGCATTTCTTGGACGTCGGTGATGTCAGCCTTCACTCTAACGAGGACATCAACCAGCTGGGAAGCGATACCTTTTCAATTAAGGAACCGGATATTCCAGGTATATGCTCCATTGTCGTCATAAAAAGGGTGGTCACTCATCCGAGGCTTGTTGTTCCTTTTCATTGGTATGATTTTTTACGTGGCGGGTTCTAAACTCAGCACAACCCTGTAGAGGGGAAAGACCCTAGGTACCGAGTATGTGGGTTGACTTTTGACCGAAAATATCGGTCAATGTGTGAGATATATAGTATAAATAATATAATATAAAGATTTTGGAACTTCCAGCCAATATTTGAGTTATCACAATGAAATTGGGAGAGCGTGTTTTAATCATGACAGCATATTTTTGTGCCAAAAATGGATAAATTTGGGCATAAACTTGACCTAACTTCCTTATAACCATTACAATGAATATTTTCGAATATCCGGCTGACTTTGCTCCACATGATTGGTGATTGTATGTGAGTAAATTATTGATAATAGTTAATTACATAATATCGGGTTGATACTAACCCAACACCAATATACTAAATATAATGACTTTCGTTTTTCTAACAAAATTTATGCCGAATTTGGTTATGAGTTAAGAGAGTATATGTATTCCATATATAAAACTTCTTAGGTTCCGATCCTCTGGTTGACGTTTTACATCTTACATTATTTCCCTGGCTTTAATTCTTGCAAGTTGCAAGAGTATAAAATGTTCGGTTGCACCCGAACTTAGCTCTTCCTTAATTGTTTTTATTTTTATTTTAATTATTGTGGGGTACAAAAAAATAATTTAAAACATACATATTAAACGGGTACGCATACCTACATATATTAATTTATTTGTTACAGTTATGACAAGAATTTGAAATGGGTGTTAACTTGTGCATGCCACTTCCAGTTTCACTACCGCACAATGTCTTACCAGCGAGCATAGGCTTTTTGTTACTTTCAGGTTGCTAAATCTGTGCGTGTTGTAGCAGAATTAACGGTGGCTATGGCATCATTGCAAATCTACTTGTAAAAACAAAGGTATTTGACCACCTTTCAAAATGTGCTTGGCTACTGTTATAGTATAGAATACCCATTCGTCAAAATGTTATTTCTAGGTTGGTATAACTGTCAGTGACATTAGTGTTTAGTTTATGCTTGTCTTTCTGAAGTACATAGAGTGCATTCGACGATTTTTGCGATGGGTGAAGTTATTCAACAAAGATGTTCCATTAAATTTTATGTGTGAAATCAAATTTCTGGTGCCGAAAGGTTGGAAAAGGCCTTCGGTGATTGGTGGACGATGAGCCTTGTTCAGGACGGCTATCAACATCAACTGATTATCAATACGTCGATAAACAAAAGAATTGATGTTTGAGAATCGACTATTTGGGTCTAAAGTGAAAGAACGATTGGTTCTAAAATCACTACATGTTTTCGGACAACAGACCATCCGGGAGAAAACGTTTTGAGTCAATTAAAAACATTAAACGTGAATCGCTACGCGCATTGAAGGCTATTCCGGGAATTGACTTTCGAGGTTAGGAAAAAAAGTTGGCACAAGTGTATTGGGGCTAAGGGAAATTAAGAATTTTAAACTTATGGACAAATTCTTACTATTTTTTGCACATATATATTTATTATGTTAATGTATGTAACGGCTTTGTTAATATTTTAAACCCTGCAAAATACCGCTGATAACAAAAAAAAATCCTAAAAAATGTTTTACGTAGGTTGCTATTTATATTTCTGGACTAGGCAACACTAAGTGTTGCCAGGTGCAATCTGACATTTCCATTGGAAAATTTGACATTTTTTAGCATAACATCACTCAGAACGTTTTATCATTTAATCGTGAATTGTTTTATTTACAGGGAATTAAAAAATTCATCTCGGCCAAAAAATGAATAATCGTGAACATTTTCGTGGATATTTTTCACATTTTCGACGTGGATTATCACGACAAGAGTGCATCGATGAACTAAAATCTTTGTATGGCTATGAAGCACCATCCTATAGCACTGTGAAAAACTGGTACAACGAATTCAATCGTGGCCGACGCTCGCTCAAAGACGAATTCCGTGAAGGTCGTCCAAAAAAAAAACAGCCGTTGTGCCAGAAAACATCGATGCCATACGTGAACTGATAATGCAAGACCGTCATGTAACATACCTTCAGATAGAGGCATGCCTATGCATTTCTCCACCAGCATACATTCGATATTGCATGAACACCTGGCCGTAAAAAGGTTTGTTCTCGTTGGATCCGCACAATTTGACAATCGCTCAAAAAAAGGCTCGTGTGGATTGGTGTAAAGAAATGCTGAAAAAATACGATCGCGGTGCTTCAAAAGACGTTTATAAGATCGTCACAGGTGACGAATCATAGATCTATGCGTATGAGCCCGAAACAAAACAGCAATCGACCGTGTGGGTCTTCCAAGACGAGCCAAATCCAACGAAAAAAAAAAAAAAAACATTTTCGTTGATAAATATGCCTATTTTCATTATTAGGCCAGAAATATATATAGCAGCCCTCGTACTCATACACGAAAATTCCGCTGCGAATTAATAAAGTTTCATAACCACACCTATACATACATACATACATACATATGTCTGTGAGGAATTATTTTTATAATGAGGAGGGCTTTTGTAGTTTTCTGTTATTGGAATATTTAAAACATGTTGCGGTTGACTAACAAATCGTCAATTGACAGTGCTAAATTTGACTGTGTGAATACTAGGAGATAATTTGTACCATCTCCACCAAGTAGAGACCAAGTTTTTTTTTTTTATTTTTAGGATCAAACAACCGAAGATAGAAGAATAAAGAGTGACGTCAGTTATGAACATGGCTATGTGTGGCAGCAGTATGACAAATTAAAACACAGGTTTTATTGAGTTAGTTGTGGTCAATAAGCTATGGAGAGGATTGCTTGAGTGCATAATAGCTAAAGAACCGAGGTCCAGGAGTCATGGTGCTCTAATGGACTTAAGTCTTGACTTAGAAAGAAATTTCTAATTAGATCTAATTCAGGAAAACGCCAGTAGCTGGTATAGTTGAATGGCATGTTAAACGATTCATTCGGACCTTAAAAGAGCATTTGGGAAGAGTGGTAGACAAGTATCAAAAGGATTGGCTTTTGGCATTTAACTTAAAACAACAAACATTTATTACGATCAAATATTATTACATATTGGACTTTTAATAAATGGAGAAACTATTTAATTTTTTTTATGATTTTGGAACTTTTTATATTAATTTTTTTATATACAGGGTATCACTTAACTTTCACAGTTTGTAACACCATATGGAAGCGTGAATCTTTAAAGTGATCTATATGATCAGTATGTTGAGCTGAGTCGATTTAGCCATGTCCGTCTGTCCGTCTGTCTGTATATATACGAACTAGTCCCTCAGTTTTTAAAATATCCTTTTGAAATTTTGTAAACGTCATTTTCTCTTCAAGAAGCTGCTCATTTGTCGGAACGGCCGATATCGGACCACTATAACATATAGCTGCCATATAAACTGAACGATCGGAATCAAGTTCTTGTATGGAAAACTTTCACATTTGACAAGATATATTCACGAAATTTGGTATATATTATTTTCTAAGGCAACAATGTAAACTCCGAAGAAATTGTTCAGATCGGTTAACTATAGCATATAGCTGTCATACCAACTGAACGATCGGAATCAAGTTCTTGTATGGACAACTTTCACATTTGACAAGATATATTCACAAAATTTGGTATAGATTATTTTTAAGGTAACAATGTAATCTCAAAAAAACTTGTTCAGAACGGGTTACTATAGCATATAGCTTCCATACAAACTGGACTCATAGTTACTAACAGAAATGCACCTGTGAAAGGTATTTAGCTTCGGTGCAACCGAAGTTAACGTTTTTTCTTGTTTATATTTATTTTTTTATATACTATTATGCATCACATTACAAAACGTTTCACCAAATAAATTTAAATTTGGCATTTTCTTTAATCATTGTTTTTAATTTTTTAGTGATCTTGAATGGCGGTCTTTAAAATTGCGAAACGTCAAAACCTACCCGAACCAGTCAACTGTCAAAGTCAGGTAGGGGAGCTGCTCGCTCATGTTAAAGAGAAATGTTTTGATGGTATTTTTGTATTTGGTACCGAACTGAAATTTTATCAGATTTGAAACTGCACACTTATTTGGCAAATGTATATGTGCCTATATATATATACATACATGTTTGCTCTTAGAGGTCGCATTTATAAACAATAATAAAAGAAAATGGAATTGAACCATTTGAACCGAACGTGATCGGAATGAAAGTTACAATACTGAAAGGTGAGCTAAATTCCAATGAATAGAGATTAGCAAATAAAAACTGTTCAATTTCATTATTATCATTTTGTTTAACAATTTTTGTTCCACCATTCAAATGAGGTCAAGGTCAAAGTGTTAATTTTCTACTTTTCAATACATTTCAGTTAAAAATACATACGTATAATCAAAATAAGAGTATAATACAAATATGTGTAATATGTAAATATATATAAAAATTGTCAATATACATATGTCAATATTTATATATACAAATATCAAACTGTTTAAATTTTCAAAGTGAAATACATCTAATTTTATGAAGTTTAACAAGTCTAATAACGTTATTAGGTAAGCAACGTTTATCATTTTGCGATAGCATTAGCGCATGTTATTCTTCTTTAGTTGTTTCTTCAGGAAACAATCAGGAATTGTTTCGTATTCATTAAATATTGCTTCGAGGAAATCTTGTTTTATTTCAGTTATTTATAGCTTCTTATAAATTATTCCTCTTTATCTACTTTAAATGACAATTTTTGACCACGTATTCCGAAGTTTTTTTTGAATATAGTCATCCAAACACCAGTGGATCTAAACTACGTTTCAGAAGAAAGTGCTTCGATACATAGGCTTATAGATTTACCTGCCGAACTGAATGATTTTTGAATGTAGACACGTTTCGAAATTAATTATTGAAATATAAGAAAGAAAGTCTTTTTCGAAAAATTTTTTGAAAAGTAAAGTTTCTGATAAGAATAAATATAAGTATTGTAACTCTATATACATATGCATTTACAAATTGCAACTGCTCTAATGAAATCGGTAAATTTACCTCAAATAATTAAGTTTTTTATGGGAGGATGGAGTCATGTGTAGAAGTTCACGCAAGTGAGGAAAGTTCTCTGATCGCCATTCACTTATGGCCAGAAGTGCAGCTACGACTTCGGTCTTTGACCAAGTATCCTCTGGGTACGCCAAGTAAAAAGCGCGCTGAATGAAACATACCAACTGCCTCGGATGGAGATCGCATTCGATGGAACGTGATGTATGAGATATACGACGACATTGACATGATGCATTGAGACGAAAACACTCCAGCTCTGAAAGTATTTGACGCAGTCCCGTCGGGAAGCAGAGAAAGGAGAACTCCACTCTGTTGGAAGGACCAGGTGGAGAAGGACCTGGCTTCGCTTGGAATATCCAATTGGCGCCATGTGAAATGAAAACAGCCGTTGTTAACTCGGCTATAATCGCGTAAGCGGTGTCTACGCCAATAAAGAAGCAGAATTAAGTTTTCTTAATAAAAATACGGTATGTATGTGTCAACGACCTCTACAAACAAACATTATTTTTAATAACTTAGTATTATAATACAAATTTAGTACAGGGCTGTTTGTGGTTTTACAAATTTGCTAAATATATGGAAAACTACTGTTAAAAATATCAATGTTTCAGTGTAGGCCTGTGCTCTTGGACGGGAGCTTTCTTTAAGAAATTCACCACATTAAGTATTTGCACTACTAACGGTTTCATCATGATTTACTAATAACCTCTTAAATTGGATATTTTCGAACGTATTGTAACTCATTCTTAAAGGCAATAATGAAATAAATAATTCATTTTTTTTGTTTATAATAATGACGTGGTTATTTTATGCTAAATTTTTGGTAACCACTTTGGGCTATTATCGAATACCCACGCAAGCACGCACAACGTCCATACAACTTTTTTAAGAGCAGCTCTTACATGCGTATGGTTTCTGGTGTGGCCGGTGCCTGTTTTATTACGAATATGTACCTTCACTTTTCATAGTTTTTATTTGTGTGTGTGCATATACACATACATATGTATATGCATGTGTGGTATTTTTGCACTGCTTTACACACTTCACGGGCTAGACAAGATCAAGTAGCCAGTTGATGGCGTTGTGAGTATACACTTGTGGAAACATGCGTGTCCATTGTCTGTATGTTACGATGCATTCAGAGGTGCACAAGTGTGCGTGCAACGCAAAGCGCGTTCACACTTGCGGTCATGCGGCAGCAGGCGCGGTCTGTTATTTTATTATCACTGGCATCTACATTTTTTCAAAAGCGAGTACATTTTCTGTAACATTTCAAATGGTATTTAAATTACCTATATTTGTAGTATGTTTGTTCGAAAACGGTTGCTTGTGGCCTCCCGCTACTGGGGATAGAGGCGAAGTCATGCGTTAGCATCTCATTCCCTTCACCGCTGCGCCGTGCCGGATGCCTTGGAAGACTTTCAGTTTCCAAATTCAATTGCATTAGTTGTTTATGCAGGATTTGTTTTGTTTGTTTTTGTGTTACTTTTTGTAAATTATTTATTTTGATTTTGTTTTCGACATTTTTGCTCGACGAATGCGGACTTGTTGGTCACATGATCAGTTGATTATGGTCATTGGTGGTAGGCTGTTGGTTTCGCTGCTGCGTCATCGCTATTATTTATTGTTGAGTGCCAACAATACTTGATTTACGTTAAAGACTTGTTGGCCTTTTCGCTACAGGGCTTCACAAGGCTTGTGCCGTGCACATTAATGTACCACACATACAGACGCACAAATCGGTGTGAATAGTGTGCTGTATTTAAAAATTTGCCAATTAATTGCAATTGGAATTCAGAGACAAAGTCGCGTGATTGCGCCAATATTCATTTATGTGTTTGCGTTTACTTTTTGGCTCAGTTTTTCTTAGTTAATTTGAAAGAATAAATTTTAATTGAAAAAGTCGGTGCTCGATTTGAGTGGTGCAATTTGTTGCGCTTAGAACTGAAGTTTGATATTTAACTGCTTGAAGTGTGTTTAGTTCGAGCTCACGCATTTTATGTACATATGTATGCATGGGACTATAAATTGCTTTTAAGAAACTTTATTAAGTATTTTGATTGCGTAGATATTATAATATTTTGTAAACCCTGTTGTAAACATTGGACAAATCCTAAAGTTTTGTTTATTTACCTAATAAGCTTAATCACCTCTCATTCTTCTGACTACATGTGAAGGGGGCAGTTAGTTGACTATTTTTCTTTCGCTTAGCCTTTATTAAAATGGTTTCCTACGTTCTATTGAGTGTTCCTTCTTATTGTCTAAAATATTGTCCCTTTAAGGAGCATAGTATCGCTATATTCCCATCTAAGCAAAGCATCTCAGCTTTCATTTTAGTCGAAATTGGATCAAACCTTTTCAGGTCCCCAGTTACATAACATACAGTACAGGTAGACCGCAGTGTTTAGAGTTGATATTTTACAGGAAATCTTTATAAAACTCTGAGGTATTTTATTAAAATTATGAAAGTGAGTCTACGACTTGAAATATACAAAAGTTAACAAGATTACTTATTAAGTTTGCTCGAATAATGAAGGTTGAATTCTTTCGTATTCTACTTATACGAGTATATTCGAACACAATTTTTATAAAATATTTTTACAGACTTGAGAGTATTTCCTGCCTTTTATCTTTGCAACACCTGACACTATAAATTGTCCGGTTACACCCGAATTTGGGCATTCCTTGCTTGTTTTATTATTTGTGTTGCTAATTTTTTTTAATAAGAAATAAGGTAATAAGAAGTAAGTTCACCACAGGAACTGGGCTTTACATTTTCGGTATCTGAGGGCTTGAAATTTTTGTTTTGACAATCAGGTTATCAGGTAGCACCCCTCAAAAGCACTATTAGTGCAAAGTTTCATTTGCATACATTGATTGGTTCTCGATTTGTGTTCTGAGAAGTGAATGATATGGAATTAAGAATAATGTGAATGGAAAGTAGGAATGGTTGTAGTCCGGTTGCGTTCTTTTTCAAAATGTGACATAGGTCCGTTAGTAATTAGTAACCTAAGTACCGAATTTGGTTGAAATTGGTAAAGATAGTCCCGAGATTTCGCATATATAAATTTCTTTGTATAATTTAATGCTTCTGACACTTTTATTCATTGAGTTATAGCACTTTTAGTAGTCTTAAACATAACAGTTATATGTAGATTTCAACCATTTTTACGCTTTCAATAGAGGTGCTGAAAATATTTGTTCTGAGCTGGTTTGGTTGATTTGGCTTAAATAGGTTGGAAGCTATGTACATTAAAACTATTAGGACAGGCAGCCGATCGGATTTAAACATTGATACAAAAAACCGTTAGGTGAACAAAACTATTATATGTTAGTACATGCTGCAAGAGTATAAACTTTTTAAAATTATGGTGAAATAATCTTTCAAAGCTGAAGTATGATAACTTTGATTCATGATTTTCTTATAGTAAAGGATTTGAAAATCCATTACAATGTATAATTAAATGAATGAGAATGACTTTAAAATGTAACTGAGTGCTTTATTATTATATATTTTTTTTTTTAGGGGAAGCATTAAAAGCCGGAGTGCGGAACTTTAATCCGCTAAACCTAACCTACTCCCAACTCCAGATTCTCCCACGAAACTACCAGATTAAGTATTAATTCGTGGGAGTGATAAGACATTTAAGTCTCTTCTATGGCACGGACTGCCTACACTGCTCTATATGTCTCAGTTTTGTCATGATTGAGACTGCCGCTTCGCTGACAGCTCAGTGGACTGACACATGAGTGTCGTCAAATTTTCCACCGTAAAACTACCACTGAGTGTAGTTTTAAGTTTTTCCCTTGTACTTATAAAGCGCGTGCAATAAAAGAAAATATGCTCAGAGTCTTCACAGCACTCTGAACATGACGGACAATTCAGACTAATGTCGAGCTGGAATCTGTACAGATAGCTACTAAAGCATCTATGTCCACTTATGCCCGGTTTCACAGTCCATACTTAAAATCTTAGCTAAGCATTGTTGCAAACTGAGTAGTCGTTTGCGTTTCACAGTCAATGCTTAATTTCTATAAAATTTTAATATGATATATGGCAACGTTATGGGCAACATATGTTTTACAAATGTCATTCATAAAAATATGTTTGAAATATTTAAATTATAATAGACAATACATAAATTTGCGAGGAAAATTATATCAAAAATTGATGAAAACAACAAAAGAACCCCAAATTTTGTCACTAGCACCTATGGGAACTGAAGGAAAAGTATAAGCTGTTTTTGAGTGCAAGCGAACGGACACTTGCCCTACGCTACGAAAGATGTCGCTGAAAATTCAAAGCAAATTCAAAACAAAAATCAGCTGTTATTTAATCATCGCTTAAGCCTCCCATTTTCAGTGCTTAAGCATAACCTAAGTATGAACTGTAAAACACTATTTTCCTTTTTTATCTTAAGCACAACATAAGTATGGACTGTGAAACCGGGCATTAGTATTTGGGTCAGGTAGAAATCCAGGTCCCATGTTGTCCGTCAATCTTTAAATTCGAGCCTAGATTCCTTAAATTTGAGCCTTGAGTCTATTATTACTCCCAAATATTTTAGGTGTGGTTGGTAATGAATCTCGCACTCCACTATGGTGAGAGATATACTTTCCTCCACTTTTCTTGTACTTATGAGCAAGATTTCACTCTTTTGCTCCGCCAGTTCTAAATCTGTTGAGGAGAACCATTGGCGCAGACCGTTTATGCACTCGTTGCATTTGATCATCGATGTGTTTAGCAACTGCTACCACAATAAGGTCGTCTGCGTATGCAACTAATTTAATAGATTTCGGTTGGTGTCTCCTTAGTACCCCATCACATACTGTTTCATAAAAGGGGGCCTGGTACCGAGCCTTGCGGTACTCCCCACGAGATAGAGTAGCTCTTGGTGCCTTCATCTGTATCGAATAAAAGTCACCGGTTTTCAAAATAACTTATGACAATTTCCATAAGATATTGAGGAGCGCGCATGTCATACAGAGCCTTGATTATGTTTGCCCACTTTGCTGAGTTGAAGGCATTTCTTCACATCCAGGGTGATCAGAGTACGATATTTTTTTGTTCGCCTTTCCATCGTTTGCTACTTACTGCGCATTTCGCGGTGTCAACGACATCGTATAGTGCGTTAATGGTGGACCTCTTTTTCATTGTTTATTGTCTTTCTGATAATCCGCCGGCTTTCTGCATTACTAACTCCAAGCGGTTTCTTACTATGCTTTCATATACTTTGCCAATAGTGTCAAGCATGTAAAAAGATAGATATGATGAAGGTTCCTCCGAAGACTTTTTTGGTTTAGGGAGTAAAACCAAACGCTGGACTTTCCAGGTGAAATATTCCTTCTCTTAAGCACGCATTATACATTTCGCAGAAATTTCGGTTTCAAAGTGGGCTTCCTTTACTGCTCTGTTTGGTATGCCATCTAATCCAGGCGCTTTGCTGCTCTTAATTTTTGCGGTTATGGCAAATATTTATTCTTCACTAACTAGCAGTGGTGGCTCTACGACTTCGGTTCGGGGCTTAGCATAAGAAATAGTGTGGTGTTTTCGGAACAAAGTTTCGACGATATTTCTCATAAAGGATGTGCTTTTGAGTTGTTGTGTCTTATTTTTGAATTTAGACATACAGATTTTGTATGCTACCCCTGGGGAACGTCTTCGTTTGCTTCCTCACAGAGTTTCAACACTTCGTTTTACTGCGGCCAATGGCTGATTTTAGAAGCTTCTTCTGACTTTTAAATATTTGTCTGATACTATTTTCTTTCCGTTGATTACGTTGTAGGCGGCGTCTAGCTGAATGGCAGAGCTTTCTAAGTCCAGCTATTTCTTCATTCCACTAATACCCTGGCTTCCGGTTGTTGTGAGGTACTGTCCTACGCATGGTTGCGTCACATGCTGTGAACAATTATTTTCGCACTGAGGATACCAAGTGAGTGGCGTCTTCGCCTTGTATATTTGCTGAACTCTAGACCATCTCAAAAAGTTCGGCATCAAAATCGTTTTGTTTCCAGGTTCGTTTTTGGCATGTGCTCCTGCTGCGGCGTTTCGTCCATCCGGCAATAATAGCCATGTGGTCACTATATGTAAATATGCCCTGTCACCGCCCACTTAATGCGCCTGCTAAGAGCGTGGTTGGCAAACATGAGGTGGATTATAGAGCCTTTGTTTCCCTTTTGAAAAGTGTTTTGCGTTCCGCTATTCAAGATCGTAAGATTCGTTTGGCCGAGGAATTCAAGTATCCGACGCCCCCGATGATTTGTGCGCCTATTACCCCAAGCAGTCGACCATGCATTGAAGTCGCCTGCGATTATAATGGTGATTTGCCTCTGGTTTTTATAGCAAGTTCCAGGAGGAAGTCTTCAAAATCTTTAATTGAGGCTCTGGGAGGAGCAAAGCAGCTAACAAAAGCACATTTGCCTATGTGAAAAGATTATGACCCTTCGAAAATGGTTGTCCTTTACATGACCATATTGCAGCCTTGCCAGATATGTCTTTAGTCCAGTTGCTTTCCGAACGCAGGGAGTATTGCTCGCTTAGTAAGGCGACTACTAACGATTTCGCCATTTCGAAATATTTGGGGCACGTAGTACTCAAGGCTGAGTGTGCTCCTTTGCAAAGCATTCAGCTTGGATCGTTAGTACATGACTCTCTACATATCCACATGTGCCCCAGATGGAAACACCTAAAGCAACGGGGAATAGAGGAGTACTCCCGGAGGCAACATACAGACCCCCCGATCTTTTGCCTACCTTGAGCGCCGTCTTGGCGTCCTGGGCGCGCAGGCATAAGACAGCTATTTGAGTACCCCTTCGGGTCTTTCGCATACTCTTAACGTTTATTTTTCCTAGATATTATATTCCACACTCTTTTTTCAAAGCTTCGCAAATCACTTGTGGAGAAGTTATTTCATCCAAATCCTTGCACATAAACATGACGTTGTGGGTTTTGGGCTGTATCGCAGCCATTTCACCAACCACTCCTTCTAAGGCACTTTCTTATATATGTATATCTTTACCAAAAATCTTTTATATGCATATTGATAAGTTTGCAAAAGATTGTCTTTGATAGATACATGTATAGTGTCTCACAAAATTGATCACGCTTCATTTGAAATAGCCATTTCTTTTCTCATTCCGTCTTGCATATGCAGTCAGTACTAATCCGACTCAGCTTCAGGAACGGGACGTTGTTAAGATCATATGAAGTGGAAAATGTGAAAATTCCGTGAAAATAGCCGGGAAAAGAATAATAATTTAAAGGTTTGTGTACAGACAATGCACAAAAGCCCTGCTAAGATCAAAAAGCCAACACTGGATGAAAGGGACTGGGAGAGGGTCGTGTGGTCGGACGAGACTTAAATAAATCGTTTGGACGTGGTATAACAAGGATTCGAAATTGCAGGCACACCAAACGAAGCCAACGTTGAAGTATGGAGGAGTCTGCATTATGGGGTGTGACGACCAGTTTGAAGAGTTTTTTATCATCGATTGGGTACGTATTGATACTGTGATCAATTTTGTGAGTAATTGTATGTATATATTTTTTGAGTACATCACACGCGGCATAATAACTTTTAATTTCCGTTTTGTGGTTTATGTGACGTTCCCTGAATTTGCCGCATGTAGAGCTGCAATGAAAACCACAGATATTTATGTATATGCGTGTGTATAGATGTGTATAATGATTGAATATATACATCATTAACTGACAAAAAGTCTCACGCCAGTATAAAGTTACAAATTATTGCATACGATATTATAAAAACCAAGTAAGAGTGAAAACTACGTACAATTCAAATCATTTGCAATTTTTTGTTAACGGTAAATGTAAAAATAACTTCGAAAATACTTAAAAGAGGAATGGGTTAGATATAGTATACTTATAGTAAATAATCAGGATGACGAGACGAGTTGAAATCTGTCCGTCCGTGAAAGCTGTAACTTGAGTAAAAATTAAAATATCGCGATGAAACTTGTGGTTCATGTTTTATGGCAAAAAGACGGAGCTCTTAAATGAGTGTAATCGGACCTCTGCCACGTCCTCAAAACGTGGGTTATAACTAAGTACTCAGTTAAGATTTGCGAATTTAATTTAGTATAGAGGATCGCAGTGGCAAGGGCTAAACATATATTACATAGCTTTTGCATATCTCTCAAACCGTTTAATTCAAAGTAACCAAATTCGCTTAAAATAAATACTGTGAGAACCGCTACTGACAGTGCGAACACATAACAGTACTGTTAAAAACTAAGTACTAAAAGCGCGATAATCCAAATATAGAAATAAAACGAAGTCTAAATTAATAGCCTCAAATAAGTCACGAATATTCTTAATTTGATTGTAATTTACACACAATTTCTTTGCAGTTTTACCAGCGCCTGAAGGAATTATCCTGGCTTTGATTATTGCAAATTGCAAGAGTGTAAAATGTTCGGTTACACACGAGCAAGATTCGTCTTGGCACGTTGCTGCCCAGAGGGTGGAGTACTATCCCCCTGCTATGGAACCTGGTAGAATATGAGCTCTTTGAGTTGCTCACTAGCAATGGAATTCGTTGCCAGGGGTACGTTCACGACGGATCTGGGGATGCAAGCCAGTATCATTAGACTGCCAAGGCAACTCAGTCTTCGGAAGGTCTTAAACTATCGAAGCTGCAAGGGCTCGCCGGTGTCTGTGCTTCAGGGGCAATACACAGATACGCCACTGCAGCGCTTGAAGTCATATTTGATCTCACACCGCTGCATCTGGTGATTAAACAGGTAGCGAAACATACCATGCTGCTAATGTCAGTCGAGGGTTACGACAAAGAGAAGATAATGTCGTCTTAACAGATGAAGGCACTAGGGGAAAGCACTCCACTGGCCCTTATTCCAAGGGACGGCGTTACAAAGAGGATTAATCTCACAAAGAACTTTAGAGTTACTCTCGGCAAAAAGACATAGTGGAATGACTCCACGCTTGACATACTGCTGTGAGACAGTACTATCCACTAGTACACTGACTGCTCGAAAACACCGGAAGGCATTGGAGCAGGCATTGCGGGATCGCATACCAAGCTATCCATACCAATGGAATGTTTTCCAAGCATTTTGCAAGCAGAAGTTTTTGCTATAAGTCAGTGCGTAGAACTCAATCTCCACTGCAACTATCGCAACCAGCGCATCGCCATTCTAAGCGAAAGTCAAGCGTCACTAAAAGCGACCTCAGCATATGAGGTTAAATCGTCTTTTAGTAGAGAAGGGCATGTGATGGCTGAACCGCCTATAAGTGTGCGGGTAAACCTAATCTGGGTGCCGGGGTATAAAGGGGTAGTCGGAAATGAGCTAGGTGACGAACTAACCCGCTTTGCGGCAACGTCCAAGATGATGGGACCAGAACCATGCATCGAGGTGGGGTCCCACATTCTTAAGGAGTTACTCCGAACGGAGGAGGGAGAACAGTGCTGGCAGCTTCTAAGAGGACACAACCTCTCTAGGTGTAAGAAACTAATTAACATCGCCCGTGACAAATTCCGCCTCCAGGGCACTGCAGGCTTAGGAAGCACTTGTTCAACATGGGCATAGTCTCTTGCCCAACCTGGCGGTTCTGCGACTTGGAATAGGAAACACCAGCACACCTGATTCTGGATTGTCCAGCAATTTTCAGAAGCAGGCCAAAGGTCTTCGCTTCCATTTACATGGACAGGGGTCACATCACCTCAGGAGCGCCCAGCAGGCTGCTGGACCTTGGTGACCATACATATGTGATATAAGAGAGGGCACATTAGACCTTAGGTCGCAGTGCAATACCTCAGTATTAAATATCTATCTAACTATCCCGAACTTAGCTTTTGCTTACTTATTTACTTGTTTGTACAATTATACGCCAACAACAACAAACAGAATTTTGTGTGGATTGTGTTTTTAAACTTAGAGCCTTCTAAAAAGACGGAAATTGAACTATAATGCTTATAAAAATCGTAAAAAGATGGCAAGAGCAGAATCTAAAGCAACATCGGCGGAAAAATTTCATGTTTACGGTAAATATACATGCATATGTAAGTATGTAATATCTTTCTTAATAAGTTTGCATCCTATTTGTGTATTTGAATCAGTCTGTCAGCTTATTGGGCTAAAGTCTTCCTGTTTTCATTCGTAAATGCCTTTTCGCTTCAATGTTTTTTGTGAATACTGTTTGTGGCGTTGGGTCAGTCATGTGCTCGCCTCATCACAGCAATTAGAAAACAAGCAACAGCAGCAGAAGTGGCAAGAAGAAGCACAATTATTGCAGTGAGAATAGTCATGTGTTCAAATGACTGGCGTTTAAGGTGAACTTGTTGCGCTGTTTGGCTATTGTTTTTTGGTTTATTTTCATTTTGTTCTCATATTGCCTTATCAGAGGTGTTATTGTGCTTACATACATATGTATGGTATATATTTTAATATGTATAGTTATGTTATTATTATTATATAAGTGGCTGATTACTGCTATTGACCTGTTGGCGTTAAAAGACCGGCGCATGCCTAGTGAAAAAATTTTTGGGCTTTTTACACCTGTAAGTAGGTTGCTTTTTGGTTTTCGGGAATTGGCAAACACAACTTAATGGTAAAGCTTGACATTTCTAATGTGATACATATTGAGAACGTTTTGACATACATGCGTTATTTGTGTTGTTTACTGTTACTTATTATTTTTAACAACTTTCGACGTGGATTATCTCAGCAACAGTGCGTCAATGAATTAAATTAAATTTTTGGCTTTGAAGTTCCATTATATTGTGGAGGTCATCCAAAATCAGTTCTTGTACCGTTATTTATTGATGCAGTGCGCAAACTGATGTTGCAAGATCATTATGTGACTCATCGTGGGATTGAGACAACTAAAGGCATTAATGGGACTAGCACACCTTCAATATTCCATGAACATTTGTTTTAAAAAAAAAATGTTTCACGTGGGATCTTGCACAATTTGATGATCGCTCGTGGCGATTGGTTGAGAAGAATGTTAAAAATATATGATAACGGCGCTTCGAAACATGTCTATGGCAACGAGACATTTGATGAAACGCGAATTTTTCGCGTATACTTCCGAAAGTAAAATAGCAGTCGACTGCGTGGATGTTTCTAGATGAGCCGAATCTAACAAAAATTGTACGCTTACGACGCTTTTTCCAAATATAATTGAACATGTTGCAATCATTCCACTAGAACAACGCAAAACATTGGTACATAACCGTTTTTTTGCCAGTTAAGTTTCAAGAAATTAGGAAAATCAACCACCGAAGGCGGCTCACTCTTCACCTGGTCTGTACAACTGCATTTTTGAGCACTTAAAACTTCGATTTGATTAATAATCCACCGCAAAGCCTTGATCTGGTACCGAGTAACTTCTCGTAATCATAAATGTTTCATATGTTGTTGATGTGAATCTAGATAATTTATAGACGTATTATATTACATTTAGACCCTTGTACCTTAGGGAGAAAATCGCTGTTGAAATCAATCATGGTTTAGAAGAACACTGAAAGTGTAAGCTGACTACTTTTTATATTTTTAAATTTCTTCTACTGCAGGGTTTGTCCGGAAAGTAATAGGACTGAGTCGATAAAAAAAAATATTAAACCAATCGTTACAACTATTTAAAAACTTTTAAAGTAGTCTTCTTCTGCGTCGATGCAGCAGGAGAGATTTCCGAGCATTGAAGGCGTCACGGAGGGCATTCTCCGGAATAGCCTTGAGAGCCGAGGTGTATGCTGCTTTTTGGCTTGCACCACTCACGCGCACCCTCTGAAGTACAGTCGCGGCGGAAGAAAACCAGTCATATTACTTTCCGGACAACCCTGTATTTTTCTCTACATCAAAAACTTGGTCGAAGTAGAATCTGAATGCCCATAAATATACATATGTATATGCACATAAAATCTTCGGTTGAATCTTACTGTTCACCCGTACATATTTTGATTTCTCTAGTTTATTAGATTTTGATTGAACCAATTAATTTTTAAAATTACAAAAGTAATTTTTCAAAATTTATAAAATTAAGTAAGTGACGTGCCACCGTATTTTTAATTTCCAAATCGTGCTTAGCAACTTTAACGCTGGGGTGGGCAAATAAGGTATTTTTTGGCACAACAGACGGTAAGTTCAGCATCGACGAAGAAACATCCCCAAATGGGGTCGACTTCGCCGAGGCCTGAAATATGATTACCTGTAGTACTAGACTCCAAAGAGACAGTCCGAAATGCGCGAGTATAAAGAGCTTGACAAGCTGGCCAACAGGGGTAATGCTCGAAGATGCGACTAAAAGATGCGGCGACTAACAGAAAGTTTCAAGACCGGAGATCACTTTTGTAGAATCCCCAGAGGTGATTTAGTGACTGATGTTCAGAGCATTCTAAAATTATGGAGGGAAACTTCTCCGGCCTTTTGAATGGCAGTGAAAGCATAACACCAGAAAATGGTGAAACCGATTCCTAAATCGATGATGATGGTGAACCAGTTGGAATAGCAATTACCCGTATGAAGAACAAAAACGCGGCGGAGGCCGATAGATTGCCGACGGAGAACTGATAAGGAATATGCATCGGCTTCTTTATCGAATATGCGGGATAAGCCTCCTCAACACCGGAAGAGGAAGACCTTCACTCCATTGGAGAGATCAGGTGGAGAAGGACCTGGCTGCAATTGGTATATCGAATTGGCGCCAAATTGCGAAAAAAAACGACTGCCGCGCTCTTTTAAACTCAGCTACAACCGCGTAAGCGGACCTTATAAGTACCAGTAGCTTCCAATAAGCGGTAAATATAACCAGAACCACATAGGAATGTATTTATGTTTAAAACGAAGATAACGATGATATGCAATGGACAACTCACCACATGTACTCAAAACTGTACTATCGACTTTGCAAATACAACTTAACTGCTTGCTGCGCGTTTAGTTTGTGCTCCAGACACAGCTGCGTAGACACGACGAATTGTGAGTTCAGATGACATTGGTGTTGGTAATGAATAGCGTTACGGTCTGTGCTAGTTGTTACTATACGTACTGCCAGTCACATTACATTTCCACACAAAAAGCTTTCTCAGCCAAAGCTTTGAAGACGCTGACGCTGTGCGACGAAGAATGCGTCAACTTTGGTCGGCGGCGCTGGTGGCAGCTGTAGTGGCTTGGTCTTTTTCGTAGACACTTGGCCAAACCATTCAGTCGTTCGTTGGACACACGCCAATACGGTGATGATTGCGGTGTTTTTAACTGCTAACGGTACTTTAAAGGAAGAAAAGTGAAGCTTAAGCGAATATCGAAGTTTTTGTAAATCGTAAACGCCTGCGCAAACGAAAGAACAGCAAGAAATGCGCATAAATACTCAAGAATTTTTTTTTTTTTTTGAAAACGAGCTTTCTACTTGGTTCAGTGTACGAATTTAATCAGTAAAGAAAAAAAGTCGAAACCAAAAAATAACAAGTAAAAGAAAGTTTATTGAATACAACAGCCTCAAAATTTACTGGAATTGCGGAAATAAGAAAGAACTCATAAAGTAACATCCATGTGGTGCAATAATTACTATATTTACTTTGACAATTTTGTGGGTTAAATGATTCGTACTAATTGGTTGAGAGCTGAACAATTATTCGTGGTATTTGACAAATTGAGCGGGCAGTGTGCATAGTGTTGATGACAAATTGTTGCGAGCTCTAAAGCCCAATACTAAAAAAAAATTGCGAGGCACTTGCTGTGCCGCGAACATCCCCGCGAAGCACTGAATTTAACTAGAAATACTCAAAGTGATTGCAAGTTGTTTAAATAAATAATCTATATTTACTGTTGTTGCCATATTTGGAATAAAGGATTAAAGTTGTTGCGTGCCATTTCTGTACTGCCAACAACAAAGCGAGGCGGTATATTCTAGCGGTCATTTTGAGGGTTACTAAGATGATTTTGAGGTAAGTTTTGAGGCGATAACAAAAAAAAAAAATATATACACTATTTATATGGCTTCTATTTAATTACTAAAAATATAAAAAAAATTTATTTCTTCTAAATGAGAATTTATTTTGTCGCGTTCAGTTGTTACTGGTGAAAACTAAAAAAAGGTATATTCTTCATACGTAACCATTTGGTTTACACTTTTCCTTCAGTTGAGTGTCGCTTCTTTGAGTGACATATTTACTGAGGGTTTTTGTTTATATACCATGCCCGTGCATTCTTCGTGTATTTTTCTCATATAACAAAAATAAGCTTAAGATTCCCAATGTGTTGCTCATTTAGTATTCAGGTTAAATGCGTGGTTTATGTTCAATGCATGGAAGTGGCGAAGAGGTTAAAGCTGGTTTATCTGAAAACATAAATTGAAAAGTAGTGAAGCGAGTAGTTGTTGAATATTTCATTTTTTCAACGATATACAAATGAGAAGAATAATGGAATAAATAATAGTTTTCATTGGACTATGGATTTATACAAAAATCGCTGTAACACATAGTTGAACACCTGCATTTAAAGATGAATTCGTAAATATGCAGACAATGTTTGATAATAATTCGATGAATTTTTGTTTGATTTTTTGAATAAAAAGGAAAATTGATTTTTGTTTTCTTAATGCATTGTTCTATACAAATAGGGTTCAAAAACCAGTTTGGTTTTGTACGGGTGTTTATATCTCATTGAGTTGTAGGGTTCAGTCTTAATTTTGTTTTTAAAGTCGTGATAAAAGATTTAGGTTTTTCTCTATCTGTTATATACAAATTAAGGTATGAAACGAAGGGACAAATTTAATTTACGGTATTTGTTAATTTCTGTTTGTTCGTCCCATCCTGCAAATGTTAATTCACTAACAATCAAAAAATAGTGGTTTATTCCTTATTTCTCCGCTTACTCTACTACATTGCAAGATTTTAGAGAATTTCTCATTAACCACATCAATCAAAATAAATATCACAAAATCATTGGACCTATTATTAAAATTGGAGAAAACTTCAGTTAATATACTCCACTCAATAATATATAATAATATATAAATTAATATAATCAATGAAAACACCTCCAATATGTGATACGTGTAAAAGTTTCGAAATATTTTTGACTTAAAAATGTTGTTAAAAAACTTCGAAAATATTTATAGTCCGGTGGAGTGCATACACAGAAATAATGAGCGAAAAATTGCTCAAACTTACAACAAGCTGACAATTAATGAATATGTTCAGAACATTAAACATAACATACTATAACTCCTTATCATTCCGGTACGTGGGAAAAATATTCGAGGTTTTTTTCATGATTCATTGTAAATTAATGTAGCCCCGCATGCCTATTTTAACTGAATTATTTAATGTTCAATCCATAATTCTGTTTATTTGCTCATTTCTGTTTTATTTCTTTTCTGGTGATTTCCGTCTTTCGAAGAAACGCTAGCACTGTTCAAAAGACTTAAGTGGCAAACTTGCTGTAAATATACACACTCGAAACTTCACTTTCCTTCTAAGTTCTAGTATAAATTGCCTAATAGTAAGTAAAAAAACGGCAATTTTTCTGCCAGAAAATTCAATCAGATCATTATCTAATTAAAACATACTTAGAGAAAATTAAGCCATTAGCTGATTTGTTATTTAATTATCCAATATTTTGAAAGTACGCATGATAAAGTCATTCTCAATTACCTCAATTGAGTTCTCAATGCTCTTTGGTAATGCTATATTCACATTGACTTTGACTTTATTGCCCTCAACAATGTCTTGCTCGACACACTGACGTTTGGTCACGGATGTTAGTTGTGCAGAGAGCCGTTGCATACACATTTCCAATACTTAGTCGCTGCCTCTTGCATCGATTAATTTTCTTCAGTGATGCTGGTCCAAAGGGCGTGCCAACAACGTATAAATACAACCTCAAGCGTTGTGTTACGTTCACGCCTTAGCAAAGTGTGCCATGAGGCTAATAACCGAAAGAAAAAAATCAATGAGTGTGAGGGGAAGAAATGCAAGTGAAGTGACGACGTTGACCTCTATTATGTTTGCATAAATCATTGTTGAGCTATTACTAATTGCGATAGAATTTCAAATATATGTGAAATCTGGTTTGTGTGTAGAAATTGTTACTTGTGAAGTAACGGTAAAATAAATAAGGAATTAAAAGAAAAAAAGCAGTTTAGTTATAGCGGAATGCATGAGATCTACAGTAACAAATAGGTAATCTGTGTTGGAAAGGTCATTAACATTACCGTACTATTTGCGGAGCTTCGTGATTGAATTATGAAATTTAATAATTTTTCACAATTTTGAAACTGCAGTCTGTTTGTTTATTGGACAATTTGTTTTACTAATACATCATCTTACGAGCTCCAGTTAGCACAATAGATTTGTTAAGAAAAGTTCTTCTACATTGAGCATAAAAGACTAATCCATTTATCATTCGTTTTTGTTTTTGTTTTTGTTTAAATCATCAAATTAGTTACATGTAAAGCCTTTGAAGATGCATGTACTGTAAATTGTGTTGAATTTTTTTACTTCCATTAAATAAAAAGAAGCCAATATTGTATTAATCCGCTAAATCGTTTTTTGTTTTTTTAACGAATATGTCGTTATTTGTTCATCTATTTAAGGTTAATATGGACATCTCGATCGATTATTTAGTTTCTTAAGTTTATGAACATTAATTCTTACAGAATTAATAGAAAATTAAGATTTAAATTAGAATTCTAAAATAATTAAATAACAAATACAAATAGATAACTTAAACTAAAAAACAGAATTATGGGTGTTAATGAAGGGATCCCTTGGGTGAGAAAAATCAACAAGAACTTTCTTGTAAATCGAGTTAAACTCACGCATAGCCCGTTTGAGAGGAGCACAATCCGCATATTTAGTATTCTGCTTTTTAAATAAAATGGGGAAATAGACCTGAGACAATTCTGAGGAGTATTGAAATTACCACACCAGCACTGATGACCGAGAAATTATTTAAGCATGAGCTTGACATTGATACTTCTATGTAAAGTTGTACTCAAATCAGTAGTAGAAAAAATTTCAAGCCTGTTTATCCTATTTGAATTTAATATAAATTTCTGAATATTTATCAAATAATAGAGCCTGAACTTATGTTGCAGCAAATACTTTTTTTGTTTGGCGGCTTTTTTATTATTGCATAGTCTATTAAATAAAACGCGAATAGCTTGATTTCACTGAGAAAAAGCTAGCATTTCTGGTTCCACTCTCACTCATTTCGCTCTCGACGAGACATCTGAATGCACTTTCATTGCTCCAATTCGTAATGAAGTATATGTGCAACAACAATAAAACGACAGTAGACACGTTTGCGTACGACGGAAGTGTGTGCAAATCGTTGCATTTTCCTGTATCATCAAACAAATACAAATCTACAACTTGTATTACACATGAACGTGTGTATGTTTGTATGAATACTTATACATATTTGAACAAGAGTTCAAGCTGCTTAGTGCTCTTAACTGAAATTTTAGCCTTGACACAAATTCTAGAATTATTTAATTCGTTTCGCTTTACAATAGTAACAATAAAAGTAGAAAAAAGACTCCGCGAAAGCTTACAAAATTAAGAGTTTGAATTTCGTTGGAACGGTAAGGTTGTGGCTAACAGCACTCTGAGTTTGTTTATTATTTCTTTCAACAATCAAGCACTGCTTGGCCTTCGGTTAAATGGTATTCACCTGGTGGCAGGCAACGCTTTCGGCTCTTATAGTCTAGTCATAATTCTTGCGCTAGTCGCCAATCATCAGCATTTAAAATTCTTGGTACATCCATCATGGTTTGCTATTTTTATAGTCTTTCCTTATATATTGGCATATTCTCGCTATTTTTATATTCTCGCAACCTGTTGCTACAGAGTATTATAGTTTTGTTCACCTAAAGGTTGTACGTATCACCTAAAACTAAACCAGATAGATGATTGATATATGTAGTTTTTTGGTTTATTGAGTTTATTAATATAATATTTTCCACATTTCACAACTTTTGAATTCACTTAACTTATTCTAATTTATAACTATTAGTTTAAGTTTACATTTCAACTGTCAGGCAGCGGCTTGTCTGCCCCTCCTGACTACTTCTGTCCTACTGTATCGAGAATGAATCTTGCTGATCTGTTCGACTACACACTCGAATATTGTTCGAGTGTTGTTCGAATTAAGCAGCTATTCGTAAGTTTTGGTAAGAGGTGCATTTAAAAGGCACGTCCGCTACGTGTGGACCTTTGACCTACAGGTTCCACTCCCACATATGTATATGTATGACGAAAAAAGTTGAAATCTGGGCTACTGTATGTCCGTCCGCCCGTGCAAGCTGTAACTTGAGTAAAATTGAGATTTCTTAATGAAACTTGATATTTGGGTCCTCTAGTACAAAAAATATGAGTTCGTAGATGCGCGTAATCGAACCACTGCCACACCCATAAGACATAATTAACCGAAAACTAAGTAATAAATTATAAAAACTGTATTTTGGCACAGGGAATCGTAGTAGCAAAGGCACCTGTGCGTAAGAAATTTTGGAAAAAGGGGAGTGGTTAATGCCTAAAATTTTGATTTTTGGTCAAATAATCGGTCATCTTCGAATTTTGGGTCCTGAGCAATTTTTGGTCGTCAGTCTATTTGTGCGGAACAAGCCGTGCCCACACCTTCCGTAAGCCCAATTGCTCGGTCAATATGCGATAAATCGATATTTTGGAGATGTTCAATTCCATTTCCATAAATTTCAATTCTGATTTCAGCTGATTTTTAATGAATTCACCCACAGTTTCGATGGAATTTCCGATGATCACTCATTTTGAGTGGCCCACATGTAGATCGTCATTTATGTCTTCAAGGCCATTTTGAAAACATTGAAACCATTTGTGCACTCTGCTACGGAAAAATATATATAAATGATCAGGATGACGAGAAAAGTTGAAATCCGGTTGACTGTCTGTCTGTCCGTTCGTTCGTCCGTGCAAGATGTAACTTTGTAAAAATTGAGATATGGGTTCCTAAGTACAAAAACATTTCGAGTTCGTATATGGGCATAATCCGACCATTGCCACGCCCACAAATCGCCATTAACCAAATACATATAAAGTGCCATGACTAAGCACTAAATTAAGATAAAAAACTGTCATTTTGTACAAAGGATCACAGTAACAAGGAGCACATATGGGCACCAGTTTATGAAAAAGTGTGTTTGGCCCCGCCTTCTAACAAGTTTAATGTGCATATGACATAAAAAACTTCTATCAAAAGTATTAAAATGGATGAGATCGGAGGATAACCCCACTCACTCCCCATAAAACGGTACTAATAAAACCTACCAAAAGCGCGATAAATTAGTTAGTAAATACGACAGAGATAATAAATTTAGCAACGAGATGGCATGAGAGAGCCTTATAGGAGCCGGTGTAAAAGTTTGACGGTGGGCGTGGTAACGTCAACTTTTTGGTGAAATCCTATAACTCGAGACCTGACAAATCCGATTTCGACAAAATTTAGTACGTGGTATTCTTCTTACACTCTTATGTCACATTATGAAAGTGGACGAAATCGGACAACAACCACGCCTACTCCCCATATAGCACAGTTTTAAATTCCACTTGATTCGTTAAGTTTCCAGTACACAAATCAAGAAACAATTAATGCAAAGGTAATAATTGCACGATTAATGTTTTGAATGATAATTTGCTGTCTTATGACCAAAAATTTTTTAAATCCAATATAAACTGTTCAAAGCCTCTTCTTCATTTTTATTGGCGTAGACACCGCTTTCGCGATTATAGCCGAGTTAACAACACCGCGTCAGTCGTTTCTTCTTTTCGTTACGTAGCGCCAATTTGATAGTCCAAGCGAAGCCAGGTTCTTCTCCACCTGGTCCTTTCAACGGAGTGGAGGTCTTCCTCTTCCTCTACTTCCCCCGGCGGGTTATGCGTCGAATACTTTCAGAGCTGGAGTGTTTTCGCCCATTCTAATAACATGAACTAGCCAGCGTAGCCGCTGTCTTTTAATTCGCTGAACTATGTCAATGTCGTCATATATCTTATAAAGCTCATCGCTCCATCGAATGCGATATTCGCCGTGGCCAACGCGCAAAGGACCATAAATCTTTCGCAGAACCTTTCTCTCGAAAACTCGCAACGTCGACTCATCAGTTGCTGTCATCGTCCAAGCTTCTACACCATATAGCAGGACGGAAATTATGAGTAACTTATAGAGTTTGGTTTTTATTCGCCGAGAAAGGACTTTGCCCACTCAGTCCGAAGTAGCAGCTGTTGGCAAGAGTTATCCTGCGTTGGAATTCCAGGCTGACATTGTTGGTGGTTTTTACGCAGGTTCCAAGATAGACGAAATTATCTACGACTTCAAAGTTATGACTGTCAACAGTGACGTGAGAGCCAAGTCGGGAGTGCGACGACTGTTTGTTTGATGACAGGAAATATTTCGCCTTGCCCTCGTTCACTGCCATACCCATTTGCTTTGCTTCATAGTTCAGTCTGGAGAAAGCAGAATATTAATATCATCGGCACACGCTAGCAGCTGTACACTCTTATAGAAGATTGTACCTGCTCGATTAAGTTCTGCAGCTCGAATTATTTTATCAAAAGGGGGGTCTCTCATCCGAAGCTGGTTGTTATTTTTCTTGGGGGTTGTTTTTTTACGTGGCGGGTTCCAAACCCAGCGCAGAACCCTATGTAGGAGATGTTTCACCTTCTCACTTTAGCTCGCCTTCAAACGGATGTTCTTAAGCTACCCAGAGGATACTTGGTCAAAGACCGGAAGTCGTGTGCTGTTTGAGTCATATGTAGAAGAATCGTTTCTAGCCACTCCCAAGGGAATGGTGATCAGCGAACTTTTCTCACTTGCGTGAAATTCTACACAAGACTTTATCCTCCTCTAAAAAGCCTCTAGGTACCGAATATTTAGACCCCTTTATAGGTACAGTTGAATTTTTATCGAAAGTGTCGGTCAATGTGTGATATATATAACTGAAATAAAGGGATAATCCTTCTCTAATAATGGTACATCTGTATGTAAAAAATGGTCTGAATCGGACCAATACTTCCCCAAGGCCCCATACACTTAATAGAAATATTTTCGAGCTTCCGGGTGACTTTGTACCGCATACATCCAATGAAAATAAGAGAGTGTGTTTTACTCATAACAGTGTATCGTTGTGGCTTAAATGGACAAATTTGAGCGAAAACTTGGCCCAGACCCTATATAACTAATATCAGGATTTTCGAACATTCGGCTGACTTTACTCTATATGATTGGATTTACATCTTAAAGTATAAAATGTTTGGTTGCACCCGAACTTAGCCCTTCCTTACTTGTTTAATACGAAGTTTTTGCAGCACCTGAAGGAATTTCCCGGGCTTTGAGGAATATAAAATTTTGGGTTATATTCCTCTTAGCCGCTTTTTACTTCTTTAATATAAAGTTGTGCAGATTTGTTTTTGCCGTTTATTTCTTACGTCTTTTAGTCATATAGTGTGAATTTGTTTGCAAGATGAGTTGGAGAAATGCAAGAGCTATCACAAACAGGAAAAATCGTTAACTTTCGAAGCTATAATACACTGCACAAATACAAGTATTCTATATAAGAAATTGGTCCCGATCCTTTATTTTGTATGACAGCTATATGCTATAGTGACCAGATTTGAATAATTTCTTTGGAGATAAAAGTATTGCTTTTGATATCTTGGCCAACACAATATACCCTCCCCAGGGTATAAAAAAGGCGATTGAGCGACAAATGCTGCGTTCCCTTTGCTTCCTCACTTTCTTAAGAGCCATGCATTTTCCGTTACTTGCCGGTTGTAATTGTAGAAGTAGAAGTGCAAAAACTTAATTGAGATAAAAGTGAGTGATGAAAATGTTTTGGAATCCTTAATTGTGTAATATTTACGCAATGAAAGTAATTATATTTCAATATTTTCTATATTGAAACGTTTTACTGAGTTTTGAGATAATACCACCTTCAAAGCATTTACTACTGCGAACAAAAAATAGTTAAACATTTTATTTTAAATTTCGGGCGAAAACTCATTCGTCGAAATATGTTTTTTTTTCGAAGTTGGTACGAGATGTCACTAAATCTTAGCCAAATGTCACATCTAAATAATCATTAGTTATTAGTTTAATTGTATGTGCTCGTATTCATAACAAATTATTCACATCAATGAGTGAAATGCGAATAAATAGAGCCAGAAACTAGAAAAAGATAACAATTTAAAAATTTGTGTTTCAATAATTTTTTATATTGATTTTAAACGATTATAGTTAAACAACTTCCAAAGGCACCTGCTCAATATCAGAACCACACGTCTCCAAACAAGAATGTAAACTTTGTGACAGTTCACTTCCGACAACTTCATGCAATAGGTGCCTCTTAGTTGAAAGTAGGAAACATTTTGAGAAGCATTCAATGAACTATGAATGAACCCATTGACTACCTTGCTTTAGAGATCGCGCCCAATCCGAGACAAAATCACAACCAAAGGAACAGCAGAAAAATGAAATTCGTTCACCTGCGTTCAATGCGTGTGTGGCATGCGTTTACACACAATCACATAAGTGTAATGTAACGCAGCTGCAAATTGTTTTGCTTGACGAGTGTCAAATGCGGCTCATGGCACGTAGATGGCTGGTCGGAAGGAGAACGGAGATTTGATATTAATTCAAAATTGGTAATGCATTGGTGTGGCTACGGAACACAGCACTGTCAGCTTCTTGACGGCGTTGCGTTGTTTGTGCTCATATCTGACGGCGCGCGTGTGTAGTTTGAGCAACTTTCGGGAATTTGGCAATCGTTTGTCTGAGCATTAAACGTTCGTTTGCTGGAATTTCAGCGTTTAGCATTTTCATTTTATTTGTAATGCGTTTTCGTGTACGAGTACGTATACATATCTATGTGGCAAGTGTGGAATAAACGCCAATGCTTGAATAAAATACAAGTCAGAATGCCACAGAAATGGCATTCAGCTTTTTGCTTTAGTAAATTTTCTGCAAGATTCCGGCACTAAGCGTGCGCTAAAAATGTGCTCCGTTTAAAGCTTTAAATGTATTTAAAACTTGATTGCTGAGTTGACGAAATCAATTTGAGAAAAATGGGAGAATTGAAATGAAAATTTCATCAGTAATGCCTTTCTTAAAAAATTTTGATTGACTTTAGAAATTAGTAATAGCTTGAAAATAATGCAACAGCGAATAAATTGATGAAGTACCTAATCCATAAATCCAGACTAGACAAATTTACATTTTATTCATAGAGCGTTTCCCAGTTTTCTCCTCTGATGTCATAAAATAAAGGGATTTTTCTGTCGTGTTCTGAAAAAATGATTTTCTTACTGGCAGTTTCTTCCCTCTCTTTGTACCAGCGTTTGAATATATGATTACAATTTAGCCAATTTCGTGCAGGTCTATTCGTCTATATATTTAAATACTGCTTAAGTATTAAGTTTATGTGTTGTATGTGTACGATTATGACAATATTGCACAGAAGCCGTGTTTCCAGCCAAAGGGAAATTATAAATAACCTTTTTGAAGTTGCTGCCATACTGTGTCTAAATACTAAAATATGAAGCTTTCGATATATTCACCATTCAAAATACCTACAACAAAGTTACATTTAACATCATCTTTTATCTTACGGATGTTACATTGATTGTTTGCATGAGACGGTAAGATAAATTCAAAATATGAAATCTATGAAAGAAATACCATAAATGAAAACCAATTTTCACTACTAATGATAAATAACTTAAATTTGTTGCATAACACTTCCGCTCCATTGCACTTAAGGCACTGTTGAGGTGGAAAGGTTGTCTAATCTTTCATTCATCAACTGTACAAAAATCGCCACTGACCTGCTGGCTACACTTAGTTTAGTTTTAAATTTCCAATAAATGTTGGGCGATTTTTGATACAAAATTCACTTTCAATTTCAAAAAATAATATGCAAAGGGAAAAGCACTTAATATACTCGTACAAGTATACAGTACGTTAAGATCGTGTTGCGATTGATATGAGAAAGAGGATATGAACAAAATTATAAAAAAACTAGCAGTTGTCCTGCGTGAATTTATGTGTTTTGAAATGAAAAAATTGAATTTAACATTTTTTTTTTCAAAGTAACGCTGCTTGATAAACAACAACGGTGTACAAAAAGATGGTTTTCAACTCGTGACCACGCCACGTATGAGAAAAACATAGCATTTCCAAATTTATGCCACACACCATACGACTATCCTTGTGTCCTGTTTGATTGTCATCTCAAATGCTATTTCCACTGGAAACGGAATACGTTGGAACTGAAATGGTAAATCATTAGAACTCAAAGGAATTCGTAGAATTAAGCATTCTTCCCCCATGTATTCGATAGCTGTGTCACAATCAGTCGGGTTCCATTACACAATTTCGGCGCATGAAGATTGCGGAACATAATAACGAGAGATCCAACTTTGAGACGCAAATGATATGGTGGAATACCAAGTCTCTCCAAAGAATTTAGATTCCAATGTATAATTCACGGCGTATGAGCGCAAGTCTCCTGGAGTTTGACTTTGAACCTTCCAGTTTAAGTCCACAACATCGGTATTTTTGGCAGCTAACATTGCGCGTGCACTTAAGGAATCGTAGTTACGATAATTTTTCCAATGTCCGAACATTCGTGATGAGTTCATCTTTTGTGAAATGATAAGACGCAGATGGAATTGATATGAAACCACCGGAAGTATCAACCGGAATTGACCCATTTCCAATTCTTAGCGAATGCGATATAAAATGTCTTCGGCAATGTCATTTTGTTGTTATACCATAATTGACGCGGTTTTGAAGGTTGATATGTCAAAATGATCATCGTGAAAAGTGTGCGACCTTCATTTGCATTCAAAGTAGCTATCGCATCGTACATCGTTTGATTCCAATGATTATCATGTTCCAGCAATTGTAATTGCTGTCTTTCTTCTCTAAAACTTGCACACACCGTACCATTCACAGTACGCAATGACTCAAATGAAGTGGAACCGCGTACATTAATCAATAGCAACCGAAGGTAGAAGCAATCGTCGTTTTTCGGGTGGATTGTGTAAATTCGTCCTAATGTATTAGTTGAGAACACACCTGGATGTCAATCTACTGGTTGGCCTTGCTTTCTGCGTAAATATTTCTTCGACGATGCATTCCATGTATAATATCAGGCTATTTCCGAATGTACTCGCAAACGGATCTCTGACGAAAGTTGAGCAAAAACTCGTAAATGTTAATTCTGTTGCTGACGGTGTTTTCACTGGCTGTACTGTATTCTCTGGGTTGAAGTACACACTTTGGCCTTCTCCAAATTAACTGTGAGACACACATCAGCCGGAAAACGTTCATGAATTGCAGAAGTAAATATCCTACAAAGCGCTTTATTGCAGTTTATGTAGTCAACCGTATCGTTCAAGTCCAATAACTCCCATGTTGCTTCCTATGGTGGACGTACTTTCAAACGTTTTTTATCGATTACACCAAACTGCAATACTAAACACTGATATGGATTTTGAATATGAAGTAGACAATAATGGTGATTATAGTATGATCCATGTGTTGTCAACTTCGATATTCACTCTTCTAAATTGAATGCTGAATGTTCTGCCATTGTCGTCTGGTGAGCGACGCCGATAGATTGGATATCCCTCATTTCTAGTTTGTATTTCCGAAAGAAACGTGGATACTGTCTCGTGCATTTATTGTCAGACATACAAACCGAAGTGGGATTGTGGTGTCCGCAAGGTCCATGAACCATATTGGTTTTCATCACTTCGTATAATACTAGATCTTTCTTTGCATCACTGAATGATTTCATCAATTTGATTTGGTGTAACCACCATCCACCATCCAAAGAAGGATATGTGTGTGCGCCATACCTCTATTTTGCCACTCAACAGAGTACATCTAGCATCTAACAGCACCACATATACGTTGCTTCAAAATAAAGTCTATCAAACATTGTAACTGTTGTATGAAAAGTCGTGCTGTGACATCGTGACGATCGCTTGCTGATTCGACCATTCCGACGCATCCATGGGATATGTGTTGCGGCACGTATGTCATCGCACTCTCTGGGAGTGACATTGCATTCATAATAATTTTCAAATCAAAGTCAAAATCATTGAAAATATTGAAAAAAGTTACTTTTTGAGAATTGTCCGACTTTTACTCACGAAAAACAGATGGTTTTTTTTATTTCCCCGATCCACAGAGAACTTCTGAAAATTTCATCAAGATTGGCGCAGCCGTTCTCTTTGTTGTTGAGTTATACGCTTACCAACACATTTTGCGATTCATTTTTATATACTATATAAGATAATAGTATAAAGTACAATTTTCGTCGTAACGAGTTTTCCAATAAGAGCGCTACAAAAGTTTTTAAAAATAAAACCAAAACGGTTTGGGATATCAATGAAATTCTTTATTCGTGTGAAAGTACATTCGTACGTACCATCGAGTATCCACTGCATCCCGAAAAAACTACGGTTTGGTGCGGTTTAGGGGCCGGCGGCGTCATTGGGCCGTATTAATCGTATATCTTTTCATGATAAAATGGCAAACATTACTGAAGAGTAATGTCGAAAGAGCGGGAAAAGAAATGGCGTGCTTTGCTGCACTAATTCGCAATATTGGTATATTTTTGTAGCGTAGCCCGTTATTTAAAGTAAATTTGAACAAAAGAAAAGAACATTCTGCAAATGTGGAAAATCCCTTCCTTAATCAGGCAAATTAGCTCCAGATCTTCCTCTCGTGTACCTAACCACAAAATTTGTTTTTGTATTAAGAATGATCCTTTCCAGCCCTAGTTCTAACTATCAATCTCGTTTACGTCCTGTTGGTTGACTTTATATACTATAAGAGAAATTCGTGATATTTGTATATAAAACAAGTAAGGAAGGGCCAAGGTCTGGTGTAACCTAACATTTTACACTCTTGCAACTTGTCATGATTAAAGCCAGGGAAATATCTTCAGGTGTATAAAGTTTGTTAGTTATATGATTTCTAAGTCAAGTTTTCAGCCAATTGTATCCCTTTTGACAATTTTAAATTATTTTCAGATGGGGAAAATAAGCGTGGTTGTAGACCGATTTCACTTATTTTCGCACTAGAACATAGGAATGTCAAGATAATATGACGTGCTGAATTTGGTCGGGATTGTTCGAGTAGCCTAAAAGTGTATACGAGGTGTGTTCAAAAAGTATCGCGAATTTTGTGTTTTTTCAAAAATTATTTATTTATTCATGAATATCTATTTTGTCCCCTTCAAAGTAATCCCCATGAGATATTATACACTTGTGCCAACGGGTTTTTCCAATCTTCGAAGCACTTCAAAAAATCATTTTTTTATCTTCTTCAGTCCTTCCTTCGATGCCGTCTTTATCTCGTCAAGAGAAGCGAACGTCGTCCTTTCATGGGCCTCTTCGGTTTAGGGAACAAGAAAAAGTCGTACAGGGGGCCAGATCTGGGAATATGGTGGCTTCGGCATCATTAGTGTGTTGTTTTTGGCCAAAAAGTCGCGCACAATGCAACGATGTGTGTGAGCAGAGGCGTTATCGTGGTGCAAAAGCCAATTTTTTTCTTTCACAAATCCGGGCGTTTCTGGCGGATTGCTTCGCGTAAATTGCGCATAACTTGCAGGTAATATTCCTTATTGCCCTGTTCTTCCCTGTGGCAAGAACTCATGATGCACCACCCCTCCTGCAATCGAAAAAAAACTGTCAGTTACGATTCGCGATACTTTTTGAACACACCTCGTATTAATGATTTAGTTAACAATGTTAAAATTAGCGCAAAGTGTGTCAGCAGTCAGTAGTGGCTTGGAAGAAATATTTCTAGTTTCATAGCTACAGATGATTGACCGTCTGGAAGACCAGATTTGAATATATTGGACTACATTTCGCGATCATAGTTGGAGAACATGACCTTTCGAATACCCCACAGAAATTTGAAGAGTTTCAAAAAACAATTGGTTTGAGCAGCGTCGTCAATAGCATTAGAAACTGTGCGTGCTGCTATGGATCAATGGCTGAATTTGAGGGTGTATGTAAATGCAAAATATAACCGTTTCGGATAAAATTTCATACAGCGCTCATTTAATAAAATGTTATTAAATGATATTAACTTCTTAAATAACTTAAAAACTTTATTATAGTATGTTGTGGTATGAAATCAAGACAAAGAACACAGAACAAAATTAGAACAAGCGTTACTCTGATATATGTATTTTGTATTTTAAGAGATTAAGTAAACGTACTTTATTTAGATTACAAATGCATATAAAATGTGGCTTTTAAAATTTCTGACTTTTTTCGTTCAACTTTGTGGCAATAACGAATAAAACATAGTCAGATTCTCACATAACAACGGAAATTATGCCAAATGGAATATTTGCTTGCATAATACACAAAAGTGGAGGTAATCACGCTTGCCGTAAAACTTAAGAAACTACAAAAGTCAATGCGAAAAACGTTAACACTAAAACGAAGTCAGCCGCTTTTCACAGCTTTAATGAAATAATAAATTTCTGGCTGGTATTTCAAGCTCAAGTAAATAAGCGTGTACATGCTCCACGTTTAAATGTATTTGTGTATGAGTGTATATGTGAATATGTGGTCTAAGCGTAAATGTTTTTTTTGCGCATCCGCGCTTGTGCTCACTACACACAACATTCACTCTCACTTCGCATTGATTCATTTCTGTTTGGCATCTGTGGCATGGCATCCAAGCCAAGCTCTTTATGTGAAGCAACAGCTGAAGAAACAAGAAAAATAATAACAACTCCAACATCAATCTTTATAGCAGCAGTAAGCAGTTAGCTGGCAGCTTAACAGCTCAACAGCTTTGGCTTCGTCAGCGAATAGTGAAAGGAATCTTCGAAACTTGAAGCAATTGGTGCTGCGATCACATGAGCGTTCAGCGTTGGCAATATTATGCCACACTATGCGTGGTGTATGAGTATGTGCGTTTGCATTTACCGTGGATTCCTAATTGCTAAGATATTGCATAGCTTCTAATCGTAAAATATACATAACTATTTAGATAGATGTAAGGTGGAAATATATATTCGGTTCATTTTTGAAGCATCATTCGCAAGATTAGTACACATAAATCCACGTTTCGTCACTAGTAATTGTGTGTTTACTGAATGTAAAATCCTCAACTACATTGTCAATTAACTCTTTTGTGATCTCTATTCGGTTTTGCAAAAGACTTGAGACTTTCGGTACGACTAAAGCTTTAACACGCTTTATACCTAAAACATTAATCAAAATGTGTTGAGTTAATCCATAAGGGATACTGAAATCCTCTAATTTTTCTCTAATACCAACATGAAGAATTTCAAGTACCGTTCCCTTAACTTTTTCGATGTTATTGTCATTATGATAGGTTTTGAGATGGACGACAAGCATGAAGCCAGTATTGGATGATTTCAACTACTTCTGTTCGTGATAAGCAAGACTTCCCAAAAAGCTTTTGTGCTATTTTAAATGATTCCGTAGCCGGTGATCGCATTCTAGAAATTGTAACCAAACTCGTTGTTAAATAGCCACCAACCGCACACTCATTGACATGTGAATATCAAAAGTCAGGCGAAGACTGTACAAATTCCAGAACACTTTTTTCTTGAAAATGCGAGGAGATATATTGAACAGAATATGTGTTTAAAATTAGTTTCAGAATAGTTTTTCCAAACTATTCGCATTTATCAATAGTTACGCCATAAGTAGAGTTTTTCAATTAATGAAGGCGTCAATTGAATGTGCAGGAGTTCAAAAAATTACATAATTTAATGCGTAATTGGCGTGCATAGTTGGCTTCTCGCAAACCTCAACCTCCTGACAGCTCCATTCTAGCTTCTGGCAGCAGGTGCGTAAAGTACTCTGATTATTCTAAAAAAGTCAAGGTGGTTTACCTGGTCAACAAGTAAGATTGGCTTTCAATTTGGGAGTATACATAGCAAAATTTTTTTATGTACACTTATCTATGTATTTGTGTTTAGTTTTTATACCCTGGGCAGGGTATGAACAGGCTTCGAAATTTGTAGCACCTAGAAGGAAACGTCGGAGATTTAATAAAATATATATCTATAAATGATCAGCATTAGTCGATTTAGTCATGCCCGCTTGTCTGTATATACCCGAAGTTTCTCACCTTTTGAGAAATCGATCTGAAATTTTGCGCACGTCCTTTTCTTGTCATGAAGCTTGTTATTTGTCGAAACCGATATCGGACCACTATATCATATAACTGTCTTAAAAATCGAACTATAGGAATCAAGTTCTTATAAAGAATGTTTTGTGTTTGTGAAGGGTATAACGGCATCGGTACAACCGAAGTTGACGTTTTTTTTGTTGTTATGGTATTTGCCCGCTTTGCTGCAAAAGTACATTAGCAGAATTGGCATTAATAATTTATTGACAATTTTGGGTTGCGGCCACTGCTAACGATTGTTAAAATAGTATTTGAAAGAACGGCCAGCATGTTTGCTAGCGTTTCAGCATAACATATTCGCCATAGGCCATGCTGTAAGTCGTAATTTAAGTTATCACCTACTGTGCCATACCATTGTAAAGGCATGTACATATGAATGTGTGTGGTGCTTAAGAACAACCAGGGGCTGAAATCTGAAATCTTTGAAGCTTAAGTTCTAATTAAAATCAGCAATATTAGCTGGTTGATTAGCTTGCAACGGCGAGACCGCTTTATATAGTATGCCGAATTTACATTTGCACATATGTCATTTCAAAGTATAATAGCGTTGTGTACAATATGAATGGCAAATATCAATGGATTTAAATAATTTTATCTTGCTTTAATGGGAGATTTGAATGATATGTTAGATAATTTTGCAGGATTCTTTTATTGTGAATTGTACTTTTATGATTCGTGAATTAGAGTAATAATTTCTGAAGGCTACTTTAAGACGTTGGCCTTATTTATAGAACTTTTGGATTATTTAAAAATGTGATATATGCTGAGGCCTTTTACCACTCTGAATGGGGAATCTGCAAAACATGTATTTTGAATACATCAACTGTCTCTTCAAGTGTCAAAAAACTGACTCTGAGTTTATTGCAGTTGTGTGAGAGCTTGCATTGTCGTAGCGTAGAGTCCGTCTTTGTTGGTTCATTGGTGCTTTCTTGAAATAAAACTGACAAAAAATGGTTCTATATCACTCAAAATTTACTGTTCTGCCTTGTTTCACTGGTATGGTTGCAACATGTCCAGTTTTTCCAAAAAAAAAAAACAAGCAACCATTTGCTTGGAAATGCTTCGTGCGCGGAAAACTTTTGTTGGATTCGGCTCATTTTTAAACATCCATACACTGTTGCTGTTAACTTTTGGGTCCATATTGGTAAATACACGATTCATTTCCTATCTCAATGTCATAGATGTGTTTCGAAGCACCGCTATGGTATTGTTACGGAGTTAATCCATGTCGAAAGTTGTAAACAATAATTGTTATATATCCTTAGATGCATATACTTCTATATCTATGTATCTCGATCAGTTTTAAGTGTTAGAAAAAGCCGTTAGACAAACTAAACTATTATACTTGGAAACAATATTTTGCGAGAGCTTAAAAATGATATATTAGTTAAGTGCCGATTCATAATAACTCCGGAAAATACTGCGAAACTCGGGTAATTGTTGAAATTGGCTTTGTTATCTCAGGAGACGCTAGGGTCTTTCTCTTCAAGTATTTTTCCAATCCACAAGAGTTAATACGCGATATGTGCCTGTGTTTTATATTTTTTTGCTCATTCAGTTTATGAAACGACTGAAATTGAAGAAATAACGCTATAAGCTGCTCTTCATTCACCATCTTCCCCAATTTAGGTCCATAAGGACAGCTTGTTTTTGCTTACTATAAATGAAAAACGACTTCGTTTGAAGGCCTTGATTACTTACGCTATTTAACCAGTGTCGAAATATTGGAAGGCTGTTACATCAAATTTAACATTACTTAAACCAGATTTTTTGTCTAAGAATTTTCATTCAAATAACGTTCTTTCATTTTTACGCTCATATAATTAATTGTAATTTAAGTATGTACTATGAACAATAAACACTGATAATAAGTTCAAATTTTTACGGATAGTAGTAAAAGATTTGCACCCACATACGCACGCCTTCATAAAAAACAATAACAGTAATATATGAGTGCGGCTGCCACACCCTACAAATTTTCAAAACAACGACTCTTTAGCAATTTACTTCTAAATGGCCAATAACTAAAATCTGCCGTTACTGCTGCGGCGTTTCGGGACAAAATAAAAACTCGTTTTTCTGCAGCTAATTTACAGACAAATCGCTTGAGCCTACAGCTTGTAATTGGATACGCGCGTTCTCTGTAATAAGAGTAAGGCAACGGAATTGGAAAAGTTTAATCGCTGTGGAGCGTACCCAAATCAACGTTGCGCTGCTTACAAACCGCTCCACATTTGCCTTTTCTATAGGCAACGCAGCATAATCGAAAACGCGAACTTATTAATCATACCAATCACCTGAATTGACACTGTGTCACCATGTCGACCAGACTTCACTGGGCTTGAGCTTTTGGTCAGCAATGTGTTACGATTTTTATCTTTAGCTCGATTAGTTTTATGTATTCATGAACATAATCACAAACGAATATACTTTTATAATTCTTTTATCCCAGCATTCGCCGCCCTAATGCATTCGGATTTAAACAACTTAAGGCTCAGTACACATTTTTATTACCCTTCAGACAAAAATACAGAACGACCGAATAAACCACATATCCATTTGAATATTTAGATTTATATTTGCTAATATTTTTCTGTTTTTTTTTTTAAGTTTTTAAGTTGAATTTTTATGCTCATGATATGGCTACTTTATAGGCTGAACGCACTTATTATGAGGCTGTGACAATACGGGGAGAACGCCATGCTTAACTGTCTTGATCGAAGCTGTACTCTTGTTATTGCCGTTTCATTTGGGGCTATGCAAATTTATGCAGAAAATATGCAAGAACATAACAAATTTTCAACTGCAGCCTTGTGTTTTTTCAATACGCATATCTTTTAGGCGAGTCTAGTAGTCTAGCATAGTATTTGCGCACATTTATGATCAGTTTAAAGCATATTTATACCCTAAATAGGGTGTATTAAGTTTGTCATGATGTTTGTAACACCCGAACGCAGTAGACCCTATAAAATGTATATATGTATATACAAATGATCATGATGATCAATTGAGTCGATTTAGTCATGTTTGTCTGTCTGTCCGTTTGTATATACGCGAACTAGTCTCTCAGTTTCTTAGATACCGCTCCGAAATTTTGCACACGTTCTTTTCTTCTCAAGAAGAATCTCATATAGGATTACTATAGAATATATTTGTCATAGAAATTGGTGCATCAAACTCAAGTCGATGTATTGAAAACTTTTTTATTTGACACGAAATTGGGCATAAATTATTGTTTAAGGTAGTAGTCTGGTAACTTATGCCTATTTTCATGACTTCTTTGGAGCCTATTTAACAAAACTAAGCGTACCGGGGTCTGGGTAGAATACAGGAGCTATCTCACCTTATACAATAAGGAGATTAGGTCTGCAAAGCAGGCTAGCTTCAGGAGATTCTGCGAGAATGTCGCCACTTCGCCAGAAGCGGGTCGGCTGCACAAAGCTCTGCTCAGGGACACAAAGGACGTGCAAACAGCGATCAAACGCCGCGACGGGACATTTACGACCATTGCGGAAGGCAAAGCCACGGAGATTCTGCGGGCGCACTTTCCGGAGACAGTTCGGGAGGACCAATGTCTACCCGTGATCCAACACAGGCCATCCCGCGAGGATTGGAGTATCGCCAAACAGCTGTTTACGGCGGACTCGATCCGGTGGGCGATGGCCTCGTTTGAGAGATTCAAGACTTCGGGAGTCGGGTGGCATCTTTCCGGCGCTGTTACAACAGGGAAAGCAGCTTCTGCTGCCTCACCTAGTTCGGCTGCTGAGAGAGAGCCTCGCGTATTCCTGAGGCATGGAGGACAGCGAAGGTGATCTTCATACTCAAGGTAGGAAGGAAAGACTACTCGTTGGTGAAATCTTTCAGGCCAATCAGTCTAACGTCTTTCCTACTAAAAACCATGGAGAAGATCGTGGATCAGGAAATAAGGTTGAATGCGCTGAAGAGATCACCGCTGCTGATTCCCCGCCCCGTACTGCTCTGTACCAGCTGACCTATGAGATAGAGAGCTCACTGGAGTATGGGGAGGTTATGCTTTACGCGTTCCTGGTAACCATCCCCCCAAAAAGGGTGGGAAAAAGGGAAAGTGGCAGCACCAGTGCGTTGATGGATAGAAGCCGTACTGCGCACAAGGGTTGCTGAGACCACAGCAGGTGATAGAAGAGTTCGTCTCGGCACAACAAGAGGCTGCCCACAGGGGGGGTGTGTTATCGCCACTGCTATGGAGTCTAGTCGTAGACGACCTGCTAACACTGCTAACAGACAATGGGATCCGCTGCAAAGGGTATGCGGACGATTGTAATTATGGCAAAAGGCAAATATAAAGATACTCTCTGTCACTTAGTCCAAAGAGGTCTAAACCTAGCGAAAGGGTTGTGTAGGGAGGTTGAACTGAATATCAACCCCTCCAAGTCGACCGTAATCCCGTTTACGAGACGCAGGTCTCTACCCGGTCTTAGGAATCTCACGCTGGGGGACAGTGAGGTAGGGATGACCAACTGTGTCAAGTACCTCGGGTTGATGGTAGACTCCACTTTGAGGTGGAAGCAGCACGTAAACCTGACCTTGGTCAAGGCGATAAAAGCCTTAATGGTGTGCAATCGGCTGGTAGGAAGGTCCTGGAGCTGTAAACCAAGCTACACCATGATAGTGAGACCGATAATCACATATGAGGCGGTAGGCTGGGCCTCAGTAGCGTCGCAAACTTCGGTTAAGACTAAGCTATTGAAGCAACAGCGGCTGGCCTGTGTCTGCATGACGGGCGCAATGCGCACCTGTCCAACTGCAGCACTGGAGGTTCTTCTTGAACTTACTCCGCTTCATCTGGTCATCGGTCAGGTAGCCAAACACACCCTTCTGCAAATAACGGCAGAGGGGTGTGGAAAAGGCAAGGTAGTCTCATCCCAGAGGATGGAAAATATAAGTGGCAATTTACCATTGGCCCTCCTCCCGAGGGTCGGTACTACCAAAGCGGTTAATTTCAGGAAAAAGTTTAAGGTTACCCGCGGCAGCAAAGACGATTGGAACGATTCCGACCTCGAGCTGTTGTTGAGAAACAGTACCTTGAGGTGGTACACCGATGGCTCGAAAATGTTGGAGGGCATCGGCGCAGCGATTGTGGGCCCGCGCACGAAAACTCTCAATATCCATGGGAGAGTTCTCGAGCATTTTCCATCGCAACTATCGCAATGAACGTATAGCCATTCTCAGCGATAGTCAAGCGGCGCTAAAGACGATCTCCTCTTACGAGATTAAATCGCTACTAGTGCAGGAGTGTAGGGACTGGCTGAACAGCCTTGCGGAAAGAAACCAGGTACACCTGATCTGGGTGCCTGGTCACAGAGGTATAGCCGGCAATGAACTGGCGGACGAACTCGCTCGTTCCGAAGCCTCCACCAATTTGGTAGGACCCGAACCCTATGTGGGGGTGGGTCCCCACACCATGAAGGAGCTGCTCCGCAAGGAGGAAAGTGTTGGCAGGGAGGAGCATTGGCTACAAACTCATGCCAAGTTGCTAATGGGAGGATACAACTTAAAAAGGTTCAAAATTGTAATTAACCCCCCAGGAATAAACTCAGGCTTCTAGTCCCATGGTACACTAACCACTGCAAGCTGAATAGGCATCTGCACAGCATGGGCCTATTATCTTGCGCTAGCTGCCGGTTCTGCAGCAGGGAGTCCGAAACCCTGGAGCATCTGCTGAATGACTGCACAGCAGTCTGTAGACGTAGAGCTAAGGCCCTTGGATCGTTGTTTCCAGATAAGGATCGCATTGCCTCGCTACCGCCTGGCAGTCTACTGGACTTCATTAATGGGCTGGGTCTAGGCGAGTCAATGTGAGTCAGGAGAGGGCACAATAGGCCAAAGGTCGCGGTGCATTTCTCATCTTCATTCATTCATTCATTTACAAGTTGAAAATATAAAAAAAAAATATTTCAAAAGACTTAATACTTTATTACTATTATTATTGTCACTCGAAGTTGGAACCTCGAAAAAAAAAAAAATGCACTTGGTTGGGCAGGGTGATTTTGGCTCTTGATGCTATCTTAAATCAAATATTATTGATTATTCTTAATCTATAGATATGTCATTCTGGTCGGAACTACTGACGTTAAATTTCAAGGGTAAATAACAAAATGGCGGACTTTAAAAAAAGTCTTTTTATTTTAGCAAAGAAAGGGTTGTAAAATAAAAAGTTAGGGGTGAAAAAAATTCTCGTTAGTACCGACGAGAACTGTAAATGTGTAGAACAGTCTGTTAAATTTGAAAGCAATCGGCTCAGTAGAAAAAAGTGAGGACCCGGGCCGACCAGAAAAAAATGTTTTGAGAAAAACGCGTTTAAACTTGTTATAACTCCCGAAATATTTCGAATTTCTGCCTGAAATTTTCACAGTAAGTATATTCTCAACACATTTTATTTACAAATTAAGCAAAACAAAATTTTCGATTTTTTGAACCCAAGTTACCAGACTACCACCTCAGGGCAGCGCTACAATCTACTGTGAAGGGTGTTATATGTAGCTTCGATGCAGCCGTAGTTAACGTTTTTACTTGTTTTCTTGTAAAACCACCTTAAGAAGGCGTCACCGACACAGAAGCCAACAGTTGCTTTCAGCAAATGTGCGCAAACTATTTCACTTTATGCACTCGGAAATTTGTCCAGCTACACGCACGTATGTACATCTAAATGTGTTAATATATTGGTTTGTCCATTCACACAACTATTCAACGATACGCTCACTCAATCCACCTAAGTAGGTCAAAGTATTTTGCATGCGTATATAGTACGTATGTATGGTATAGTACATATGTACGAGTATGGTATAGTAGATAAGTAAAATGTACACATATTTAGTCCATAGACCACTTGCGGTTGCAGTATTTGAAAACGTAAGTATGCAGTGCAAATAAGTGAGATGAAGACATCAATCTGCGAAAAGTGTGAGGCAAATAAAATGCAGTAAAAATCATACTAATAAAGCGCACAACAAACAGCTTAAACAAAGAGCTAAAAAACAAAACCGAACTAAGGTTTCCATTTTGTGGGAAGCCACCTTAAAATCGGCAACGCACCTTATTCGAATAAAAATTTAATTGGATGTATGATCTCTTAAAAAGAGTTATGCTTTATACTAACTGAACAATTTTTAATTAATACTTTTAGAATGATCCCGTATTGTGATCATGGTTAACTTTCGACCGTTCCTTTACAAATCTTTCTTCTGTACAAATTGTTATATTCTTTTCCGAGAGGATTTTCAACAAAACGCGCTCCTCAAAATACAAACGTGAATGGATTCTAAAAATTTTAAAGCCCAAGCCAAAAATTTTAAAGACGAAACCAGTCCTTCTATCGGTTTTTATGAAAATGTATAGTATTTTCCCCACTAGCATGAAATTGAGGAAATATTTAATGCATTGCAATATCAATTAAGTCTCACGAGTATGTCTAATAATCGGTGCAACTAATTAATGTAAAACTTGAAACGAATTATAACTTTTCCATAACACTTCAATAAAAAATGTGTCCACCGTAGTGCAGTCACCTAACCATTGATTGATTTCTCGTGCCAATCATTTGTCGATTTCTGACACATTTAAATGTTAACTGTATTATGCGCAAATAACATAAATTTTTGTTAGTGTAGCATACAATTTGTTGATCATTATCATTTTGTCGCCTTAAATTCACCCTACGAATTTAAGGCAACAAACAAGCGCTCTAATGACCTTCTTGGAGTGCTTTGCAGACTTTCAACACAATTTTACAATTCTAATTTTGCTGCCAATGCGTAACGTTATTCGTATGTATGTTTGGGGCAACAGCTAACTTGCATCGTGACTACAGCAAATGTCAAATGTGAACACGCGTAATGTGGGGAACAATACAATACTCGTATTTCAATGTAATACATATTCACAAATATTTGCTATGTAGATTTATATTAGAAAAAATTAGAAAAAAAAATTTTTTAAACCCAAACCCTAAAGCGTTGATTCAAACTAATATGAATTATTACAAAGTGCACGTTTTTTCTACTGTTAATGTGGTGTTCTTTGAAAATAAAAATATGTTGTTTCCTTAATATCTGTGAAAGCGATCAAGGTTATAATTTCCTGTCTAGTCCGTCTCTATATATCGATCTGAAATTTTGCGCACGTCCTTTTCTCCCCAAAAAGCTGCTTTGTCAGAACGCCGATATCGGACCATTATAACATGTAGCTGTGATACAAACCGAATGATCGAAATCAAGTTATTGTAAGGAATTTTTTGTATTTGTGAAGAGTATCATATCCGAAATTAACCTTTTTACCCTTGCAACAGAGTTGTTTCAGAATGTAATAAATTTTTTTTCTTAAAACCCCATAATAATACGATAAATCAAAAACTAAATGCGTCAGATACATTAAATTTTACACTCGAGTGAAAATGTATTCTTCTTCTTTAATGGCGTAGTCACCGCTTACGCGGTTATATCAGAGTTAACAACAGTGCGCCAATCGTTTCTTATTTTAACAAATTGAGACACCAAGTGCAGCCAGGTCCTTCTCCGCCTGATCTCTGCAACGGAGTGGAGTACTTCTTGGTTCAATAAATTCAGATAGAGTAAAAATCGAAGAATTTACTTCTAGAGCCTAACAAAACAAGGCGTCTCTCAAATACTAATGAATATTTTGAAGTGAAATTTAGCACAAATGTCACTAACAGTACTATTAAATTACAGAAAAAATTTACCGATTCAAAAAACATGCAAATATAAATTAAAAAAATCACCTTATGTATGTATGTATATGTAACTCATATCAGAATTTTCAAAGTTTCGGCTGACTGTACTCCAAATAGATTGGGTAGGTACGTTAACGAGTAAGTTCGAAACTTCTCGAAAATACGTCTTGCGAAGTGGGGTATAGGAGCTATGTTTCACTGGCGGAAATAGTTCTTCATTTAATTTCGTCAGGAATAAGGAGAATACTAATTATTTACTAAACTGGCTTTTAGACTAATTGGTGAAAATGAAATTCTATAACTGCTTTGTTTGCTTTTTTAACTTTGCGGCAATTTAAGACAGCAAATTACATCTTCTTTTTAAATTATCCCCCAAGTTTCTGGTTTCCAAACACATGAAATATAATAAGTTTTTTTTTGGGTTTTTTCACAATATTCTTTGTTGTCATTTGTATAAGTTGTAAATACTTCCAGAAATGAAGTATGTATATATTAGCCATCGGCGATATTTTCAATGATAATGTAAGAAAATGGTAAATGATATATTCGCCAAGCCATTAGTCCCAAAAAATAATATTGTATTTAATTATATTACGCCAAGATCAATTTAATTTAGAAAGTACAAATTAAAAAATCGAAATCGAAAATTATGATCCAAATGTAATGTTGTCACAGTCTCTTTCGAAAGTATTTGTGAACCAAATACATAACAAGTGGTCCATCAAAAATTTGTAAAAGTACGAGATACTTTAAGTACACACATACGTACTTATTTTTATACATAATAATCACATATTGTTGGGACTTTCACTTCGACACCTCCAATTCAATTAATCTTTGTTCAATTGCATTTAATTGCCCCACAAAGCACTCAGAAATAGCCTATGGCGTGAACGTAAGACCTCCAAATTATTTTTGTTATGGCAAAATTGAAGGTGAATGTGTTTGAAAAATCTTTGGGCATTTCTTTTCCAAGTGGTCTTCAACAACTGGTATTCACTTTTACTTATCAGCATGAACACACACCTACACATTGAAAAGCTTATTGGCCCTAATAAGCCTTCGACGTGCTGTCAGGCAATAAATATTGGGTGAATTCGAATAGCGACCGCAGCATGGCTAGTACCAGCTCATTATCCGCCAACAACAGGGTGTAACTACCAAGCCAAATACAAAATTGTACTCATTTTTCCAGAAAAAAAAAAACAAGTTAAAGTAAATATGTATTTGCAGAAATATCGCTTTGAATGACAGCGAATGTTAAATTTCGACAGCTAAAAAATGATAAATCACCATCGTCACGCTTGGGTTGATCACATATATCCAATCGATTGGGAAGTAAGTCACTATGAATGAGCGTTTATAAATAGCGCCATAGATTGTCGGTAAAACAAATGAAGTAGTGACTTCGAGGCAAGCAAAAAGTGTATGTGCGTTGCTCTACTTCGCACGTCTGGAAGCCGTGAGAATCGGTTTGAACCGACTTGCGGATATGCATAACAATTTTATATGACATATAAATTTAAACTATTACAAATCATTGCTTACAACTGTTTATTTTTTCTTACAGACTATTACTATTCACTGCGGCCATATTAGCGCCTTGTCTCAACACATTTGCACAATTTAACCACTTTGGTGAGCACCTCAACACACATACCGGCAGCGAATGCGCATTGATACTCTCGGGACCCGGACGCTCATCAGTCTATGATTACAATGTGAATCTTTTCCGCGGCACAATGTAAGTTAACTAACAATTTTCCAAATCATTGCTGCATATACCTGGTTGTGCTGTGTTCCCCTAAAGGTTGACATAAATATAAATTTACTTTTACAAATACAGATTAATTTTGACTCAGCGAACATAATTCCAGTATGCAAACCATTAAAAATCTGGTCGAGAATATAATATCCACATAATTCTGTTAGATAAAGAAAAAGTATGGTAAAAAATCAGCCGATAAGAGGTCATGTAAAAATAAAGGCATTGTAATGTTACTTCGAACTAAGCACTTCAATTCCTGTTTTTATTAATTTCTAATTTCCTCCATATTTACTCGTATGTAGCCGTAAGTAGCCAAGGACCTTAAAGCCGCAAAAGTGTTAAAGATTTACTTCCTTGTTCAACATATTTTGTAGAAAATGTAATACGCTGATTGTCACAAATGATTATTAAGTGCGATACATAATTTATTATAAGTGGGCGCGTGCTCACAAACTAAAACAAAAAGTCGTAAGACGCTGGTCGCCTCGTGCCTCGTGCCTCGGCTTTCAATTGCAGTTTACAACTACTTGTTTTTATTTATTTATTTATTATAATTGTTGTAGCTATATCAAATGGTAAGAGGAGCTTCTTCAGCAATTCGCCACCGATCAAAGAACCAATTATCTAAATAGGCGAACTCCAAATGACCGGCATGGATTTTATGAAAATAATTTACTTTAATAAATTATGTTGAAAGAAATCTTCGTTAATAATCTTTTCAAAAAATTATAACAATCATGGGGGGTTGAGTTCAGTGTGACAATGTTAATATTGTTTGTTTAGACATAGGTTTTTCAAGAAGAAATAAAACGCACAAGAATTTAGGTTTATTATAAAGATAAGGGTTTGTCATTGTGTTTGAAATGTGGTGAAGTGACCGCCGCGGCTGGCTCGAATTAATTCCAGCAGAGAGGCCCGATCACTATCTTCAGCAACTGGTGCTCTATGTCAGCTATAATGCGCCGAATATTCTCTTCCAAGATATCAATTGCATTGGAATTATGTGCGTAGCCAAATGATTTCACGTAACCATAAAAAACAGTCCAATGGTGTTTAATCACAAGATCTTGGAGGCCACGCCACAGTCCCACAATGCGAAATCATGCACTCACCAAAAATTTTCCTTCCATAAATTGATTGTTTCACTAGTTGCCTGGTATGTCATCCAAACGTCCATAGAGTTAACCATTGATTGTAATAATCACATGTGCGGTTGTATTTTTGAAGAAACATGGATCTGCCCATAAGTTAAACTAATTAGTGACTTTTTGGGGATTTAACGATTTCTACAATTTGCCCGATTTGCAAATTTTGTTCCGGATTAATTCTGTTTATTAAGAAATGGCAAATCAAATTGAGCATAAATCAAGTAACCAAAATACCAACTTCGAACTTTGTCATTGAAAACGACACAGCTACCCCGTCACTTACTTGAAAATCGCGAAGACATTCTCAAAAGCAATTGCTTATTTAATTTTTTCTGCTCAATCGGAATGTATAACCAATAATGAATTGGTCTCATTTGTTCCATTCTTGGCCTTTTGTTTATTTTCAATAATTTGAAATTTATAGTGAAATGGAGTAAGTATATACTTTTCTTGTAATTAACCAGCAATGACACAAGCGAATAAACTTAGCTGTAATTATTCACAAGGGTAGATATATACCAAATTGTTACATATTTACTACCGTTTCAAGAATCTTTGTAATTACTTTAACACAAATTTTGCAAACAAATAAAATATCAAGCCAGGTACACATATGTATGGTTTTTGTATGTATGTATGCATGTTTTACCGCCAACGAAAGTGAGTGAACTCATTTGCATGTAATGTACCATATATTGTATGTATGTAAAGTAATGTGTAATGAATATTCGAACAGCAATAAAACTTGTAACAAACTAATTTTCTGCTTGATTTTGCACGCTATTAAAACAAATGGAGCGGCAGCTTGTTGGTGTCGTCCAAAAACAAAAGAAACTCATAAGAACTGCCGACATGTTCAGGTGTCAGCTGTGCGGCAAGTGCACTAAGTGCTTGCTATTGCAATGTGAGCTGATATGAGAGCGCCGCAAGCAGACGAACAAAATTGAGTGAGTAATTTGAAATAAATACCGTCCTATCAGTTGACATATGTACATGTTCATGTAAAACCATCACATGACCAAAAACATCTTCGAATGTAACGGCATTGTTGCTGCCGCGACTACGCCTCAGCCCGCAAACGACGAGATCAGTTTTAAAAGGCATGTCGATGCGACGTTCTCATACTGCGACAAGCCATCGCAGATTGCATTGTAAGCCGAAGATTCGCTGGTGAATTTCATACCACGGCAGCTCGCCTCACAGCTTGTAACCGCCGGCAGATTCAGTTGTATTTGGTTATGTATGAAAGACGACGGATGCACTATTGCATCATCGCCAGTAACAGCTGTGGCATTCGCCCACCAACCAAACACCAAAGAAACGGCGAATCATGTGACCAAATTATAGCTGCAGCTGGCAGCTCGCTCTAACGGCTTTTCGGTAACCACAGAGTCGTGGCATAAATGTATATTGTGCAAAAGATGACTACTCGGCTAAGTTAGAGAGCGTGTGTTCAGTGGAACTATTTCGAAAATGTCTGCATTTTAACCAATTCTTTTATGACCATTATTATTTAGAGTGAGAAAAAGTTTGGTGGACAGAGTTAACATTTGTTTGTCTTCGGATCAGAAGTCGGTGCTTTCTCAACTATTTATCCGATGAAAGTTGTAAGGATTTTTATTACTTTTACGGATTTTCAAGCCGTCATTTCGTAAAGTCAAATTACTTACGCACTGCGTTTCAAGTAATGAACTTTCTATTAAAACAGAAGTCTTGATTGTATTTTTATAATGAGTAGCCCCACTTTAAAGTTGTGTGGGTGCTTTTGAAAACATTCAAAATAAAGATATTGCATAATAGTGTCCACTGTACTTCAAAATTTTAAAACAAGTTCGTTTCAATTGGTGCCCTAAGTGGTTTAGTGATTTGCACTTTCACCAATTTCTATTTTTTGATTTTGTTTTTTGAAATCATAGATTTGATCTACTTTTGCATTAGACATTTCACTTTTTCGGAAGCGACGTAACCACTGCTTGGAGCGTTCATGCACATTTGAAAGGATTCGGATACATACAGGTACTTTAGCATTACATTTCTACATACAATAGAGTAGCGATGAGTTCATACATAATTAAGTGAATGTGGGTATATGTACCTACAGTTGAAATCAATTATTATTATTTTTTTTTTACTTTTGCGGAATTATGCACTCATTGTAAACGCCCACACTTATTGTTTCTCGCGCCAGGCCAGTGCAGACAGGCCTTTTCTACCTAAACTTTTCAACGGAGACCCCCTTCCTCTTTCTCTGCTTCCACCGGCGTCTACTGAATCGAAAGCCTTCAAAGCTGTAATGTTCTTTTCCATCCAGACAACGTGACCCAGCCAGCTCGCCGCTGTCTCTTATCTCGTACGACTCATCGATCCTTCAACTGCGGTGCTTGAAGTTCCCAATGCGAAAAGGGCCATAAATCTTCCGCTAAAAAAACACTAAGGGGACTAATCAGATGATGTCATTGTCCATGGCACAGTATGCTAAATTTGACAAAAATCTTTAATGTGATTAATGTATCAGTAAACCTTTAAGAAGCTTGGCGAACTTTCTAAAAAAATTTTTTCCGAGATATCGCTATACCTATCGCATTTTATGCAACCCTAACGAAAAGAAGCACAAATAAGAGTGTATTCACCTCTTCGGTTCAGTTTTAATATTTTTGTCTTTTCTCGTGGTCAAGTCGTTGTTTTGCTGCAATGGTGGCTTGTTGCCAACCGACACGAAGTCACAAGACGCACTTGCTGTTTTTACTTGTTTCATTGCATTTTTATTTATATCACTCATTTTGTCTAAGCGAATAGAGCCAAAAGGGAAGTCTAAAAATGAATTTTCCAAGTAAATGTGGTGGAAGACTAGTTTTCCTAGTTTGAAATTCAGTGACTGCAAACGAAAGTGCGAGGCGAGTGCGTGACTACAGAGTCAAATTGGTAAAATTCACTCCGCATTTAATATTTTCAGCAATTACACACACAACTTTTTAATAGGAAGAGTATAACTAAGCAATCTGTTGATTAAAGAAATACAAACTGTGTCAAAGATGTATGAAATGAAGCTGCGATTTAAATCTAGTCGGTATGCCACATTGTAGAGCGAAGAAGTGGCTGCCTGAATTGCTTCGTAACGGTACACAGCGTTTAGTAGGCCCACCTTTCCAGTCCATTGATCAGAAATTCATTTCCCCTTTGCTCTTACTGTCGGCTATATACGTAATGGTGCAAGGTAACATTCGGACCTTCAGAATGTCCTTCTTTTTCAATTTGAAATGATTCACAACAGCGATGATGTATGCGGCAACCTGCAGGTCGTTTTATTCATCTGACGGAGGCTGGTTAGATGAGTAATGCCTACTTCCAGTGTTCTTCTTATTTTTTATTGGCGTAGAAACCGGTTACGCAATTATAGCCGAGTTTTTTAATTCGCTGAATTATGTCAATGTCGTGGTACTTACTATATTTCTCATACAGCTCATCATTCCATCGAATGCGATATTCGCCGTGGCCAATGCGCAAAGGACTATAAATCTTCCGCAGAACTTTTCTCTCGAAAACTCGTAACGTCGACTCATCAGTTGTTGCCATCGCCCAAGCCTCTGCACCATATAGCAGACGGGACGGGACGGGATTAATGAGTGATTTATAGCGCTTTATTTCATCCAATGTCGCAGATGTCAGAGGTTTAACATATTAGGTTGCCAAAAAAGTCCTGCGGTATTTTTATTGAATGGTTTATTGAATTTATGGAAATGGTTTATAACGGTTTGATGACTCATGCCCAGCTCTTGACCGATGCTACGGCTGCTATCTATGCCGGTCTCTTTCGACCAATTCAACGATTTTATCGCAATTTTCGAAGACAGGCCTTCCGGAGCGTGGCGCATCTTTGACCACCTCTAGACCAGAACGAAACCATCGTTGTGCGGAGGAAATGGAAACTGTATCGGTCCATAACTGCACAAATTTTATTGGCGGCTTGAGATGAATTTTTGCCTTTAGTAGTACTGTAAAATATGCCGTATTTTCTCTTTATTTTGCTCCATGTTTGCGATGTAACTCACGAACGACTAAAATGACGAGATAATCAATCAAACACGTGTTAGGCGTGAAATGAGCTTTCCAAAAAGGTATAGCATGATTCTGCGATAGAAAACTGAACTACAGAAACAGAACTACGCGCTTTCAGCGCCAACTAGCGAAAATACCGCAAGATTTTTTGACAAACTTATATATATTCTAAAGTTGTTGTTTTAGGGTGAAGTGAATGGGCTTGGGTGCAGTCTGTGGCTGCTCCAGCAACCAGAAAACTTTGTCTCAAATTGAAATCTACGATTGTCGCTGTGGCAATGATTTTAGTAAAAATGGAATTATGAAGTTTGAACTTGAATTGGATTTAAATGGCGAGTGCTGTGACTAAGCTAAAATTTAAGTTGAAAAAAGTGATTTACATCCAAACGATTATATTTCGTTCACATTTACTAATAATATGAAGCTTACTTTTATACAAGCCTACATAATAGGTGTTCGCTATGTTTATCGTTGTCTCATCATAGCGTGTTGCATAAGTAAACGCATTATCCAATTACTATTACATCCTAACAGTAACGAAATATATTATAAAACATACATATTTATATACACACAACTACAAATTTGGTTTCGCGTCGCACACTTATGGACCACATTATAGTAATTACACCGTTGACTGGGACAACAAAACGCGTGAGGTATTTGCTAAAATTTAATTCAACAAGTTACTGGCAAATTTTTATTGCCGACTTTGGCCGTTTTAAATTTTCTCTAACTTTGCGAAGTGTTGCCACGTGACTCTTTAGAAATAACCAGTCTATACCAACAAGGCCTAGACCGAGCAGCGAGGATGTACTTACGCAATGAAAAGTGTAACTTAGAGATTACCGAAAGCGATCGTTGTAATATTACTTTTCTTTCGTCTGGTTGCTATAGCAAGATAGCTTTCTTCGTATCTGCAATGAGATACGAGTACGAACATATGTGCATGTACATATATAAAAATTGCAGCTCACCAGATTGGCCTGAAAGTGCCACCAGCTGGCTTGGCGGGTCGGCTGGTCATGTGGCAGTGCAAAAATGTCGCTTAGCAGACAAAAAAAGTACTCTTGATCCAAAATCAATGGCTAGTTGTTTAACGGCATTTCAAGTCACCTTCAACCAGCCGACACCATTTATGTTGAAATCTCCAGCGAGTATTTTCAACTGAATTAGGGTCTGCGTACTGATGTAAAATTGCACTTAATAAAGTTCAATGCGCGCCTGGAAAAAATGCCGCAATTGACGAGACTAAAACTAGTTCAAATGAGTAAATCATGATTGCGAATGGGAAATAAATATCGAATATCGCAAAAAATTAATATAATTATCACGTACTAAAATAGATTTTTAATGCAAATATTATTAATAATATATTGCTTAAGTCTTGTGGAGGTATTTAATTTATGCAAGTCTTATAGTACAGTTAGATGATGTATGAGAGCTTTGATCTCCGAGGTATTAACAATTTAATATTGTAATTAAAAAATATTTCTATTCCCATGTTTTTGTATGAATTTTTACAAGAAGTACTCTATAAATTATTTTAAATAAATAAAATCAGAATGAGTTCCACGACTTAAAAATATCTTGAAATTTTGATTGCAAGAAATTAAAAGGGTCAAATGGCAAGTTGATTGTGCTCCCAAGCCCAGATAATCATGTACCTGAAGAAATTACCCAGTTTTTAGATAATTAAACTTAGACTATATTTTGAGGAATATGAGATATTATGTTTTACTTTTCATTTATTCACATTTGGTAGCCGAGTTCAAACCGGATACTATTTATAAGAGCTTGGATATGACTTTTCTACAGTGTATGGTACGTCTTTCTAAAGTCTTTTACTGTAGTAAGTGCTTTTAAGAAAAATGAGCACTAATTTATATTGAGTTATTTTTCTTTAACTTAAATATAATATTACAAATAAATTTTATATAGAATCAAGCTCATGGTTATCGAAAATGTTTACATGGAACATTCGACATTACTTAGTCATACTCAGCACCAATGGTAAGACTGATTTCCCCCGGTTGCACGAACGTCTGGTGGTACCACTTATTGGTATCTAAAACAACTAAGAAGCAGGCAAATATTTTTTAAAATATACCTTTACCTAGAAAAAAACTTACTTATGTCCCCCTTTCGAACGATGGTGTCGAAGCGTTTACATTTGAAGTAGCATTCCGGTGGTGGTGCGAGTAGCCATCGTTTACTGCCCGATAGCTGTGCTTGCCACGATGGTAGGCGTACATTGTCGATCTGTGGCATTTACATTAAAATACTATTTACAAGCTTGTTTCATTTATAGTTACATGCATGTGAGCACCCAGTCCAGCTGTGCCGATGAAGAACCAATCTACTGCGTTGTTTTCGGAAGTGGGTGGAAGAAAGTAGGGACGTCCATAATGCTTACGAAATTCTTCAGCTGTTTCGGGATTACAATTACTCCAGCCAAAATACCACGGCTGATAGCCAGTTTGTAACTCCACGCGCTCTTTAGGCATATCCAAGGCTTTGTAAAGATTCTTGAAGCCTGTCTGGTAGGGCAGAAACTGGCAATCGAGAATTTTTTGTTTGCGTTTTGCATTGAAATAAATGTCACGGAAGTACCAGTAATTAAATTTCTACAAAAAAAATAAATAAATACTCTTAGTCATTTGAAATAAATAAGTCATATCTGAAATAGTACGAAATATAAATATCTGAGAAAAGCTCTGCTCTAATCTCTAAAAAAGTACTCACAGTTGGTGCTGTCCAATTTTTTGTGGCATCCTCCACTATGACTGGCCCTCCTCCATAGGCATATCTCGATGCGAATTCCTCACTTGTTATGCCACGTAAACGTATCGCATTTTCTATTTTATCACAAAAGCTGCAGTCTTCAGAAGGTCGAAAAGCATATCGAAGTGTCCTTGGCAACTCTAGTAGACAGCGCTGCAATAATTACTTTATTATATCTTTGGTATTTTTAGGGTTTTCAACAGTTTTTTCTCTTGACCACCTTTATTGAAATCAGAGTCGATTGATTAACCAAAAGTACCAGTGAACACTCTAAGGACATAAACTTTGGAAATGCATACATAACTATATATATAAGATACATAACTATAATGTATAAAAGATATTCCCATACTTTCATTAATGCAATACATTTGAAGAACCATCTTCATAGTCCTGCGGCATGAGTTAAAAAGGGGAGGCCTTGCAATTTTTTCGTACTTTACGGTATACGCTGCGTTGACAGTTCCGCAGTAAGTATGGGGATTCTTTGGCTATTGCAAGATTGCATGAAATGCAAAAATCCTAAACAAAAATTTGCAAGAGCAGGAATACACCTAATTGTAGAAACGGAAATATCAGCGAGATGTATGTGGGCTTGTGATAGCTAACACGGAGTTGCAATTATTTTGCAACGCCTCGTAGCATGAAAGTGGCTTTTGAATTGTCATATTATGCAGCCATTGCATAATATGTTGTGAGCGTGTATAGTATGTTGATGTGCCGTTGCACGGATTGGAAAACTTTGCAGTCCATGCACCATGCAAAGGTTTTAACAAGCCCAAAGGGAAATTCCCGTTTTATACTTTTTATAAGGGGCGGACCATTAATTTATGTTTAAAATAATAAAAAATTATCTACTTAATTTGTTTAAATATCATATTTTCCCAACCCAAACGATTAAAAGTCATGAGTAAAGGCGGAAATGACTATATAGGGTATAGAAATGTCCGGTCTTGTTGTAGTACCTTTTGATATTGCACTCGAAAAGATATATTCAAGCAATTGATATATCCCCGGCATAACGGGTATCTCGACAGGCTATGTACATTCCTAGCAATCTGTTGAATGCATTGTCATTGATTTATCATTATTGAAATGGGGTGGGGCCTCGAGCTGATATAGCGCATGCTTTGAACCGTTTAAAACTTTTATGAGGATGGTAAAATGTATGTGGAAAATAAAAAAATATAAATCTATTTTTTTCTACAAATTGCGGTTTACGCAATACGCAATCGTATAATAAAAAACATGGGGACTGGCATTTCATCTTTGCTGCCATCATGTGATCGATGTTAAGCATGTACATGTTGCCTCTTCAAAATTTTTATGGAAATGGAAATCGCTCTGTTAAACCCCCAAAATGACAGTTCATTGCTAGCAATGAATGGCGTGAAATATATTTAAACATTAAAAATAAGCAGTCTCCATTGGCAATATTGCTAGCAATCCATATTTTTAGCAATCTTAAATTGGCTGCCTAGGTGTCCCTTAAATGATGTTAGAATAGAGAGTTAAAAAAATATATGTGTTATAATATAATTTTGCATATTTTCGGCATTGAACTATAGTATATGTCGGAGCGCTAGTACAATTATTTTGTAGGTCAGTGTATATGCGTATGCCGGAGTGGCAATATTTTGTAAGCACATACAGTGCCAGAGCGTCAGGCTCGGCGCAGGGCCCGACGTATAGATAGGCATTTTAAAATTTTAGTTTTTTAATTTTGCAATTTGCGGGAATTAACATAGTAACAGGATAGAGATACTGTTTCTGAGTTGTTTTTTTTATTTTTTTTTTAACCCCCAATTCTTAAAAGGGGGTTAATATTCCACCCAAAAAAAAAAAAAAAAAAGTTCAAAAATCCCGGAAATATTTTTTTTCCCCTAAAATCATTTTTTCATTTGAATGTACATATGTATATTCAAGAATATTCTCTGAAAATTTCAAATCGATCCGACAATTAGTTTCGGAGATATGAGCGTATTACTAAGAACGTTTCCGAGCGTTCGAAAGTAGGCGGAGCACGAGCCGGATGCAGCTGGTCTAGTTTACACCTGAAACCCATGTTGAGGAATTTTAAGTTAAAAATATGTGAACTCATCAGTTAGAAGTGATCTTCCACGTGGACAAGTCCCAGTTTGCTTTTCGGTTTGTGTATTTCTCAGTATATTATATATATACATATATATAATTATATGTATATAATTAAAGTAAAAAATAACTCGTAAAATTAACAGAGAAACTCGTAGAACTTCCAATAAACAGTTGTCTCGAAGAAATAAACGGAAGAACGTTTTTAATCCGAAAACCGTGGAATATGATGGGAGCAGTTTCAGCGCCTCAGCAAAAAAATTAAAAGCGCAAGAGGAAATATTTGTAACTCGCGATACGTCAGTTGAATATAGAATTTTAAATTTTATAACTGTGTTTACGGCTATTAGTGAGTATGTATTGTGTAAAACTTGCCGTGAGCCACTAAAATTTGAAACAGCATCAGAACGTGGACTTGGTTTTAAAATTGTTATCTTATGTGATAAATGTGGTCCCTGTAGTGTAAACCCTTGTAACTTTGTCAAACACTCGTATGAAATAAATCGACAATTTAGTACTGTGCCCAAAAAATAAGGTGACTTTATTTATTCTTTCAAATCAATTTCATCCCCTTCAAAGTAATTCCCTCCAGATGCAATACACTTATGCCAACGGATTTTCCAATCTTCGAAACACTGGTTGTAGTCACTTTCCGGGATGGCCTTTAGTTCCGTCTTCGCTGCGGATTGAATCTCCTCTATCCTATAAAAACGGTGTCCCCGGAGCGGTCTTTTGAGCTTGGTGAACAGCCAAAAGTCGCACGGCGCCAGATCAGGTGAATACGGTGGTTGCGAAACGATATGGGTTGAGTTTTTGGCGAAATGATCACGAATTACGAGGTCAGTATGGGATGGTGCATTATCGTGGTGTAAAAACCAAGAATTGTCTTTCCTCAATTCCGACCTTTTTGGGCGGATAGCGTTTCGCAAACGACGCATAAAGTTCAAATAATATTCCTTGTTGACTGTTTGACTAGTTGGAAGGAATGCATAATGTACAACACCACGATAATCGAAGAAAACAGTCAACATGACCTTGATTTTTGAGCTTTGCCGCGATTTTTTTGGTCTCGGCTCTTTTGGCACGATATTCGCTCGAGTGATCGGTTGTTTCGGGGTCGTAAGCATAGATCCAAGTCTCATCGTCAGTTATAATGCATTTCATGACACTCTGGTAGTCGGAAAGTATCGTTTCACATAAATTCAAAAAATTCAAGTACCAGTCGAAATTTGAAGCGCTTGAGGCCCAAAACATCCTTCAAAATGGTATTGGCTGAGCTTTCGATATGGTCTCTAATTGTTAATCGACGGTTTTTCAACTAAATCTTTGATTTTTTAACGTGAGCTTCGTCGGTTGGGGTTGATGGTCGCCCTGGACGCTCTTCGTCTTCGACACGTTCACGGCCGGCTGGATCTTACTATACCACTTTTAAACATTTTTTTTAGACATAGCTCATCACCAAAGGCTTTCTGCACCATCCTCAGCGTATCCGCAGCAGAAAATTGATTCCGTAAACAAAGATTTACTCACTTTTAGCAGCTCACAAAACGACACGTATCTCAAACACTAATGAATATTCTGACATGAAATTTGACTTAAATGTGACAGACAGTACTACCAACCTAAAAAAAAAAATAGTTCTCCAAATCCTTCGACGCGCGCAGTTTAAATTCAAATGTCACCTTATTTTGGACACGTAGTATATTTGTGATGAAACCTTGGGTTAGGTTTGAAAGGTGGGCTAATGGACATGCCAGCTTTTTTGCTCCAAACTTCATATGATATCATCGTTAAAAATATCCACGAATGTGTGTCAGTAGTCACAGATAAACTTTAAAAAAAAGCTTGTGTTGAGGAAATGAATGCCACGTCTGAACAGCAAGGTGATGAACATAAGAGTGATTAACAGTATTGGGAGATGGAACTAGGAAAAAAAGGGGATTTACTTCTCTATTTGGAGTTACATCTCTAACTGGATACTACAGTAGAAAAATAATTGATATTTTAGTTAAAAGCTCTTATTGTAAGCAATGCGAGCCTTGGAAATCTCACAAGGATACTGCTAAATATCAGGAATGGTGGAAAGAGCACAAAGACGTATGCTCAGCTAACCACGATGGGTCATCAGGAAAAATGGAAGTTGATGCTGTTATTACCATGTTCAAACGTTCATTGGAAAACTATCAAGTTCGTTTTAGAAACTACGTCGATGATGGTGACTCTAAACCTTATTCGGGGATTTTGAAGGCTGTTCCTTATGGTGAGACAGAAGTAACGAAGAAAGAATGTATTGGGCATGTTCAAAAAAGAATGGGCAAACGGCTAAGAGACATAGTGAACAATACTGTAGAAAAAATAGAAGATAACAATGGAAAAAAAAGTTACTTGGTGGCAAAGGTTGACTGGGAAACTTATTGATAAATTAACTGTTTACTATGGTTTAGCGATTAGGAGACACTGTGATTCTGTTGAAAGTATGTATAAAGCCATTTGGGCATCTTATTTCCATAACTGCTCTACAGATAAAACCCCTCAGATTGATAATTGTCCTATAGGAGAAAACTCGTGGTGGTTGTGGCAAAAAGCGCGAGTCTTGGGAACTTTGCCCAGCTATAAACATGATTATGAGGCCTTACCAGCTGATGTTTCCAATTTACGAAGATCTGAGTACAAAAAATTATTGGAACGATGCGTTGGTGGTTTTACCTAGAACAATAATGAAAGTTATAATCAGCCGATATGGAAAATAACTCCAAAAATTATTCCAGCTGGCTCAAAATTGTGGAAATAGCTGCAAACATTGCAGCCGGGGTCTTGAATGAAGGCAAAACATCTCTTCTTTATTATATGAGTGCTATGAGATTATCACTTGGACCCAATTCTCATTCCTACGTGAGTAAAGAGGGCGCAGAGCGCATCTCAATGGAATGGGGAGTGCTGGAATAGATGGGCACGATGTATGTTAAAAAAAATTTAATTTAGTGTAAATCGTTCCCAAAACTTTAAACGCGTTTATCTCAAAACCGTGTTTTCAGAGTCGATGTCAATTGATCGTCCGGTTTCGAGTCGTAAGCATAGATCTAATACCCATTGTCGGTAATAATATGTTTAACGACATTCCAGTAGTCAGAAAGCATTGTTTCACAGACTTTCGCGACGCTGTTTTTCGAAAGAAATTGAGTGTTTTGGACACAATCGAGCTTTCTCTTTTCTAAGTGCCATATAAGCTTTCACTGATCCTTCCGTTACTCCAACGATGTCAGTAAAATCGCTGACTGTATATTGTCGATTCTTAAGGACCAATTCCTTTATTTTATTGACGTGTTGATCATCAGATGATGTTGATGGCCATTCGTCAACTCATTATACACAACATTGTTGATCACGACAATTACCGAATAGCGTCAACTGATTTGATGCAACATGAACAATCTATTCTTCGGCAATCACGATCGAGTAAACGGTATGGCCGACTTCGATTCAACTCAAATCATATCAGCTTAGTGAGTTGCGACGGTTTCTTCAATTGAACCGATCAATTATTCGAATAGTGTTGTATTGATTCCAATCATGTTCGATTTGTGGACACGAATGTTACAAATGAATGATTGGCTCATCGTCAATCATAACTTTTTCGATGTCGTCTTGTGAGTGGAACTGCTTTTGAGCCATACCATGTGTCATTGAACGGAACAAATAATATTTGGATCGTGCAACAAAGAAGGACTTCCCATTTAAGCTTTTTAAGTTAGATTTTAACAGGTTTGGCAACGTGAGACTGAGCGTTGCAATGCAGCAGAATCACTTTTTCGTGCTTCACCCGGTATTGAGGTCATAAGGATCTCAAGTTCATTGTTTCTGAATCATTTTCCGTGCATGTAGTCGCTTTGAAATAGCACGGATCCTCTTCTAGCAATATCTTCAATTCTCCTTCTTCGAAATTGTTTGTGATTTCTTTACGTGTACGGTTCTTAATACCGAATTCGGCATCATTGAGGCGACTACAGCACTACTCATGGCACATTATTTCGCTTTGGACGGCACCTCCGTAACGTTTTTGGATTCCCCGCTGTGCTTTAGCCGCCTATTTCTGTGACTGAAAGATGAGAATCAACACTTCCCGCTAATGACGATTATTTGGCAGAAAATTGGATATATTCGTACAACCAAAAGTATATGACACATAAACAAAGTCAGAAGCACAGTTTTTTTCAAATGTTTAGGTTAAGTTTATCACGTATTGAATTTTTGGATATATCGAAAACGATCACAACCAACGGCTGGAGCCATCTATTGGCAAACAACGGGAGCTTAGTTGCGCTCCTAATATATCTCACATACTGATCGATATTTTTGGTAAAAATTTAGCTATAGGCACTAGGGTCCATATTTTCGATATCTGATGCGGTTTTAGATCGATTTCGCATTGTAACATAGTAATGCCAGTATAACCTTTCTATCTACGGAGTTTACTTAAAATTGGTTGAGTAGGTCCTAAGATATTGGCTTTCATTTAAAGATGAGCCTATGTCCAATTTTGATACCCGCTTCTTTAAAATCGTGTTTATCATCTGGGCTGCAAAACTTAATGTCTATGAAACATTTTTCCATAACCGCAATAGGGTGAGTTTAGATTTCACTCATTTCAACACTGTTGGAAGAGGAGGTGTTGAGCAATTTTGATTGCTTTAGCTAAAGTGGTTTGGGAGATCTGATTCAATGTACAAAAATATTTTAAACTACAGATGCTAACGCATCCGTGATCTTAAGTGCCAAACTCTCTTTCTGACATTATTTGTGACTTAGTTTAAGCAATAGTAATTCTATTTACGATACTTTGCAAGAAATGCGTGTTCCAATTTATATCAAAATGATGAGATATCTCGGAGTTACTTCGGTTAATCTCTTTGATTGGTATTTTAAAAAATCATTGGTTAACTGTATACCAGGTTATTGGATAAATTTCAATTGTGCGGAATTTAAGATTTTTAGATAATGCACAATTATGCAGACTTTTCTATCTCTGCATTGTACTATAAGTATACAAATTTGTGTTCTTTGGTTTGAACATTTTATTGCCTACCCAATACTTCGGCATACCTTTGAAGACATTTCCTTGCAGAAATAATTGTATCCATAAGCCGAGAGAATAAAAATCAAGAAAAAATTTAAGAATTTCCATCGTTTACTCGCATTTTCACTTTCGTTTTCACACAAAACTTTCTGTACACAACTGAATGCTCTTGGATCCAGACACCTTTCCTTGCACTTTACTGCCAACTGCTGAAACTTCAACTTCGCGTCGACTTTATCGCAAAACATTTCGCACATAAACACTAGATAGCGATACAACCGAAACGCTACAATACCAAATGACTACTGTGACCAGGATTACGGCATTTTTACGCAATAGTGCAATGGATTGTCTTACTACTTGCTCCATATGCGCGTGTCGGCATTTACGCCTTCAAACGGCAATAACGCGATTATCAGCTTCCTTACAGTCCTTCTGACGTACGTCTCTTTGCTTGCTCCACAATGGGAGGGCATGGCGTATGGGTATGCACAATTGTATGTGTCCTGTTGTAATTTATATTTTCGTTAGTCTGTTGTTGTTTAAGACATGCTGACGCAGGCATTGAACTCTCCTTACGCTCATATGATATATGTACATATACTTGTTTTTATGATGTGTTTCCCGCCGTTTTGTGCTGTGGGCGCTGAGAGTGTCCTTAAACGATAAGCAAGCAACAAGTTGATTGGATAATAAAGAATAAAATGAAGTGGGTTACTAAAGCATGTGATGAAATGCAATTATTAGTCGATTTAAAGTCGCGGCTATACGTATTGGTGGATGAATGAAAATAAAGTGGGCATTTTAACACCCTCGATAGATTTTATTTTACTTGGAAACCGTTGCTATAATGTATATATTTCTAAGCATGGATATATTTACACATGTATCTGTGACTATGCTTTTAATTCTGCTCTAACTTTTTATTTTATCTCTTTTGCAGAAATCCCTACACAGCAGATAGCACCTGCATTACCTATGATGCAGTGAACGCCGCCTATTTGGATGCCCGAAAGCGAATCCGTATGTATCGTACTTAAACAATTGTAACCATTAACGCTTCCGTAGATTTATATATAAAATTATATATGTATATCTAATACCAATATAGAGGAAGATTACACAGATCTAATTATTTGTTATCTACTGCAATTCAAAATAAGCTAATTATACCTTTAAAAAAACGTTATTTTTTTTAAAAAGTAGGTATAGCTGTAACCCCATTGTTTACACATCAAAATTGGCATGTCATCTAAAAGTGAACGGTGTCGGGAAATTTATCTAATTCCTTGTAATATGATTTAAATTTGATTAATTAATACACTATCAAATGTAATGTCACAAAAATAGAACAATTTTAACTTTGTAGAATATATTTTAAGAGTACAAAAGGAGAAAAACAATATATGAATATGTTTTCATAACGACTGGCGCGCGGTTGTTAACTCGGCTATAATCGCGTAAGGGTGTCTACGCCAATTAAGAAGAAGAAAATATGTTTTCATATTTGGATACTGGGAATAAGGTACACGAAGGTTAAAAGTGGGCAATTATTTTACGAGAAGGTACTGCACATTTTTTGAATTCCATTTCCTTCATTATTAAAAGTACCTGAGACTGAATTCATTGCTAATTTGACATTAATCATTCATACGGAGTTATTAAATATGAAGCAAGTTATTTTAACTTGTCCAGATAGTTACATAAATATCTACTTTCATTATTGTAAAAAGTAACCGTTATAAGGTTGTATAAGCGATTTTAATTTGTATGGTTATTGGTTTATATAATTCGCTCAGTTTTAATACTCGCTTCTCTCAGAAGCTTTTCGTGTATTTCGTTTTGTTAAAACGACATTCATCAATCAAAAATGTGTTCTGATGTTGAAAACGGATAAAATCGGTTCAATACTTCTCCTAGCCACCATACACCGAAAATGATAAATTTTGAAATTTTTTGTAAATTTATACGAAATTAGTTAAATGTATTATCTTGGCTGTAAGTTACGAAAATGGGTGAAATATTACATATAATGTTCTTTGTTACTCTGGTTGCCTAATTATATACCGATTATATCGGTCTATATTGTTTTCGTTCTTCCTTAATTGTAGGTAGTGCAGTTTTGCCAAATTGACGACATTTCATCACCTACGAGATCATTGCAATAATTTCCCATCATCACGTATAATTTCCCCTCGTATGGATAAAAGTGAAATATTTGTTGTCTTGTAAACGGGTACATACTTGTATTTCTTTATATTCAATTCAACTTGCTGTTGTTAGAGTTATATATTTGACAAAGCGGGTTGACTGGCGTAACCTTATCCAATATAACCACAAAACCAAACTTTAGTACAATAAACTAAAGAAAAGTAGTTCTAGCAAAAAAGGGAACAAGATTAAAAGCGAATACGAAATTCTGGATAAAAAGGCTAGATTCAAATAAAGTTTAATATAGTTTTTTCGACGAGTTAATTTAAATAAAAAGAAAATAGGAGATAGTAGTTGATAAGATAACTGCTGGCGGGCTCAAATCGTAAACAATCTGTCGGTTCCAAATACAGACTTTGTGTAGTACTAAAAAGCTTTAGTTGGCGTTAATTTCAATACTTGTGCTTTTTTAATGACAAAATCAATTCTTGTTACTATATTTTAAATCTTTATGACTTTTTAACACCAACGCATGTCATGATAAGACTAAAAGTATGCAAATATACATAGGTCAACGTAACTGCATATTCTAAAATATTTTGGAATTTCAGATGTGGCGCAGCCGAAAGGTGATTGGAAAACGGAAGAATTGGCTACAGTCGGTGAGCTGCTGCTGGACATTTCGATACAGTTAGCGAGGACGTAAGTAGTATAAATATTCGTAGTTATTCTACATATATTTGTATAAATATTTATCAGTATTCTTCCAAAATGTACTTGCCATTAACGAGTGGGAGCATTACACAAAAACATGAACACTAACCCAATTTATTACAGAATTTGTGTTTATAGATCTGATAGTTTTATCTATATAAATAAGGTTGTTTAATGATATTTGAACATATTGCCGAGGGAATGAAATGATTATTTAAAATTAGGGGACTTTATATAAATATGTATGTATATGATATTTCATATCTTATTTTGTTTAATATAATGACATGTTCAATTTTGAACATTCTGCCGGGCGCTAAATGGGACTGCTAGAAAGGTGACAACAGCTTGCGATCCTGTCATGGTCGTAAACTAAGTGAATTTCTCGCTGACTGTGTGCCTTCCTATGTTGTATCAGTGATAGCTTGCTCCTAATTATTTGTTGATACGAAGGCTGCTATATATATTTCTGGCCTAATAATGAAAATAGGAATATTTATCAACGAAAATGGTTTTATTGTCTTTCAAAATATTCTCTATCAAGATTTTATTTTTTGCATGCGCTCAAACCAATTTTCGAAGCACTTTTTCCACTCCTATTGAGACACCTCCAAAACATGGTTTTTGAATGCCTCAACAGCATCTTCTGGCGACGAAAATCGTTGAAGACGCATTATTTTTTTGATGTGTGGGAATAAAAAGAAGTCATTGGGTTCAAAGTCAGGGCTGTATGGCGGATGACCCATCAATTCGACGTTTTGGCCGGTCAAAAAGGTGCTGGTTCGAGCCGATGTGTGAGAGTTCGCATTGTCATGGTACACAACGATTCGTCTTCTCTTCTTCGTTTTTCGAATTTTTTTTACCACTCAGAATTGACCGTCCTACGTTGCTCAAGCGGAACTGTTGCCACATGACCAGTTTTGCCGAAGAAACAGGCGACCATTTGCTTCGAAGTCCACGAACAACTTTCGTTGGATTTGGATCATTTTGGAAGACCCACACGGTCGATTGCTGTTTTGTTTTGGGCTCATACGCATAGATCCATGATTCGTAACCTGTGACCTGTGACCTGTGCTTCAAACGTCTTTTGAAGCACCGCGATCGTATTTTTTCAGCATTTCTTTACACCAATCCACACGAGCCTTTTTTTGAGCGATTGTCAAATTGTGCGGGATCCAACGAGAACAAACCTTTTTTACGGCCAGGCGTTCATGCAATATCGAATGTATGCTGGTGGGAGAAATGCATAGACATGCCTCTATCTGAAGGCATGTTACATGACGGTCTTGCATCGATGTTTTCTGGCCCAACGGCTGTTTTTGGACGACCTTCACGGAATTCGTCTTTGAGCGAGCGTCGGCCACGATTGAATTCGTTGTAACAGTTTTTCACAGTGCTATAGGAAGGTACTTCATAGCCATACAAAGATTTTAGTTCATCGATGCACTCTTGTCGTGATAATCCACGTCGAAATTTTGGAAAATGATCGCACGAAAATGTTCACGAGTTAATTCCATTTTTTGACCGAGATGAATTTTTTAATTCCCTGTAAATAAAACAACTCACGATTAAATGACAAAACATTTTGAGTGATGTTATTTTAAAAAATGTCAAACTTTCTAATGGAAATGTCAGATTGTACCTGGCAACACTTAGTGTTGTCTAGGCCAGAAATATATACAGCAGCCCTCGTATTCGAGTTCTGTCCGCTTTTCCTGTCCGATACCTTTGATTTTACGCTTCTTTTTGTGCATCTTTGTACACTCTTCTGCACTGATTCCGTCCTTCGGTGATTGTTGTACTTGTTTTGTAGGTGGACATCCCATGCATTTCTTCGTCTTGGCTTTGGCTCTGGTTACATCTTCCTTTTCGGTAAGATTACGCTTGCTCTTTTTCGGCAATTGTGTAGGTTTGTGCAAAACTTAAATTTGCTCTTCCTTCTCATACTCTTCAGCACCATCTTCCAAAATGTGGTCGATTTCTTCAGCTTCGTCCTCATCTTCAATCGATTTATCCTGGACTACACTTTCCCACATTTCTTCAAAATGTGAGCCTGCCGGAAGAGATAATTGCCAAGGGACCAATTCAGTTGGTTTTTCCTCAGTAATTGAAGGTTCATGTAATTCTTTAAAGAATTGTTCTTCAATTTCACTTTCCTTTTTATCTTCTTCAGTTCTTGAAGGCTTACCAAGTTCTTCAACTGATTCTTCTTCAAATTCATTTTCCTTTCTATTTTGCTCTATTACTTCTGCTGTTTTTTCCTCAACAGAAGATAGAGGGAGTAATTTAACTTAAGTTTTTCGTCTTCAATCTTTTGCACTGCATTAGTTAGTTTCGTCGCAGTTGTAGATAATTTGGGTATGATGAACAGAATTCGCTGATTGTCGTACTTTTTCTTAAGTAGACTCCATGCAGCTTCATAATTTGTGGACAAAATTTGAAAATGCTGTATTACTCGTGCAGCTTCGCCTTTTAAGCATTGACGAAGACGCAGCATTTTTTTTTTGTTCGGCATCTGCTCGTTGTCATGTACCATAACTTGAAACAGGTTGTAAAAATTGGCCCATTCCTTAATATCGCCATAATTGGAATTTTTATTACTTTTCTTAATTCAAAGTTAGGGCGATAAGAAATTTTAGGCTCTTCTTTTTGCATACTTTTGTTTTTAATTTTTAAGCTCTTCGTAGTATTCGTCATTAATTTCTTCGAATAAGATTTCAATTTCTTCATTGAAATCTAATTTGCCTTTTAGTTTTTGACTACCTACGAATAAAAAATCTAAACACTTTAAATGATCGTTGTTGATCATTAATTCCATACTTAGATCTTCCATTTTTCTTCTGAGGTTTTTAGTTTCCCCCATGAATATGGAAGTTATTCGATCTAAATCTTGGTGTTTAGCTTCAACTTCTTCAAATCTTGATGGCTTTGTTGGGAAAAATGTTGGACGTGTACAACACCTTTTCGGAAAAATTCGCTTGGGCTTAAAATTTCCCCTTTTGCGAGTTTTCCGCAACACTTTTCCTATTTATTAATTAACTGTTTGTAGTTCTCCAAAGAAATCGTTGGAGGTATTTGATTTGGTCGCCTAGTTGACCTTGCTGTGCCTCGACTCACAACCGCTGAATATCTCTTGGATAGCAGTTAGATCACTGCGTTTAGTCTCTTTTTTAAAACGGCTTATGCGATCGGTTTTAATGCGGGAATATACCCCGTCTTACAACTATTATTTTTATTTAGTCAATATGCGGGAATATGACAATGTCTTACAATTTAATTTTGCCTGTATTTATATTAATAACAGGGCTTACTTTATTTTATTTGCCTGCATTTTTTATAATATCAGGGCTGAGCTCTTTTTTTTGGCTCGATAGGACCAAATGTTTAAACTCAACAAAGATTTATCATTCCTTACCTCTGGTGGGGGGAAATGAAACATCTTGTATTAAGTGAGAAATCTTTCATTCTATTTTTTATTTAGTATTTTCCTTGCCTATATACAAATTTCTATCTTAAACAACTTAATATATATGTATATAAGTATATTAATACATAAATAGATATTTATATTTAGTAGAATTTCGGCTTTGCTGATAAGTAAGCATGTTCAATGATATTTGAACAATGGTAATAGATATAAACCCCATCATTTATACTCTTTAAAATTTGAAATAAAATAACTTTTCCAACTTTTTGTCAATACTGGTACTGGACTGCGGTGATTATTAAATAGTTATCCGAATACAGTTGTTCATTGATCTATTAAACGGTTTAAGTAAAAGATAAAAAATAATTGTGAGTAGAGTAATCGAATTTCTCAATTAAGCTCCAAACGTATTTGTTTTTAGCAAATATTTTCTGTTTAATTATTCTCTATGTTATTCTCTTTTCCTTTTTATATTGCCATGTAAGGATTTGGTTAATTGCATATTTTATACTTAACGGTCAGCTGCCGGCCACACTTCAAACTAGGTTAATTTGATAATTTTGCAACATTTACAGTTAGGCAGCGGTTCTGCGTGTGCGAACGGAAGAATAATTTGGCTCGACACTGCCATTATCATTTTCCAAAAAGAGTCAGTGCGAAAAATTCGCATGAATTAAAAGCGTAAAGGTTTAGCGATTGGCCTTAAGTCGTTAACTTGAAGACTCAAAAGATGTTGGTTGAAATGAAAAGAGTAAATATCCATTAATGTGGGTGGCATTTCAATAGAATTGTATTGATATACATACATATGTATTATGCTGTAATTTCTGACAAATTATCGGCGCGCAACACTGCGTCTAATAATGCTATTGGCAATTATTGGTAATAAATACAGCTATGGCCAAAATATTAGAAATAGCGCGTCTGTTCATACTATAACTATATACTATACTATAACAAACATACTTCGATTGGATTTATATGGTTGCTTGTATATTATGTATGATAATCGTTCATTTGATTTACTCTTATGTAGAATAAAATAAAAACATATTTCGCTAAAGGGCTTACTAGTTTGTGGTCTTTTAAAGTAAGGACCAGTTGCAATTGAAAAAATTTCACTTCCCCGCAACCGTTTTTATTGAGTGTGTCCAATTTTTCGGATTTTTTTTCGAAATAATTTAGATGATTGCCCTCCAGATAAAACCATTTTAGCACAGCACGGTAACACAGCGTAATTTCTCCTTTTAGTCACTACTACATAAATGTTATATCTACTTAAATACTGCAAAATAATTAAATTTTGATTTGTCCCGAAGTGATTTCGAAAATGCATTTTCTTTTCAATACAACATTTCTTTGCGAATTGTCCGAAGCTCTTATTTACGAGAGTGTTTTATAGGTAGACCGGTTGTCGGAACATTTATTGGTTTCAGTGAAAAATATATGCAGTGCTTACAGTTTGCGCATGTTCCTATTACCTTAGGCAATTTTTAAGTAAGTTCATAGTACACTTTATATGTAGTACTATCATGTATGTTTGACCAATGCATTCGTTTGGTAATTTGTTGCTTATTATTGGTATCATTCGCCCTTTATGTCATTCAGGTGCATAATGTGTATATTATGGTACATACAAATATGTATGTATGTATATCAAAGGTATATATGAACTTTTTCTATATTTTCTTTTTATTTTCAATTAGTTATGGCCTGTCTTATGAAGAAATTGAAAAAGGTCTGCCCACTATTGACACATCGAAAACCCTCATTCGTGATGTGTGCCCACCTTTCTTTGCGGGAGTTGAGTGCCGACCGGGAAAATATCGCCGCTTCGATGGGCTGTGCAATAACATCGATCATCCCACTTGGGGTGCCACCATGGCGCCGTTCCAGCGTCTGATTGGTCCACTATATGCGGATGGTATAAATGCACCACGCATTTCAGTGACCGGACATGATTTACCAATTTCTCGTATTGTTTCGCGTACAATGCATCCAGATGATGGTTATCACGACCACGCTGGCACTGTCATGGTGATCGCTTGGGGACAATTCATGGATCACGATTTCACACTTACGGGTACACCGCTGGGTGGGTTTCCTGTTTATACTTCTTGTTGTGCTTTAGATTTTATTGATTTTCGTTTTCTTCATAGATCCTATCAATCGAAATGATCCGGAGGAGTGCTGCAAACGTCCACTACACCTTAAGCATCCATACTGCAATGAGATTCGGGTTCCAGACGATGACTATTTCTATCGGCTCTTTAATGTGAAATGCATTGATTTTGTGCGCGCTTTCCCTTCACCACGGCCCGGCTGTCGGCTAGGTAAGCATTCGTTACGATTTAAAGCTCCAATGTTCTCTTGACAAGAGAAGGTTGTAAGAGTTAGCTAAATTAACGAAGGGAAATACAGAAATTTTTATTCTTATATTTCTTAAAGAGCAAAATTATCTTGTGAATTTCTTGAGCACTTTTGTAGTCCGATTTGGCAAATATTCCATTATTTCAAAACTTTATGCTATAACAACTAAATTCTACTAAACAAAAAGTTGAATACTAAATTTACCAACACATTAGTTTAATAAAAATCTATTTTCAGGGTCGCGCCAACAATTCAATACACTCACTGGTGTGATTGACGCCAACACTGTATACGGTGTTACGGAAAAGTTCGCTCGAAAGCTTCGTACCGGCTATGGTGGTTTAATGCGTATGAATCCCGTCTTCCAAGAATATGGGCTGAAGGATTTGTTGCCATTGAAGCTCGACATACCCGATGAGGGATGCACGCGCCCGAACAAAAGCATGTTTTGCTTTGAAGGAGGTGAGATTCGAGTGAACGAACAGCTGGTGCTAACCTGCATGCACACATTGATGGCGCGCGAACATAATCGCATAGCGACCGCATTAGGCCAAATAAATAAACATTGGGACGATGAAACGATTTTCCAAGAAGCACGTCGCATCAATATTGCTATTGTGCAACATGTGACCTATAACGAATTCTTACCGATATTATTGGGCAAAGAGGTGATGGAGAAGTTCGGTTTGGTGCTACAGAAGGATGGCTACTGGGATGGTTATGACCCCAAAGTCAATCCTGGTATTATTGATGCTTTTGCTGGTGCTGCATTTCGTTTTGGACACTCTTTACTACCCACCGCCGTGGAGCGTTGGTCTAAAGCACATAAATTTATAGCCTCGAAACGTTTATCGGATTTAATTCGTCGCCCGTATGACTTGTATCGTGCTGGTGTGCTAGATGAATATTTTATGGGTTTGATGAATCAAGTGGCGCAAGCGATGGATGACTCAATTACACAGGAGGTAACGAATCATCTCTTCAAAAAGGAGGGTGCACGATACGGATTGGATTTAGTGGCGTTTAACATGCAGCGTGGACGTGAATTCGGTTTGCCTGGTTATATGGAATTCAGAAAGTTCTGCGGCCTGCCCACCTCGACGTCGTGGGAGGAAATGTTTGGTTCTATGCCAAACGACACAATTGTTCGTTACGAAAGCATTTTTGAGTAAGTGTGAATTTCTGTTTCTTTATTTTTTTGATATATTGAAAAGTGTTTTACTTAAAGACATCCAGCTGATATTGACCTTTGGTCGGGCGGTGTTTCAGAGAAGCCTTTACCGGGTTCTATGCTGGGACCCACCTTTGCATGCGTTATCGCAACTCAGATGAGTTACTCTCGCCGAGGCGACCGTTTCTGGTATGAGCTTCCGAACCAACCATCATCTTTCACTCCCGAACAGTTACAGGAATTGCGAAAGGCCAAACTATCACGACTTATATGTGATAACACCGATCTTATCGACACCGTACAGATATACCCTATGGTGTTGCCAGATCATGAAATGTAAGTTTTTATTGAACACATGAAAGGAACAGTAAATATCTGTTGCTCTCCAAATTATTTATAAGATATGCCGACCTTATAACGTATTGATCTATTAATTAACACCTTCCTTCTATTGCATTCTTCTAAATATATTCGAATTTTTTTAGTAATCCAAGGGTGCCTTGCAAGAGCGGCATTATTCCATCAATTGATCTAACAAAATGGGCCGACTACTCCAGTCCCGAAGTAGCACATCAGCCTGTCTATGTAAGAAAAAATTAAATTAATATTTTATTTACTAATCCGATATTTAAACCCTTTTTTCAGAACTTTATTAATGAAATACCTGACACATTGCTGAATTTTAAGAAAAAATAGACTGGATAGCTGGATCACGAACGAGATGAGGCAAACGTTTTTTTAATTTGTTGATTTAATTTTTGAAATTTAACGTTAAGTAAAACAACTAAAGTATAGAGATTTGGAACGAATAGCGCTATTACATTTACTTTCTTCAATTTCTACATTCAAAAGCAAATACTCACTATTTATGTACAATACATACATACTTACATTTATAGGTACTAACCTCTCTAAGTCACTTTGTTGCCTTCCACTAGAAAATAAGTGTCAAAATGTTTATCATATTCATACATTATTGCTTATATAGCAGCTTTATGGTTTTCTCACGTCAATAACCTACAATTTTAGGACTATTTTGACTACGTGCATTTGCAAAAATTTTACACACAAATTTCGTCTTCTCGATACATACATACATATACATATGTACAGAATTATTAATTGTATGGTTATTGTTTTCTCAAATTTCCTTCGTACATGAATGTTTGTGTAATTGTTTTTGTTTTTGTAATAACCATGTACATATTTAATATAAATAGTGAAATTTAAGCGTACGCACATACATACATATTGCATAAAGATTGTTCTTCATTTACAAGTACGTATAAAGTGAAATTTAAGATATGATGAATTTGTTATAATCTGTGTAAAAAATAAATGAATATTTTGTATAATTATTATTACAATTGGTAGTACAGACATACCAGCTGCGCCAGTTCGTATTGCTCTTTAAATGACGTACTAAATTTTTCTCTTCATTAAGAGAGAACATAGAGCTATTGAATTTCAATTGCCTGCATTTATGCGCTTCCTCACAGCGCCAGCTGTTGTTACATAGCGAACGTTCGACTCGTAGGCAATAGATGGCGCTGCTAATAGTTCACTGTGGATGAATAGAAAGTGCATTTCTGTTTTCGCGCGCATACAGTGTATCAGATATTGCCGGCGCTTTGGAGAAGGTGACGCATCGTCAGTCAATTCTTTGAGAAAGTTTTCAGAGGTTCGATTATTTACTAACCAAAAAATGATTTCTTTTTGTTTATTGTAGATAAACAGTTTATCAAAACTCACCATCACTACTTGGACATCAAGATAAACAATGCTAAGTATTAGGTGAACAAAAAATAAAAAATCGGGACACAATGTGAACTTAGATTGTTGTATTCCTATTCCAATTTATTGGAATATTTCATTTTTTTCCCTACAATACGGTGCAATGAGAGTTCTGGTTTCAAAGGCAAAGCAAATTATTTTTAGGTTGCAATTTGAGCGTATCTTATTAATTTATATCACTTGCCAATGATATTATACATACAGCTGTCGTCAGCTAATTAGAATCAATTTACTCCTGAGATAAGAAAGGAATGTGTTGGACACTCCGTTCAAGAATAATTGGGTTTGCGAAAGCGAAGAACGATCGGTCCTTTATAGAAGGAGATAGTAGTTAGTGTGGGAGAAATATGCGAGACTCGAAGGAAAGATAAAACGCAGCTTTTGCTGTGTCCTCGAGCTCATGCCTAATACCCTGCCGAACCTTTTACCTCTGGCGAAACAGAGAAGATGTTGCGTTACTTCTGCTCTTCTCATCCAAGGTTGGAGGTTAGCAACGAAACCGTAGTCTCAACGAAAGCGTAGTCAAGCCAAGTATGTTTTATGGAGTACTCCTTTGGTGGAGGATGTTCGGAAAAGCGATGCTTGCTAAGGAGCTTAACCCTTATGTTAATAGCCGGGTACCCGGGTACCCACCGCGGTGTATTTGTGTAAATAGCTTAAAAAAAATTCAATATTTTATTTTAAGCTCTCAAATCGTCGTTTTTTAACCTAAAAGGAAGCTATTTGTGAGTTAATTTAATTAATTTATTTTATATTTTAAATAAGCTTAAACTCTAGCCATCGCCTTATTAGCAACCGGGTACCCGGGTACCCACAGTGGAAATCATAGGAAATAAACTGTATATATTTTCTATTAATGCGTGCAACTAAATTTTATAAAAAAACTAGCTGGCCCCGCAGCCGTTGTTCTGCGTGAAATTATGTGTTTTGAGATGAAAAGAAATTTGAATTTATCATTTAATTTTTTTTTTTTCAATGTAACACAGCTTGATAAACAACAATTTTTGGTTTCTGTTCCGGTGCACAGAAATATGGTTCTCCAACTCCTGAGCACGCCACGTATATCTGTCCGTGTAAAAAAACATAGCATTTCCAAATTTATGCCACAGATTTCTAGCGACTATCTTTATGAACTGAAATGGCAAGTCGTTGGAACTCAAAGGAATTCGTAGAATCAAGTATTCGGCCCTTGTATTCGATAGCTGCGTCGCAATCTGTAGGGTCCCATTACACGATTTCGGCGCATCAACATAATACCGACAGATCCAACTTTGAGACGCAAATGATGCGGTGGCATACCAACCATCTCCAAAGAATTTAGAAATTGCACTGGATAATTCACGGCGACGTCTTCATTGCCAAGACGATCGGTATTTGTATGAGCGAAAGTCTCTCGGAATTTGACTTTGTATATTCCAGTATAAGTCAACAACATTGGTATTTTTGGAAGTTAACAATGCGCGTGCACTTAAGGAATTATAGTTACGATAATTTGGCAAATTTACGAACATTCGTGATAAATTGATCTTTCGTGAATTGATAAACAGAGGATAAATTTGATATCAAACCACCGGAAGTATCAACCGGAATTGACCAATTCTTGGCGAATACGATGTGAAATGTCTTCGGCAATGTAATTTTTGTTCATATCCCACAATTGACGCGGATTTGAAGGCTGATATGTCGAAATGATTATCGTGAAAAGTGTGCGATCTTCATTTGGATTCGAAGTAGCTACCGCATCGTCCATCGTTTGATTCCAGTGATTATCATTTTCCAGCAATTTTAATTGCAGGCTTGCTGCTCAAAAAGTTGCTCAAACCGTACCATTCACAGTAAGCAATGACTCAAATGAAGTTGGACCGCGTACATTAATAAATAGCAACCGAAGGTAGAAAAAATCGTCGTTTTTCGGGTGGATTGTGTAAATTCATCCTAATGCTTTAGCTGATAAGACACCTGGATGTCAATCCACTGACTGGCCTTGCTTTCTGTGTAACTATTTCTTCGACGATGCATTCCATGTATAACATCAAGATATTTCCGAATAGAAGTTCTAGCAAACGGATCACTTACGAAAGTTGAGACAAAATCGTCAATGTTGATTTTGCTGCTGTCGGTGTTTTCTGCCGCTGTACTGTATTCTCTGGGTTGAAACAAACTCTTTCGTCATTCTCCAAATTAACTGCGAGACGCACAATAGTGGTGAGCGACGCCGATAGAGTGGATATCCATCATTTCCAGTTTGCGTTTGCGAAAGAAAAGCACGTAACAGCACCACATATACGTTGCTTCAAGATAAAGTCCATCAAACATCGCAAGTTTTGTTTGAAAGGTCGTGCTGTGATATCGTGACAATCGCTTGCTGATTGACCGCAAATCCATAATTCCACATGTATGTCATCGCATCCTAAGAGTTCTCGTTCATGTGCCTTGGTGTGACGCCGACCAATATTAGCGCGACTACTTCGTGGCATCGTAACAAATTTCAATCTGTAATTGATCACTTTGTGTGCAACACACATGACGTTTTCACTGAATAATTTTCAAAAATTTTTAAAGCAAACGACAAATTTGAACGATTCAAATAATTGAAAAACAAAACAAAAAAATTAAAAAAAAAAACTTTTATGGAAAAAATTAACTTTTTGGAATTGTCCAATTTTCCGACTTTTCCTCACTAAAAGCATACGATTTTTTTTTATTTCTAAACCTTTCCCGGTCCATACAGAACATTCTCTGAAAATTTCATCGTTCCCTTAGCGTTACTAATAAACAAACATTCATTCGTTTGTATGGAAAAGAGAAAAGGGCTGTTTTTAGGTGGTCCCGGCAATTATTCGAACCATCCTTGAGCCTCACCGAATATTTAAAAAAAAGAATTGGCAAAATTGGTCCATGCGTTTTTGAGTTATGCGCTTACCAACACATTTTGCGATTCATTTTTATATATAAGATAAATAAATTTTACACTTTTTTATAATTAATGACATTGAACATTGAACTGAGTGCTCGTCACAAACAGGTTGGTGACAATTGGCACAGGCCTTCCATGTCTTTCGCCGTCTTCTTATTGGCAAAGCATTGCAGACATGACAAGACCCTGTTACTCTTTCCTTCAGGTTTTATCTTTTGGAGTCTCTGGACCAAGATTTATCACGACTGTTCCTGTCAGTGTATGGCCTAATACACTTTCAACGGCAATCTTTGTGGAGAAGTGGCGTATTACTTGTGTTTCGCCGTGCGATGTTCAGTCATCGGCAATGCTAGTCCTCCACTTAGTTTACGCATAAATTGACGACGTTCTATCGTTTTTTTGACAATCATTTTATTATTTTCATAATAAGTTATATATGCCGCTCGTGAAAAAATATCTAGCATATTGAAGAACATTGCCATTGGCCATCTCGAAGATTGTCGTTCACTGGTGTATCTCCGCAGCATTTGGTCCATAGTGTCAACTCCAGCTTTATGTTTATTATAAAAATTTATTATTTCTAGTTTTTGTTTAGCGTCATCACCAACTAATATATAAGAATGCATTGTCGATATAAGAATGAGAGCTTTATTTTTTTAGGAACGTAGGAACACATGGTAATCTTTTCGGGAAATCCAAAAACTATCGAATACTGCTCCCGTGTCTTATTCGCTTCCATAACACTAGGGAGGAAAGGTTTATTCTTTTTAAGACAATGGTAATATTCCACGACAATAAATGTTTAGCAACTGGTACAGAAGTAAATAAGTTATCCATGCAGATGTTTTACCACTACCTCGGTACGGAGCCGCCAATTCTTTCGCTACTCTTTCACCCTGATTCACGGTTCTACGTTGTTATTTTTTTCTCTCTTTAAATTGTCACTGACTATTAATGTTTGAAAAAATATTTTAAGAAAAAATTTAGAAAAATTTAGTAAAACAAACAAAATTTTTAATACTCAGATCGTGGGTACCCCGGTACCCGGTTGCTAAAAGACGTCGGTAAAGTTGGTTAATCGTGTTTAAAAAGTGGCTCTCTAATACACATATCACCCTTCCACATAGGTTCTAAGTGCATTTCCGCAAAGGTCGCTGTCACGCTCAGGGAAGGTGGGTACATGAAATAGCCGTAGGATGAATCTTTCACGACTCAGAAGGAAATTTGGTGGGAAGCTCTTCCTCCAGCAGAGTTTTAGGCTGCCTAACCACTTTAGCGTTTTCCTGATTGCATCGGATTGGGAACGAGTTTAGTTTCAGTTGCGCCCTGACTGGTTAACAACTGGCAACTCTGTGCCTTTTAGATCCCTTCGGCCCAATGCAGACCGCAGGAGATGGAGCGAACTACTTGCTCACAGTAATGTTCAGATTATCGTAATAGAAGGAGCTCTTGCTGGGTATTGGTGCATATGCGGTAAGGCTAGCTGTTAAAGTGGAAACATCCAGACACTTTCCTTCCACTATCAGAATATCTTCGGCGAAGCTGGCGAATTTGGCGAAATAACCGGAATTGATTTACACCTGAACTCTTCAAATTTGTGGCAAGTTCAAAGCAATTTGCCGATTTTTGAGAGTTTTTTCGATCAATACTTTGGATTATTTAGCAGTATTGAGAATTGGCAGGGGACTATTTCCTTGCCAGGTGCCTACTTATTCCCAATTCATACATGCAAATTTAAATTTAGCGCTTTAATCAATTACACTTTTATTTGTTTAATCTTTTCATGTTATTCCGTTGCAAGTTTTACAATATTTCTGTTTACTCTATAATATCCAAAGAAGTAAGCACACATGCATACATTTATGCGTTTACATTTATATAAAAGGAACTACAAATAGAGACTACTAAACTACATACATATGTAAATATAATACCAAAAATTATTTACTTAGGAACTTTATGATACCGCGTGTCTCAGGACTATTTCAGTGGGTCATTTTGTAGTTGTATGGATCACCATGGATCCTCATGAAGTCGTCAGAGCTTTCGACCATATTAATTATTTTCGATGAATTCATTTCGCATATCAAATAACTTCAATAAAATATGCAAATCACAATAAAATAAAAATAAATAAGCGAATTTATGTTCGGAGATATTTGGTTTGATGCGTAGTGAGCGTGTGGTAAAAGTAGCGCGGTTGCTGACGGTCACATTGGCAATGACCTAAATTAGACGAGTACGTCACGCAAACGTTTCAAGTCAAAGTTCAATACACACAAAATTATATACAAAAATACTTTAAACACGCAGTCAAGCTCATGATTATAACACTAAACAGTGTGGGTGTAAGGTGAGCAGTAGCGGCGTGCAGCACAGAAGTCAACGGCTTAGAGAGCAATTTATGGCGGTGGCAGCGAAGCGGATGCAATCGCGATCTCACTCTTTATTCGAGTGCGTTGAGGAAGGGTGCAATAGAGCCGATGTCCTCGCAGTCTGGAATGGCTTTGCCCTTGAATTTTAGGCAGGACTCGGCGCAGGTCTGACCTTGAAAGTAGTCACCAAACATTTTCTTACATTGCGCGCAGTTGTTGAGGCAGATCTGAATGAAATCGATGCCGGACATGGTGTCTGTAGAGAAAGAGCGTAATATTATAGTAATCAAAATAACTTAGTATATATGCTTGTAGACTACCAAAGCGTTTGCCGTAGTGTCCAATGGATGGTATGCCCTCAACGGTCGACGAAAACACCGAGATCAGAACAACAGCGATGGCAGCAAAAGCAACGGTCGATTTGTTGATGGAGAACATTTTTGTTTTTGGAAAGCTGGTGGAAAAGAAATAAGTCGTTTTTAAGTTTTATGGATGTTAATCTGTTTTATTATTTTCATATGATATGTTTTTATATTGGACTAAATCCGCTTACATATGATTGTTTCGTCCAAATATTGGTCTATTACCGGACTCTATGTGTATACAAAGTAGTATATCAACTGTCTTTGGATGCTGAGGTGTCTGTTACACCTGCACAGTTTTCAATGAAATAATTTTGAATTGAGCTTGGTGTTTGCTTTTAATCTCTTACACGAATGAATTCGATCTCCCGATTGACGTGCAGATTTAACGAGTTAACAGCAGCTTTACGCGCGTTCGCGCCAAATTTGCGCGAGACAATCGAAAAACAAAAGCACAAGCCACAGACAACAAAGCGAAAAAGCACCGAATCACAATAACTTCGCTTGTGCATGCGCAGGGGCGGCCTTTTTTGTATTTCAGTCAACACGCTTTTTTAAAGAACTATCCTATCTATGTGAACAATCAGCTATGCAGCTCAAATATTATATTATATTAGCATAATGACGTTCATATTTATTCCGTTTCCGTTTTACCATCCATTCGAAACCGTTAAGATGCCAAAGAGAGATAAATAAATAAAGAAACTTATCGGTTTCACCAATTAAACTAATTGAATAGTCACAATTTTAGCTAACGGGGTTATGATTCCAACACACAACCCTCCAAATAGTTTCGAAAATGTGTTCTTTTCAAACCCGCCACTGAGTCTGTTCGCCAGGTAGGAAACGGGGGTTTTCCTAAATTTAGAGGAAAGAAATGCTTTCGCTAAAAGAAGGAAGTGTATGTCATTTGTATGGAATATTTTCTGTTGGTAGAAGGGAATTTCCATACAAACGAAACCGAAAAAATAATCAAGAAAAAATTAAGTAAACGGCACAAGCTTCTCGCCATAAGCGCACTTTGTCAATGCTTTGTAGTCAAGAACTTCTACGAGTACGTCTGTCCGCTCGTGCTTCGCTGAAGAAATGTGTTCCGCGCAATCGCAGTCGCAGTTGTAGCAACAAATGAAACCGGCAATTGAGCAGGAAGTGTAAAATGCCGGCAACAAATTGACAGCTTCTTGTTGCGAATAAATTCATAATTTGCATTCACACTTACAAACGGCACATACACACACGCGCGCATACATCTTTTAACGTGTGCTTTGCACTCTTACGTATTTTGTGCATACATTTGTACACACATTTGATACGGGCAACTGTAGGAGTAGATAATAACAACGGATGGTTACTCGAGGTGCCAATATAAGTATGTCGATAGGTACATACTTAAAGGCTTTGCGGCTCTCATTTGCGACTGGCACTTTTGCGCATGCCCCCAGGGCGTTTTTTAAACTTCACGAGTTGTTATCGCTACGCACGCATATTCGGTTTCTGCAATGGCACTAAAAGCAATTTAAGAGGCGCGTCACTACATGATGCGCAGCATCTTACACAAGCTTGTGGCTGGAGCTTTTGTTCATCTCGAGCAAACGCGAAATATTTTGACGTATGAATCATAAAAAAATATGTATGTATATATTTCCGTAAACGAATTTACTTGCATCCACGAGTAGTGTGCGTAACACAATTGTTAATTTAAAGATACGTCACAACGCGGTATTTACAGGCGAAAGATATTAAAAATAACTTAATTATTATGCGCATTTCATTAGCACATTTATTTATTAGAATCAATAAATACTGTCTTTTCTGATTGCGGGTGTATGAGGCACATGGCTACTACTCAGCATGCAGTGATTTCATCCCCTAAGTGATGAAGGGGGAAGTTTTAGAAAGTCTTATAACAGTTGCTGCTGTGCAAGCAATACTAAATAACAAATAAGCGTGGTCCGGCAGAGTATGACTATATTGGCGCCATGGACAAAGTTCTACTCAACGCCGATCTAAAGGTGATAAATTTTAAAGAAGCTTATTTTTTAGTAAAAAAGTCAATCTGTCTAAAAGCTTGGCCACATACCTGACTGCAACAGGTGCCGTTTAATTATGGTTGTTATTTTAACATTGTACGCTTCGATCTGGTTTTTCAAGAAAGTGAGAAATTCAAATGTTTATTTTTAAATTGTGTGCACGTTCAATATAAATATACATTCTACATCAGATCACATTTTGTCGGGAATTAAATTTCATATCACTCTAAAAGACTTTTTATGTCATATTTTATATCAATGGGAATGATATACATATGTAACGGGTGATTTTTTTGAGGTTAGGATTTTCATGCATTAGTATTTGACAGATTACGTGGGATTTCAGACATGGTGTCAAAGAGAAAGATGCTCAGTATGCTTTGACATTTCATCATGAATAGACTTACTAACGAGCAACGCTTGCAAATCATTGAATTTTATTACCAAAATCAGTGTTCGGTTCGAAATGTGTTTCGCGCTTTACGTCCGATTTATGGTCTACATAATCGACCAAGTGAGCAAACAATTAATGCGATTGTGACCAAGTTTCGCACTCAGTTTACTTTATTGGACATTAAACCAACCACACGAATGCGTACAGTGCGTACAGAAGAGAATATTGCGTCTGTTTCTGAGAGTGTGGCTGAAGACCGTGAAATGTCGATTCGTCGCCGTTCGCAGCAATTGGGTTTGTGTTATTCGACCACATGGAAGATTTTACGCAAAGATCTTGGTGTAAAACCGTATAAAATACAGCTCGTGCAAGAACTGAAGCCGAACAATCTGCCACAACGTCGAATTTTCAGTGAATGGGCCCTAGAAAAGTTGGCAGAAAATCCGCTTTTTTATCGACAAATTTTGTTCAGCGATGAGGCTCATTTCTGGTTGAATGGCTACGTAAATAAGCAAAATTGCCGCATTTGGGGTGAAGAGCAACCAGAAGCCGTTCAAGAACTGCCCATGCATCCCGAAAAATGCACTGTTTGGTGTGGTTTGTACGCTGGTGGAATCATTGGACCGTATTTTTTCAAAGATGCTGTTGGACGCAACGTTACGGTGAATGGCGATCGCTATCGTTCGATGCTAACAAACTTTTTGTTGCCAAAAATGGAAGAACTGAACTTGGTTGACATGTGGTTTCAACAAGATGGCGCTACATGCCACACAGCTCGCGATTCTATTGCCATTTTGAGGGAAAACTTCGGACAACAATTCATCTCAAGAAATGGACCCGTAAGTTGGCCACCAAGATCATGCGATTTAACGCCTTTAGACTATTTTTTGTGGGGCTACGTCAAGTCTAAAGTCTACAGAAATAAGCCAGCAACTATTCCAGCTTTGGAAGACAACATTTCCGAAGAAATTCGGGCTATTCCGGCCGAAATGCTCGAAAAAGTTGCCCAAAATTGGACTTTCCGAATGGACCACCTAAGACGCAGCCGCGGTCAACATTTAAATGAAATTATCTTCAAAAAGTAAATGTCATGAACCAATCTAACGTTTCAAATAAAGAACCGATGAGATTTTGCAAATTTTATGCGTTTTTTTTTTAAAAAAAGTTATCAAGCTCTTAAAAAATCACCCTTTATATGTGCACTAACTACAAAAGTGACCAAACTCAAAAATTTTCAAAACGGTTATTTTGGGGAGGAAAAAGCATTAAAATTTAACAGATTTTTAAGTGGTTAGGATAATTGATGCTTGTTTAAGATTGAAAGATTTTGGCTCTTTACAAACTTGCGCCAAGTGGCGAAATGTCTTTATATGTTTTGAGCACACAGTCGTGTGATTTCATGTCACCGGTTATTTGGATTTTCGCTCACTCTTTTAAAAACTTGCACTCCGGCATATTTATAACCATAAAACACACACAAACACGCTTATATGTATATAAAAATAGCGGTGACTGCATCTTTGACGTCAGTCCTGCGACGACCACATCTTTCTCTTTTACTGACTTTATTCAATTTCGAATTCAAATTCGCAAGCAGTTGGCAGTCAGCCTTTACTTACTTGACTTGACACTGGATCCAAAGTAATCACAAATATTTGGTGCAGTTCGGAGCGAAAGCTAACAAGTGCTTGATAAAATCTCGCGTTGACGACTGTTGTCAATGGTACTTAGTGTTCTGGTATTTATACAAAATCTCAGCAATTTGAAAAATAGTCAAATTACAATTTTATTAGATTACTCGATTTAGTCTGCTAAGTGTAAAGAGATTTGCATCGGTTAATTGCCTTTACTTCCGTTGAGTGGACCTACAGCGAATGGCTGTGGCTTTTTAAGTGAAATTCTCGGCAGGACAAGAAGGGTGCATTTCAGTAATTATTTGACAAAATATTGGCGTGCGGGAAATGCTGAAAACCCTATTAAGTAAATGTTGGTGCATTACACTTTTACATATAAAGCTTTCTCTCATATATCATGTGAACAACACAAAGTTTGGTAGAATATATGGGAAAAGGTAATCACTACTTATGCATATAGCTCCACTACGTTAAATAGAAACATGTAGGTAGTGCCTGAACAGTAAACTTTTATTATACTAAATACCCCTGTTTGTGCCAGGTCCGATTCTACCTCTGCTGGCGGGTCTCAGTAAACACTCCTCTTCGACTGACACATACTTTGTATAAAGAATTTGAAATCAGTTTAATAAGTTATAAAACAGAAATTTATGCTTTCGGAAGATCTGCTATGTATGTAGCACACTTTTATTTCCAACAGTGCTCTAATTAGATAGCAGAACTCAATGGAAATGCTTATATAAAAGCAAGGAAAATTATAGATAAAATCTATGCCAACTGACTCATACTGAAATCTTACAATAAAATTTTTGCCTCAGGAAACTTTTGCTTATTAAAAACTTCTTCAATAGTAAATACTTTTTCGTCTGTACAAAAGAGATTTCAACGGCCATGCCGCTTTTATCCAGTGGCGTAGCTACCTAGGAGCTAGGCGGGACAGTGCCCCGAGGCCCTCAAGCTCAGGAAGCCCTCGTATCCTTACCAGAAATCTCGATCGAACTGAACTTTTGAAAATTTCTCTCATTTTCAAAATAAATATGACTGGTTGCAATCCCACTTTAATTATGACAACTCAGAGAGAAATTTAAAAGTTATTTCTAGGGAAATCTTTCTGTAGGTTGGCAGTGTTGTCAACTTGACGGATAGTGAAATGTGCGTTTTATTGTGAATTCGAGTTAAATTTTTTTTCGAAAACGGTTAAAATATTAATGCTGTATCAGAAGTAAGTAAGCTAATGTGAATGAATATTTTTGTACTGGTCAATATTGTGGCTCAATTTTATTTGATTCTACCACTCATATTATGTTCATTAAGCCAATAAATCGTGTCAGATCTATAGATTTCGGTTACAGGTCATTGTAGTATAATGCGAAATATTAATTCAGGTTTACGGGCACGAGATCGTTTATGGTCTCATAATGGATAAAAACAAGAAACCCAGTGGTCCATTTAAACGCAAACAACGCCAAGAAAGAGAAGATAATAAACAAAATTGCCTAAAATTTACAAGTTTTTTAGTCAGCCTTCCGCAAGTACATCAAAGAAGCATCATTTTGGAAAATGGCTCTTCAAAGAATATTCGATATCATACGTGCCCCAGCAAACAAATCTTTGGTTTTGAGAGAATATCAAGAAGACTAAAGTCAGGAAGGACACCACGGAAATTTAGTGTTCTTTGTAGGGTTTGTCGCCCGATATGAGCACATTTTGTGGACAGTTTTGGAAATGCCGAACGGAAATAATAGTTATTTGTAAGTTTTTTTTATCTTTTTATTTTTTTATAATTATTAACTGTTTATATCACGACTTTTTTGAAATTGTGTTTTTTATGTTTTGGGATCTACAAGATATCTGAGAGTAACAATTCAAAATTAAATTATTGAGAGCTTGGGGACCAAACTCGAAACCCATTTACTAGAACAAATTATCAGATCAGCTAAGCAGTGTTGTAAGGTGCAGGAAAATGGACAACCAATTGATAAAATTTTTTATGGAAAAAAATATTGATTTCAAAAAATGTGTGTGGCGAAGCTATTATGGAGCCAGTGTGATGAGTGGTTTGTACAAAAACATATTAAGGATATCCACCCTAACGCGGAGTAATTTAAATTTGGTGATAAATAACGCCGTTAGCAGCTATGTGGAAATACAAAATTTTTTCGAATCGTTGCAAGATTTGTATAACTTTTTCGGAAACAGCGTCAAACGTTTGGATCTACTGTCAAAATTTACTGGCGAATAAAGAAACTAAATTGCGCTAGTATCGACTCGATTTTTTCTATTAACTATTATCATGCCATATACTTAAATAATGTTTTCTGCGTCTTATTAATGTACCTCACTTACAATCAGCCAGATGGTCGAAAATACTGATATCCATTATATGAGGGCTTGGTCGGGGTCTACTTTAGGCACAAAGATACATTGTTATGACTAAAACACGCCCTGTAATTTTCATTGAGATATCTTAAATATATATACATATATGCAGTATAAAGTCCGGAAAGTATTGATCCGATCTAACCCATTTTTGATACACAGAGTTACTATTCTCAGGAAGATATTGGGATCCACAGTTTCTGTTGGATTTGGAATTTTTGGTTACAAGGTGGCTTACTTTAAAATAATTATTAGTACAAAGTTTTATCCCGTTATATCAAATGATTCCTCATTTGTGCACTGGAATGTGAAGAATCAAATGAAATTTAAAGTTGTGCTATATAGGAAGTAGCCATTTTCGCACAATGTTATAGGAATATGAGAATGTACAAAATTTGGTCGAAATCGGTCAATCGGGTCCTGATATATGTGATTTCGTCAAAAGGTAGGCGGTGTCACGTTCATCGTTCAATTTTCATACCGGCTCCTAAACAGCCCTCTCATACCATCTCGGGTATAAAATTTAATGTCTCCGGAAATCATTAAATAGGGTATATTAGGGAAAGAAAATGTCTGGACAGATTGCACAAACTTTTTACATCACTTATGTACTAGGTAGACACTACACAAACACACTACTATTAATCATATGGAATTTAAAATTGAGCTACATGGGAAGTAGGCGTGGTTGGGGTACGTTTTCGCAGGTTTTTGCATTGTAATTTAGGAATATCACGGTAATATTATGCACCAAATTTGGTTAAAGTCGGTTTATTAGGTCCGGATACCGACAAAGTCGTGATGTGGGAAGAGATTTGGAGTGAGTATTTGTTCCAAGAAAATTTATTTATTATAGCTTCATCTTTTTAGGAGATATGAACACAAAAGCTTTTAAAAGAGCGGGCCACACCCAGTTTTTGAATACCTACTTTCTTCCGTCTCGTCATCACGACTTAAATCTTACGGCTATATACTGTCCACCTCGTTTTAAAATTACAGAAATCGAATTTAAAGACTTTTTTGGAACACTAGGTCAAAGATTCCTAGCAGGTGAAGCGTACAATGTAGTGGGGCTCACGTCTTATTAATCCGAAAGGACGACAGCTGTATCAAACTGTTATAAATAGGCACAATAACCTTGAAATGATATCTCCTGGTAAGCCGACATATTGGCTTAGTGATCGTCCGAAAATACCAGAATTAATTGATTTTGCCGTAATCAAAAATATAGATAAATCGCACATAACAGCTGATACATGTACCGATCTATCTTCTGATCACTCTCCTGTACTAATAAAGTTGTGTGAACAACCCAT